>CM059313.1:5707500-6055000 GCA_030340665.1 Neosalanx taihuensis
CTGTGCGGAGGGCCTGGGTCTGGAGGAGGAGAGATAGAGGCAAGCTTAGCTTGTGTGTGTGTGGGTGGAAGAGACTGTAATGAAATGGAGAACGTCCTTCACCGGTACAAGTGGAGGCTAGCAGGAATGGGGGGAGGGGGAGGTGTGTGTGTGTGTGTGTGTGTGTGTGTGGGGGGTGCATCTGTGTGGATGCATTCACCCACAGCAGGGGCCCTTCTTCTTTTCCGGTGCTTTCCGTGCGCCTCTGCTCGGTGGCACGCGCCTGCTATTCTCACACCGTCCCGTTCAAATGATCTCACTTGTCCCGGCGTTCTCTCAAATCCTCACGCAAAGATGAACCTTTTGGATAAGCAAAAAACACAAAGGCGAGACCCCCCCCCCCCCCCCCCTCCCCCATTTCAATTTTGAGTAGGAAGTAGCGGAAAGTTGAAAAGAAGTCTTCCCAGAGAATCTGGAGAGAAAAAACACATGCTGAAAGAGAGAGAAAGAGAGAGAGAGAGAGAAAGAGAGAGAGAGAGGGTGTGGGGAGGAGAGAGAGAGGGGTGTGGGGAGGAGAGAGAAGGGGGGTGCGGGGAGGAGAGAGGGGGGGTGTGGGGAGGAGAGAGGGGGGGGTGCGGGGAGGAGAGAGGGGGGGGTTCGGGGAGGAGAGGGAGGGGGTGCGGGGAGGAGAGAGGGGGGGTGCGGGGAGGAGAGAGAGAGGGGGGTGTGGGGAGGAGAGAGAGAGAGGGGTGTGGGGAGGAGAGAGAGAGGGGTGTGGGGAGGAGAGAGAGAGGGGGGTGCGGGGAGGAGAGAGAGGGGGGGTGCGGGGAGGAGGGGGGGGTGCGGGGAGGAGAGAGAAGGGGGGTGCAGGGAGGAGAGAGGGGGGGTGCGGGAGGAGAGAGAGAGGGGGTGTGGGGAGGAGAGAGAGAGGGGGTGCGGGGAGGAGAGAGAGAGAGGGGTGTGGGGAGGAGAGAGAGGGGGGGTGCGGGGAGGAGAGAGAGGGGGGGGAGGAAAGAGAGTGAGGGGAGGAAAGAGAGACAGAGGAAGCGTAGCAGGGGAAGGACATACAGGGAGAAATCACCAGCTGATTTTTGGCTGTGCGTCGTTGCTTTTGTTTGGCACGGTGTCAGTCAGTGACAGATGCATGATGGGTACCAAACTGACGGCGCCTGTGATAGGGGGGGAGGGGGGAGGGGGGCGGGGGTGATGTTGGAGCGTCGCTGTGAAGCAGCACATATGGCCTGGCTGGTGTAGAAGGGTATAGGAGTGTGTGTGTGTGTCCGTGTGTGTGTGTATGTGTATGTGTGTGTGTGTTGGGCAGCAGCTTCGCCTTGAAGCGGCCTCACTAGTCTTAACTACACGTCTCAGTGTTGCCGTTGCTCTATTCAAAAATCAAACAAGTTTTTCATAAGAGAAGCTCTTTATGGGTGAAGTCCTTCAGTAACACCAGCTCCTTTTGCTTTAGCATATCTTAAGCTGAAGCTCTGCAGAGCTGTCTGCTGTGGTCAGACATGAAACGGCTAAGGATCTGTAACTGGGAGTCGTGTGCTGAGCGGTTAGGGAGCCGGGGCTAGTTATATCTGAAGGTATCCAGGTCCAACCCTGGCTGTGCCATTATGATGTTGTGTCCTTGGAGAAAGCACTTCACCCTACTTGCCTCAGGGGGGGGAATGTCCTGTGCTTGCTGTAAGTCGCTCTGGATAAGAGCGTCTGCTAAATGTAAATGTAACTGACACTAGCTACATTCACCACGTTTTGGTATAGTTGCAGCGCCTCCATAAACCGACGTACAGGGTGGAACATACTAGCAGCAGTTGATGTCTCGTTTTGTTGCCGCAGTTGATTTTTGAGCTTGAACTTACCAAACACTTGTAGTGATGGTGTTTTGACAAACAGTTGTATTCATCACTGCTTTGACTTGAGGTCAGTACTTGAGGCTTACCACATTTCTGTAGGCTGTAGCTTCAGTGTAGTGAAGCTCCTGTCAGTGTAGAGAAGCTTAGCTCACTACATTTTTCCAAGTAGCCAACACTGTGTGCTCCCGTAGCAATTTTTCCATGTCAGATCAAGATAGTAGTTCTGAAGAGACGATACGTTTTTAACGCCGCTAGTTAAGCTTGCAAGGGGGGAAACCGATGCAGCAAGTCAAATCTCGATTCGTGAACAATTCGAGACGAAATGTTACGCGATGAGAACTCTCTCGTAGTCGCTCGTAGTGTGCAGCTTGCTGATTATTACATAAGCACTTCCCACCGAGGCTGTGGTGGAGAGACATTAGGCTAGAAGCCAAGGATAGAGGCCTATCCTCTCATCTATTGACTAGCCCAAGCCCTCTCCATAGCCGTCTGTCTGGCACAGTGGATAGGAAACAGAGCGATAGTGGCCTCTCCACATTCTCAATGGCCTAATTGAATTTCCAACCAACAGGCAGCATCCAAACCCTCCTCCTGTTCTGAGATGGCTAGTCTGTCATTGGGAAAGCTTAGAGCTCTGCCTGGCGTGCCGTACTCACCAGCAACGCAGCCCTGAAGAGATGTTGTGGAAGCGAACCTGCTTCTTGATTGTGGAGAAGTGCTACAGTGGACACGCACACGCAGAACACACAACCTCTGAAGTCGCCATTTTGTGAAACCAGAGGTCTGAGCACCGAACGGTTAAGCAGTATCGAAGAATGATTCCAGCGCAGTCGGAAAAGACCCATGTGAAATGTATTAAAATCCCATAAGAACATTCTGGATTCCGAATGGCTGAAAAGACCAACAAAGCAATTTTTTACAACGGAAACGCGCGCTTTCATTTGGGATTAAGAAGACTTTGCAATGGTGAAAATGCAAATGTGTAGCTGATGAACTAAAAGGATTCTGTTTTGTTTGCGAGAATTGATTATCCGAGGGCCTCGTCTGATGCACATTTCTGCGTTGGCAATTCGAGACTGTTCTCCAGTCACAAATTACAGTGCTTTTCCAGGGCAATTACACTGAACAAGTGCACCATTATCAAGTTCTAAACATCACACACGTATATTTGCCCTCTTCATTTTCTGAAGAGCGCTCGTAGCCGAGGACTACGCACTCAGGAGAGATGGGGCAAAGGGGGAGGGGGGGGGGGGAGGAAGAAAGGGAGTGGAGGCTAGCGGAGTTGAGTGATTATGAACAGATTAACCCAATAGAATAGACAAGGGCCCATCTCAACATGCAACAAATTAGGCCTAGTTTCCAGCGCGAGGGTTTGCAGAAAGACTATCTTTAGAAATCAAAGGGATTCACCAGCCAAGAGGTATAAAAACAAGCAAACAAATCTCCTCGTTCCAATCGCGCAATCCTTTCTAGATCAATACCAAACAAATCACATATTTCCATTTTGGAACATGACTGCCGTTGGCTTTCCTATTTCCATCTGTTGTGTTCCGTACAGCTCGGGCACTTTCGATAACACATTGTCACACGGGGCTATCGTTCTATCACAGATGCCAGTTAGCCATTCTGTGTCCCACAGGCCACGTAAAACAGTAGGACTCCACCAGCCCTCTCACTAGAATAGGCTCTAGGAGGAGATTGCTTGGCGATTTAGCCTAGTGAACGAGAAAGGGAAAGCTACGCTCGGGAATCACTATGACTGTTATTCGCAGAGCTGTAAAAGACACAATGCAGAGGAAATAGTGTTTGGGTTTACTATCCTGCCTCCACACATTGTTACCCAGACACTTAAGGTGTCAGGCACATGGTGCAGACTGACAGAGGACAACCCCCTTTTTGCAAAACGCAAAAACAATAACAATAAAAAAGAGAGAAAAGAATAATCCAAAATCCAATCTCAAAACTCAGACAACTGCTATCGAAGTGGCAAATGTGTAGGGGCCACCTCCGGCAAGATGCCAACTGTTCTTTTCTTTTTTTTCCCTCCTTCCCTCCTTCCTTCCTGTTATTTTCCTGGTTCTCTCCTTCCCTGCTCTCCCTTTCGTCTCTCTCTTTGCGGCTCGTACGAGGCACCGCCGCACACTCCCATAAGTACATTTTGTGCAGACTTCTTCCTTCTTCTCTCTCTTTCTCTCTCTCTCTCTCTCTCTCTCTCTCTCTCTCCGTCTCTCTCTCTCTCCGTCTCTGTCTCTCCGTCTCTCTCTCTCTCTCTCTCTCCGTCTCTCTCTCTTTCTCTCTCCGTCTCTGTCTCTCTCTCTCCGCCTCTGTCTCTCTGTCTCTCTCTCTGTCTCTTTCCGTCTGTCTCTGCTACAGCTAATTTCCCAAACCATGGCGTTACGGCCGGGAGAGCAGAGGAGTGAATGGAAAGCGAGGGCGGGACCACGTCGTTCCCGCCACTCTTTCATAAATGACGCTGTGTGATTTAAAAAGCCGCGTGCTAGCGGGAAACCCCCTCTGCTAGGGGGCCTAGCCCCTGTGACCATGTCCCCGCCAAGAAACCTGCTTCCAAGCTTCAAACACGCGTGTACAAATGTACACATGCAGATTTATGACAGTGCAAGCTTACAGATCCAGCGTCACGGAGGTACGGCCCACTCCTCTATCTGTCCCAACACTCCTGCTTTACTCTGCTTCCTCAGACAGCTGTGACTAATTCGTCCAGTGAGTCAGATGCGTGTCCCTGGAGGATACATCAATAAGAAACCTCTCAAAAGCTTTGATTTGTCGGTTTTCAACGCTGGTGCACGTTTCGAGAACATATATGGTGTGTGTGTGTGTGTGTGTGTGTGTGTGTGTGTGTGTGTGTGTGTGTGTGTGTGTGTGTGTGTGTGTGTGTGTGTGTGTGTGTGTGTGTGTGTGTGTGTGTGGGGGGGGGGGTAGGAAAGTACACACCCTGCACAAAGTAAGCCACCTCTATATATTTCTCGGTCGAATCTTGCCGTAGTCATACAGCACTCAATCTCTGGCACCACCGCCTCTTGAAGTTGACTGTAGAATAATAAGGATTTACATTTCATATCATACGTCCTCTATGTGCATAAAGTTGCAGGATTCACCAAGGGGACCATCTTCTTTACATGCAGCTGTACATCTTTGAGCAGACTGCAGCTCTTGTTACTGTGGCGGAAAGAAGCTTTGAAGGTGTAACGAACGGACCAGCGCTACCTTTAGACAGGAACACGTCAAGATTCTTTGAATCCCCCCCCCCCCCCCCCCCTCGCGATTGTTCTTCACGCAATCCTGTTCAATCATCCATTCATGCCTGGCTCGATGCAAATGCGGGGAAAATAATTGGACGCCAAAAAGCAGCCCGTGACTCGAATCCCTCCCACATGTCCTGTGTTCGGGTCCGAACATGCGGGGCGATTGGAGAAGACCACTAATGGAACGGAATTAAAAGGTCAGACCCCGATCCCCTTTGCCTCTGACCAGAGAGTCCAGCTCAGTCAATGCGGCTAATGTTGATGAGGTTTGCCATATCAGTAAAAATATTAAGAGGTGACATTTCCATTCCTGCTAATGCATGCAATAAGAAAAAAACCAACAGCACAATTAAAGCCAGCCCATAAACACACACTCGGTTGATTTAAGTTGATTAAAATCCCACGTTCCGTTTTACTGTTCCATGTCTCTGCTTCAGGTTCACCCGATTTGATCTCAGGCTTCGTCCTTGCTGGAAACTTTCATCCCAGTGCCGACGTTCAAAGCGGCAGCTCAACATAAATATATACGCTGAAAGAATAATGGAACTGTTGTGCACCGACTCACAGGCTAAATAGAAAGGCCGATATCAAAGCCAGCAACCGCATGCACAATAGATTTTTGTGTGTCTAATCGTATGAAAGGGAACACACCTTCCTTTTCGTAACATCGTACTGCATGTCAAGGGGAGAGCGTCCTGCTGTTAGCCATCAGCATGAATACACTCTCACTTTCCTGAATGAACCTTGACCTGTTTGGTTTGAACCACGCGTGCTGTGAACTTCACTGAACCGATTACCAGACCCTGGAGCAAGTTAGCATGGAGGTTGAAAAGCAAAAGACAAACTTTGTCAGGAATGAGAGTGCTCAGCTCTCTAGTAGGCTGAGAGAAAGAGAGAGCGAAAGAGAGATAGAGAGAGAAAGAGAGAGAGCAAGAGAGATGCTAAAGTTAGCAAAAATTGCTCAAGTTGTCAGGCCTAAATGACTCACTCCATGCTGCTATCAGGATAGGGAGGCTATTAAAAAATTATACAAATAAATAAAAAAAACAACTAGGACCAGCGCATACAAAATGTGCCTCATAAGCAAACCTTGATACAAATTGCGCTGCAGAGCTTAGCAATTTATAGAGTACTCAGCCTGTTTGCCTGGCTGTGCGGTGCTAGCAGAGCCGGTCAAGTCAGTAAATCTACAACACAGCGCTCATTCAGAAATAAATAAGGCGAAGGAAGGGGTGTGGGGTGGGGGGCGTCTTTCATGCATACTGTTTAATTAAGGGCTTCTGGGAATTATAATCAACACTAAAAGAGATGCCACGGTAATGGAGCATAAATCCGCAGCCATGGAGCAGAGGAGCCCCCCCCCCCCACTCTAATGCAGTAGGGCCCATCAGGTAAACAACTGCTGTGGGGGGGTGGGGGGGGGGGATCCGCCCCACTCCGCCTGTTTGTGTCACGTGTTTGTGATTTAAGCGTGTTTGCAATTAATGTCCGCGTGTGTTATTGGTGCTTTTGTCCCGCTGGTACTCCATGTAAACAGACAGTAAACGCTAAGCAGATCTGACCCAGGGTGTACACTGTATATCAGCCGCATTATCGTGACCCAGGGTGTACACTGTATATCAGCCGCATTATCGTGACCCAGGGTGTACACTGTATATCAGCCGCATTATCGTGACCCAGGGTGTACACTGTATATCAGCCGCATTATCGTGACCCTGGGTGTACACTGTATATCAGCCGCATTATCGTGACCCAGGGTGTACACTGTATATCAGCCGCATTATCGTGACCCAGGGTGTACACTGTATATCAGCCGCATTATCGTGACCCTGGGTGTACACTATATATCAGCCGCATTATCGTGACCCTGGGTGTACACTGTATATCAGCCGCATTATCGTGACCCTGGGTGTACACTGTATATCAGCCGCATTATCGTGACCCTGGGTGTACACTGTATATCAGCCGCATTATCGTGACCCAGGGTGTACACTGTATATCAGCCGCATTATCGTGACCCTGGGTGTACACTGTATATCAGCCGCATTATCGTGACCCAGGGTGTACACTGTATATCAGCCGCATTATCGTGACCCTGGGTGTACACTGTATATCAGCCGCATTATCGTGACCCAGGGTGTACACTGTATATCAGCCGCATTATCGTGACCCAGGGTGTACACTGTATATCAGCCGCATTATCGTGACCCAGGGTGTACACTGTATATCAGCCGCATTATCGTGACCCAGGGTGTACACTGTATATCAGCCGCATTATCGTGACCCAGGGTGTACACTGTATATCAGCCGCATTATCGTATTCTTCACTAATACAGACACTCCTGTCTTCCTCAATTAGCTTTGGATAGAAACTCTCGACAGACACTGTTATCAAGTAAGCAGATGCGAGGCTCAACACGTTGACAGTACTCTGTTGTAGGATGCAAAGCTTTACGTTAAGGCCTGTTGCACGCTGCATTTGAAGTATGGTCAGGAGTCAACGAGGGGCAGACTGCCCAGTCCTGAAGTTTGAACCCTGGGAACTTCAGGGACGTTATAACGTAGCTTCTGTACTCGTGAAGTCGGAGGTCTTTGGTTTTCCACTGACCTGGCAGGATAGAAAAGCTGAAAGCTTTGGGATTGTGCTGAGCGAGCAAAACCACAAACATACACACGGCCGACAGGAGAAGCTTCTGTAAGCAGTCCGTTTCTCTGCCGGTTAACAAAACACACACACACACAGAATCTGTCGGAAGAAACGTAGCCAATTAGCAAATTGTAGTCCGGCAAGCAGTTCCCATATACAGGATCTTATGTTTCTAATAAACTGGGTACTTAGTGATATTAAGAGGAGAGGAAAGCTCAAAGCTCAGCTAAACAGCTGGAGAGGTCCCTGCTGATGTAGCTGGTTTGTGTTGTATTACCCAGCTTTTACATTCATGCCAAACTCAGTCTAATGCTCTCTGGTAACTCTCCTTATTATACTTTGAACTAGACATTGCATTGTAATTGTTGCCCCCTATGGTGTTCCATCGCCGTGAATTATACTGTAACATTACAGTTCATGTTCGTATCATAAATGGACGTATTAAAGAGGAATCCAAGCCCCAACTCTGGAGGAATGACAAGGCTCTGTAGAAAGATTAGAATCTCATCCCAGTAGGAACCATGAGCCGATTCTTAATAGAGATAATCTTCCTAGCAGTATACTGGTAAACAAATGTAATTTGAATCTTTTTTTCTTTTTCGTTTTTCTCTAAGAAATAATTAGGCAACCTACAAAACTGTTCACATTTTAATTATATTTCTCAGTTAATCTTGGATAAAAAAATATATAAATAATTTGTTGCATATGTTGCTGCAGTATCCCATAGAGCTCAAGCGTGAGAAAATGCAAACTGTGGCTATAAAGCAATTATATCTTTGAACCTGTATAATTTATTGATTTAAAATTCTCAGTGTGTCAATTTAATCTTGTTCTAATAGGTTTCTTCATCTCCTCCCCTCATCTCCTATTTTGTCAGTGTTTTAGTTTGAAAAGACCGTTTAGCAAATTTGAAAAGACAGTTATATTCTGAATCAAATTCATTTTTTGTTGTTTTTTTAATTTCTCCTATTCATTTGTATGCAAATTAATTGTAGTGTAATGCCCTGCAATTACATTCTTCAATATGTAAAATGTTTCACTTCCAAAAGTAATTAGTTTTGTTATGAAACATTTATTTTGCATGGATGTAACACAATGATGTATGAATGTGTACAATAGCACATCCAACACATGAGTGTAACCTCACTGAACACAGACCTCAAGGAGTTGACTTTCACCCTTGTGTTACGTGACTTTGAGACCTTCTGGTCTCCGTAACCTGAAACGCTTTCAAACTGTGGAACCTTTTGGAATGACGTGTTATCCCCTCCTTATAGCACTGGTGCACGCAACCAAGTAACAGATGACCCCCCCACCCCCACCCCCACCCCCACCCCCACCCCACCCCTGACAGCAGGTGCAGACATTCGCTAAGCACCTGCCTCTCTCCTTTTCTCCATCATTTCTTTTTTTTCTACTGTGATGCTTCCTCCATCTTTATCCTGGTTTCAAATTGAAATCATTTGGTGACCCCCCGCCCCCCCCCACACCACCTCCATATGCATACAGCAGGAGGAAATGATTTGTCAAAGTGAATGTCATCTAATTTAGCTGTGCCCAGGCCTGTGTGCTGATATCATCTTCACCGCCAGGGTTTCCATCCAGATATATTGTTAGGCAGGTACCCTTCTTAAGATCTCAATCTACAGAGAGCATCCTCTCTTTCTCTCTCTCTCTGTCTGTCTGTCTCTCTCTCTCTCTCTCTCTCACACTCTCTTTCAATCTCTCTTTTTCCTACCCCCCCCCCTCCTTTCCCATCTTGCCTTTTATTACATCGAGGCTGGTCTGACTAATGCAATGCACCGCTGGCACGCTGCCACATGCCAATTTATAACCAATAGCTCAGCAAGCTCTATGCATACCAAGTAATGTCGATTTTGTCGTATTGGATTCAGTGGTTAGCCCCCCCCCCACCCCCAACCGGCAGACACACACCCTTTACTCTCTCTCCATCTCGCTCCCTCTCTCTTTACAGAAATGGTAACGAGGGCTGTAAAATGTATCTCTCCGAATTGGTTCAGAAGCAGCTGATTCTTAACGCCACGCTGACAGAATAGTAAGCAACTGATGAAATGTAGCTAAGTGATTGGGAATCAAGTGCAGCAGGGATTGTGAATCCAGTGCAGCAGGGATTGTGAATCCAGTGCAGCAGGGATTGTGAATCCAGTGCAGCAGGGATTGTGAATCCAGTGCAGCAGGGATTGTGAATCCAGTGCAGCAGGGATTGGGAATCCAGTGCAGCAGGGATT
The DNA here is from genome assembly GCA_030340665.1 of Neosalanx taihuensis. NCBI lineage: Eukaryota > Metazoa > Chordata > Actinopteri > Osmeriformes > Salangidae > Neosalanx > Neosalanx taihuensis. The sequence continues at coordinate 5,717,495 of CM059313.1, forward strand.
GGGAATCCAGTGCAGCAGGGATTGGGAATCCAGTGCAGCAGGGATTGGGAATCCAGTGCAGCAGGGATTGGGAAACTTGTGCTTTTCAAAATTTCTACTTTCTAAACTTTAGATAGAAACGGTATTATTCCGTTGTGAAGTTAAGGATAAGAAGTTAACGGGCAACATAGGTCATGAGCATAACAGTAGTGGAGTCTTGGGCAGTATCCTTGCACAGTGGTGAATCACTACTGAATACATTGTCTGTTGCCTCTGGACGAGAGCAGAAATGAAAAGGTCTTTCAGGCCTTTCTGAGGCATAGAAATAGCCATCGTAATGAAAGGCAAGTCTGCTCCGTGAGCCAAGGCTTTGCAGGCATGTTCATGGCCACCTGAACGAGTCACGCGTCCTCCAGGGGTCAACCATGGGGTCCTTAAGTGAAGAGTCAGTATAATTATCACCGGCGTTGCCCACACGCGGGGCAAAGGGGACGAGCTAGCCCTGCTGTCCACTCAGTGAGAGAGAGAAATACAGTGCAGAGGGAGACAAAGAGAGACAGAGAAATACAGTACAGAGTGAGACAAAGAGAAAGACAGAGAGAGAGATAGAGAGACAGAGAGAAAAATACAGTACAGAGAGAGAGAGACAGAAAGAGAGAGAGAGACTGAAAGGGTGCTTGGACAGAGCCCAATAACGAAAGGTTACACCGCTAAAATTAGAGATGACGGCGACATCTTTCTGGCGGTGTGGGAGAGCGAGCAGGGCCTCCTATCTGGTGTTATTAAATGAAGAGGAGCCACGCTGGGTGCTGGGAGAGGGAGAGAGCCCTCACCTTTGACCCCCTGTCCTCTGTCAAACCAAACTCTCAGGGCCTCCCAGTCAGAGTAATTGGCTGTTTCAACGCCAGGGAAATGCATAAGGAGGCCAGCAATGAATGAATGAATGAATGAATGAATACATAAATAAACACGCGTGTTGTTTTTTTCTTCTTTGTTTCTCCGGGCTGCTCTGCTGATGGAGAGAGGGTAGCTGGCTGGTGCATAGTCACGTTCTGTTCTAAGAGGGGCCATTTGTTCGAGGTAAACGCCTCAGTTTACATCAAGACGGATGACTTAGGGAAACGTCAGTCATGCCCGCAGGGAGCGGCTATGCTAACACAGCAGCTGGCAGGGAGGGAAAGACACTTGAACCAGAAATGCTTGCATTTTCTGGACCAGGGGGAAAATGAACCGAGCCAAGCCAATAATGTTTCTGAGGGTGGCAAAGTGCCGGTTATTCCTGGGGAACGATGCCTTCGTGCCAGATTCTATACCGTCTACATTTCGTAACCTTTACACTTCCTAAATCTTCAGACGTTGACTGAATTCTACATGCTCAGAATCCTGTGCCACCCAGTCTGCAGCCTTTAGTAAAGGTCCAATCAAAACTCGCCTAGTTAGGTAGTAAACATAAATAACTTAATTAGACCCGGCGGGAAGGGGGGGGGGGGGGGGGTGAAGCGTGCATGTGTGTGCGTCTGGGGGTTCATGGGGAGTGTGGCGGGGGGGGGGTGGTCGTCGGTGCGTATGAATGAGGTATTCGGGGAGGCCCAGAGTGTAATGAGCCTCCTCTTAAAGCCCTCTTGGGTGATTCAATCCCATCCCGCACCTCCTGCTCCACCCCATAACGCATCGCACTGCGGCTGGAAGCACATCCGTCACCAGAGCAAACGCGGCCCACAGATGGAGCGAGACCGCCAGCCGCTCAAGTAAACTTTACACTCTGACACCCCAAACCCCCCCTAAACTAACTCCCCTTGTGTGGGCTGGCAGGCTGGGTTAGTTGTCAGGACAATGACACAAACCCCCCTCCCCAACACACACACACACACACACACCCCTCCCATCTCTTTAAGCATGCATCCGGGAATTTGATCATGGGAGTTTTTGTAACCTGCTATAAATGGGTTTCGGACGTGAAATTGGAAAATGGAGTTCCTGCTCGCTGGCATGGATATTCCACCTCACTGTGTCCTTGTGTTTTTCCTGTGTGTGTGTGTGTGTGTCTGTGCCTGCACGTGTGTGTGTGTGTGTGTGTGTGTGTGTGTGTGTGTGTGTGTGTGGGGGGGGGGGGCTGGTTCATTACTGGACGTTTTGGTTGCTGCTGTTTTTTTAATCCGAGGGGACGTCTCTCTCATAATACAAGATGAGCACGTCCTCCAAATGTTCCTCTTTTTTTTCTAATGACGTTCAAAGGAACGAAGACTACCTTTTGGTTATCATGGTTTCTATTTTCATAATTGCCATAAAGATTAAATCAAAATGTCATCAATGAATCCATCCCAATGTAATACAATGCCACCCCCCCCCCCCCATTTAATCTCAGTTGATTCATAGTTTACTAATTTTTGGTCATCCGATTACGTAATCCCGTAAATGTAGTCTGTAACCACCCAACCCTGAAAAATTGTTTTTGTTTTGTTACTGTGTGTTTCTTACCTGACAAATATTCTCTGTTTGTGTGTGTGTGTGTGTGTGTGTGTGTGTGTGTGTGTGTGTGTGTGTGTGTGTGTGTGTGGGGGGCCTTACGGGATGTGCATCTCTGGCAGGTGGATGTTCCTTCCATGATTCCATGTTAACGACTTTGTCATCATGGACTTGTTAGTAGTTAATTACCCATTTAGACTGACTGACTAGGTTGGTTTAATTCAGTCAAGCAGTAATGGGGACCCAGACAGTGATACATGTAGTATTTACCTCAAGCAATGAACAGTTACTTGTTTACTAAAATAATGTCACACAGGAAGGAAATTACAGGCTATATAGGTGGTTTAATTAAAATAATAAAAAAAAGATTCACACCCTTAAACATGTTTATTTATAAAAATAAAAAAATAGCTATTTATCATCCTATTTTATTAGTTATTTATTGTTCCTATTTGCCTCCTGACCAGGGGGGTGTTCCATCAACGTCGATTAAAGAAAAGCCAGGCTTAAAGTTAAATGCTAATCTATGTGAGGCTGTTTTTTGCGTAAGCATGGCTTTCTATTAGCAATGTTGATGGAACACCCCCCCCCCTCCCCCCACCCCCCACTGGTTTCTGTGTGTTCTCCACTTTGAAAAGCATTTTCAGGAATCAGAACCCACAGTTAAAAGGGAAATACACGACGCGGCTAGTGTTCACAAAGCAATGCAGATCACGCGGAGGTGTGTTGCAGTATGGGCAGTGTGTAGTGTTGATGCAGTATGCATGCACAGCCTGGTTTGTGTACTGTACATATTTGTTGGCCGTGTGTGGACACTATGCTCTTTGTATTTTAACAGCAGATGCTGTACAGTACGTCTCCCAAGACAAATTTCCTTGGGAACGATAATCATGAGTTGAATGGATGAAGGTTGTTAGTGCACTGCAGTTACCTGTACTTCGTTGTGTTTTCTTGTTTACGTGTGTTTTTATCATGAGTGTGTTTTTATCATGAGTGTGTTTTGATTTGAGAAAACCTGGCATTCAACCCGCTTTTATGTACTGTAGGTTACCTATAGTGAACTGGCCGGGATCATGTAATGTACATCCTAACATACAAGGAAAACCTGGAGCTGTTACGACAATTGATTTGACATCGTACAACATTGAACATTGCATCTTTCATGCCTATACTTTACACGGAAACAGTTTGGGTAAAGAACAAACACCGTATTAATGTGTTTTCCATTTGTACAGCCTTAATCACGTTGAGGTGGAATATGGTGTGTGTTTTTTTTCCTTCATGTTTCTCCATGTTTCTTTTCGTCATCTTTATAATGGCCTTCCAGTAGCTTCTATCTCCCTCTCTTTCTATGACTCTATCTCTCTCTCTGTCTTTGACTCTCACATTGTCTCTGTCTTTCTCTCTCTCTCATTCTATTTCCACCCCCCTGAGCGATTGCACCCCGTGGCATTGGGTGGGATAAATCTGATCCTACAGGAAATAGAAAAGTGTGGATTGTTGGAATGGAGAATCGATGCAACTTTTAATTATCCGCACGGCGAAAGCGCATTATCTGCAATGCGAGAGTAGATTCATTACATGGTAAAAAGGCACCAACCATGGCATTTCTACAGCATTCATCTTAGTCATTACATGTATGCTTTAGGCGTTCTATTAATTACGGGGGATGTATTAATTACTCACAGGTACATAAAAGGCATTATGACTCCTTGTAACTGAGTGGAAACGAAAGACTCATTGATTTTCTTCTCTTTTTTTTCTCTCTCTTCCAAAGATTGAGCTTCAGCGCAAATGGTTTCACATGTGGATTGAAATTGGCCTCTGTAATGATAGTAATGACCTTGTTGTTGTGTTCCTGGTAGCGGCCCCGCACACATAAAGAAAGAGAATAAACGTGACGGACCGTCGGAACAGAGACTAGCTTGGAGTTTGTTAATAGAATCCATCAGCGTTTACAATACCAATAAACATGGAAGGTTCGTTTGCAGGGGTCCCAATCGTTAGTAATTATGACAGTGTTGTGAAGGAAACCAAAACAGGGGAGGAGAAGCAGAGGGATTCCAGCCCCCATGCTTTCTGTTTTGCTCCTTGGGTTTATGGGATTTGTAGTTAATTCTTGAACGAAAACTGCTTCCACTGTGCTTCTGATATGGGATATATACGGGAGCCCTTATAAACACACACACACACACACACACACACACACACACACACACACACACACACACACACACACACACACACACACACACACCAGAGGCAACCTTAATAATGACCACAGAGCTGGCTCTATCATCTGAGTTGTGACAGTCCAGAGACAGACAGGACTGAATATTAGCTGCGGTGGAGAAGTTTGGTGCATCTAACCCCTTACATTAATCCATCCTGTAATTGAAAGGACCAGATGGCTCTCTCTCTCTCTCCCCCCCCCCCACACTATCTCTCCGTCTCCCTCCCTCCTTCCGTGTCTCTCTCCGTCTCCCTCCCTCCTTCCGTGTCTCTCTCTCCCCCCCCCCACACTATCTCTCCGTCTCCCTCCCTCCTTCCGTGTCTCTCTCTCTCCCTCCCTCTCTCTCAATACATGGAAAATGAGAGACAGGGCATTGGAACAGGCATATAGCTCAGTGGTAGAACGTCTGCCTGGTCGCAGGTTAAATACCACAGTGAACGGTGCCTTTGGCTGAGGGAAGTCTGCGAGGTGAATACATTAACACCGGGTGGAGACAAGTTCTCCACGAGATCTTTCCTCACTGAGGTAAGCTGGTGAAGCGTGGAAGCCATAACGTTTAGGAGGCCAGGCTTCAGACCAGGGTCAGGGCCGCCGCAGGTCATGGTGGTGGTGCGAGGGCCAGAGAGGAAGTGGGAGACTGGGACTAGAAGGGATGGCAGAGAGCAGGCAGGGAACAATGCAGCTTTCTGCTGTGACCTGGAAGTCTAACTGGCTGTGTGTGTAATTCACCATTCCCATGTGAGGGTTTCCGAGGTGCGGAGAATACAGTGGTGACCTCAACCATGGTACCGTTCAGGCTCCAGGTGACGGAGCAGAGGGGACAAATCGATAATCAGCGTCCGGGGAGAGTGGCAGCAAACAGGGGGATGCCAAAACGCTATTGGCCCCCTCTTCCATACGCTGATAGTATTAGGCAAGGCTGGTTGGACTCTACAGCATTTTTACAGACACATGGGACCGCGCTTTCCCCCTGTGTGAATAATGCTGTGTGTGTGTGTGTGTGTGTGTGTGTGTGTGTGTGTGTGTGTGTGTGTGTGTGTGTGTGTGTGTGTGTGTGTGTGTGTGTGTGTGTGTGTGTGTGTGTGTGTGTGTGTGTGTGTGTGTGTGTGTGTGTGTGTGTGTGTGTGTGTGTGTGTGTGTGTGTGTGTGTGTGTGTGTGTGTGTGTGTGTGTGTGAGTGAGTGAGTGAGTGAGTGAGTGAGTGAGTGAGTGAGTGAGTGAGTGAGTGAGTGAGTGAGTGAGTGAGTGAGTGAGTGAGTGAGTGAGTGTGTGAGTGTGTGTTTGTGTGTGTGTGAGTGATGTGCAGTAGGGCAGACAGATGTGGCACGCTCTGATGATTGGCTTCCTTCGGTCTCTGACATCACAGTGTTGCAGCATCTGGCTCTGACTGGCTGTTCCACACTGACTCTTCCCAGCTGGGGGCTCCTCTCCCTCTTCCCCTTCTGCTTACCTGTCCACTCGGACAAGAACAGGAAGGGGTGTCAAACTCCAGTCCTCGAGGGCCGCCGTCCTGAAGGTTTTAGATGTTTCCCTGCTCCAGCATACCTGATTCTAATGAAGGGTTGTTATCAAGCTCTGTGGAGGTGTGCTGGAGCAGGGAAACATCTAAAACTGTCAGGACCAGTGGCCCTCGAGGACCAGGGTTGGGGACCACTGCGCTAGCCCAGTATGGCGGGGTTAACTGAGGATGACTTGGTTTCGTTTGAGACACGCAATGATTGAAAAGAACATCCGCAGCAGACATTTCTTCTTGTTTTTCATTTGGAATAAATTGGATTTTTATATGTTGTTTTAGTTTCCTCCTTCTCTCATTCTTCCTCTCTCTTCTTCTTTTGTCATATGCCGTGGGCTCAATAACCCAAATGAATTAGAAATAAGCATACATTTACATCTCACAGGGAGGAAAAAAGTTGAGAATTAAATTCATCGGGATGAGATTTACATGTCAAAGCTTGAGGTTAGAACTGATTAAAATGTGTTCTATTCCCAGTAGAGTTACTGCAATTATTTGTTTACGAGGATAAGTCATAAACTTCAAAAATGTAATCCGACTAACAAAGAAAATGGATGAGGTGGAAGGAAGGCAAGATTGGAATGGATTGTGCCTTAATTGCGCCATTCTTTTAATAACAAATGTTTTACAAGCGTTTGAAGATTTCTCTTGAGAAATCATGTTTTCCTGTTTGTTGGGGGTAAAAAGCTAAAATAGATGAACTCCCCAGAACTCTCACTCTCATCTTCTTATTTACATGAAATAAAGTCACCTGACAGAGGTATATCTCTCATTTCACTTCAGAAAACCCACTAGTTTTCTTTAATTCAATGTATTTTTTTTGCTTACCCCCCCAAATCCCAGTCCAAATTTCGCCTCCCACAATCTGCAGTCGCTGCTAAATTACACCTGCTGGTGCCAAAAGGCATCTACCTACCTAGTAAAAAGTGAATGCACAGCAGTGAATATATTTCTGTCATTTTTCTTTTCTTTTCTTTTTTACCTTGAGCACAGATGTGCTTTTTTGGCAGCCGCTTCCTCTTTGCATCTGCCTCCACCTCAGTGTTCAAGGGTTAACCGGGACAAGTGAGAATAATTAACATCCTCCAACTCCTCTCTCACTTCCCTCCACCTGCCTAAATACATAGATTATGACGTCTGTGACCTGACTCTCATTAATATTTCCACCAACTCGCCAAGCCAAGTATAAACATTTCTAACATTTCTTTCCGCCCAGGATTATTTTTTTTGTCTTTTCTTTTTTTTTTTCCTGTGGCAACTTACCATTCAGTTCCTCTGGTCTCATTGTCAATAAACCAGAGTGTGTAGGAAGAACACCCCCCCCCCCCCCCCCCCCCCCTGTAAATGCACTAGCAAGTCAGGACGAACGTAGAAGTGCTGACGGAAGGCCTAATAAGCGGAGCATCCTGAACCCCCCCCCCCTTTGCATCGATCAGCATAGCGCGGAAACTCAGCCGCCACGCCGCAAATGATTGGCTACAGCTTGCCAAGATGGTGAGACCCTGCAGTGGAGGTGGGGGGTGGAGCCACTGAGGAATGTTTCAGTATTTCCGGAAGTTTTCTAAGTGGTAAGTAACACTCAGGGAGATCTTCAAAGCAAAACAGTCGGCTGTTTATTGTAAATGGGGGGGGGGGGGGCGGGGACGACACTGCAGTTGGCTTAACGATAAATGGGAAGTAACAACGGTACATCCACCCCCAAATATCTCCTGTTTCCTATTGGTGTGGATCTTTGCACATTCATTATTGAGCCAGATGAACGGCGGTTCATCAATTAAGGAGCACAGGTGTTGTCGTCCATCTGACTGGAAAGAGAGAGAGAGACAGAGAGCGAGAGAGAGAGAGAGAGAGACAGAGAGAGAAAGAGAGACACAGAGAGAGACAGAGAGCGAGAGAGAGAGAGAGAGAGACAGAAAGAGAAAGAGAGACAGAGAGAGACAGAGCGAGAGAGAGAGAGAGAGAGAGACAGAGCGAGAGAGAGAGACAGAGAGAAAGAGAGAGAAAGAGACAGAGAGACAGAGAGAAAGAGCGAGACAGAGAGCGAGAGAGAGAGAGAGAGAGAGAGAGACACACCAGGGTTGCGAAAGAGAGAGAAAGCATCAACAGGATTATGAAAATGCTACCCAGGGCCCAGGGAATGCCACTGCATTAGTGGCTACTGCAGACGACTCTCATCACAATGCTGTTTCCAAATGACAGAATAATACGCCATGGATCATTTAACACTTTTGCATGCCCCCTCCCTTCCCATAAGCACCACTACAACCGCGCACACACACGCACACACACACGCTCACAAACACACGCACACACAGAATACACGCACCCGTATAAGAACACATTCTTTCGAGCATATGTCTTCAGCCACTCAACACACACACGCCTTCTTCTGTCACACCTGCCAGACATAAACAGCGACCGATGTAAAAGCATGTTAGCATGTTAGCATGTTAACAGCGTGTCGAGCGAAGCCTCCTCTAATGTGACTCCTGGCAAACCTGAAATACCACGGCGGGAGGAAATGTCAGGGGAAAGCTGGGCCAATAGGACGGTCTGTCGGTTGGGGATATGCCATTCAAACCTCTGTGCTCCGGGGTCTTCAGAACAGACCACCCCTTCTCTCCCACCTCCTCCCTACCCTAGAAAAATGCCTTAGACACAAGGCCTTGATGCAGCAGTCCTCAGAGGCACAGAGAGAGAGAGGGGGGAGAGAGAGAGAGAGAGAGAGAGAGAGAGAGAGAGAGAGAGAGAGAGAGAGAGAGAGGGAGAAAGATTTGCGGACGTGAGTTTTTGTCTTGTTTTTTTACGAGTCCAAAACAATCCTGATGTATGTTCGAGAATACGTCCGAATGAGCCCCCCCCCCCCCCCGCGCTACAGATGAACGGACAAAATGAAAACGGCACAATAACGAAAAACGCAAAAACCTGAGGAAAAGGAATTGAAATTGCCATTGGTGATGCAGCAAATGATTAATATCAACAGAAAGAACACTATTCACTCCGCCATGAATGGCACCCTGGCACACGTCCAAGGAGCGAGCGCCCCCGGAGCCACGATTATTCATCTCCCCGCTACATTAGAACTGTGTCTGTTAGCAGCGATAAATAATGTACAAGCTTGGCATAGCTCTCTGTGCCAGGCCTAGCACAGAATTGATTCATACACACTTCCCCCCTTTCTTTCCCCACCCCCCCCCATACTCTTTTTTTTAGGTTGTGTTTTTCCTCTCAACTGGCATTCTATCAAAATAAGAGTTAAATAAAAAAAGCTCTCAACGAATGAATGATAATGGAAGACTGGGAGACTGGGTGGTTATGAAAGTATGTAGATGGTGTAAGAGCGTTGTGGTGGGGGGGGGGGGGACCGCATCTTAATTTCATTTAGACACGATCATTAATTAGGGTGGAAAGGCGATGCCAAAACGGAGCAGAGAAAGAAAGCAGAGTCAGTCAGTCATCAGTCACTCGTCAGGGTAAAGATGTTTGCTGGCGAACACGGGATCACTTCCAGCGCGCGGCGACAGACGCATTCGTCACGAAGCCTGCTAACATGCGCAGGAAGCGACGTGTCGTTCCTCACGCAGGAAGTGGGACATTCTGACTGAACTGTCGCGCGGCACCAAACTGTTTATCACTCCGCCGTGACAAAAACCGGCACGCTTGCCAAAGTCGACCAGGTTCCGAAAGCCGAAGCTCTTCCGACCCCCGTTACAAACCTCCTCAAAACACTGGAGAAGTTTATTTTTTTCATTTTTTTTTGGTCGCCATTTTGACTCAACAAGCTGAAGGTTACTTTAACAGACTGGGAGGGGGGAGGGGGGGGAAGGGGGGGGGGTGCTGGCTCTTTGGGGACAATGCTGACAGCGAGTTCTTGGATGGGTAGCACAAGTGACATCACAGGGAGCAGGGGGGAAGAGAGATGAGACGAGCTGGCAGAGGGAAGGAGGAGGGAGGGAGCGAAGGAGGGAGGGAGACAGACAAAAGTAAACAGAGAATAGATTTGGGGGGGACGGAAACTTTTCTTCTTTTTGTGCGTTTCATCTGGCTATAATGATGACTTCAGCACGGATTAGGGTGCCTGTTTGTTCTTCGCTCTCTGTTCTCTCCGTTCTGAAGAGCAGATGAGAGGAAAAGGGAGAGGCAGAGACGACACTTCTGCCAAGGTCAGAGCTCGTCTGCGTATAATGATATTCCTCTGTAATTTTACCTGGGTGTTAAAGTTCTATGTCAGCAGGAATCAAAGAAGGCACAAAGACAGGACAGGGAAACTGTACTGTGTATGTGTGTGTGTGTGTGTGTGTGTGTGTGAGGGTCTACACTCCCAGTTATACTCCACAGTGCCTGCATACTGTGGGTCTTTTAGTATTTCGTTTGAGTATTTTGTTGACTTTTTTAGCAAACAACTCCTAGGCTACACTGTCTTAGCATCGTGTCTGTTAGCGGTCAAACACAGCGAGTCCCAGGGTTGGAGAACGGTGAGGAGGAAATCCTCTCCACACAGGGGAAGAAGACACAGGCAGGCAGTTGTAACACTGCCATGATAACTTTCTCAGGATCCACTGCCATGATAACTTTCTCAGGATCCACAGCATCGGTGGAGGCCTGTGCCTTTGATGTTAATCTCCAGGGCTCGGCCGTGGAGGCCCTGTAAGCTGGCTGGTGTGCTGCGTGTGGAAGGGCCTTTTCCCCCCATAGAATCTGGAAACCTAGCTTGGCGATAACGCTAGCCTGCATCAAAGATGTCTGACACACTCTCCAGCATACGTACAGCCTAACCGGCTACTTGAACGTAGATGTAGTGGTAACGCGCAGTAACAGGCACACGTGACATTTTAAAGGTCCTATAGAGCTTGTTTTCAACGAGAATTCTGGAGGTACCAGAACCACCCTTGGGACGGGACGTTCTCCAAGGAGGATGGGTTCAGTTGCCTCCGAAGTGTGCGGTTACTCTTTAAGACTTGTGCTGACGCACGCCTGGGTTAGAGGTCTCTGCACCAACAGACCCAGCTTCCCCTCTATGCCAGCACTTTCCCCAATCCTTAATGTCAGCTCACTTTTGTGCATTCAGCAGCAGTCTGTTCCTCTGTGGAAAAGGTTAAGATGTTGTGTGTTTGAGAGGCCTGGGCAGGATGCCTCCAATGCATCTACCATGGGGCCCCAGGGACCATCTGGGGCCCCTAAACTAGCTGACAACGCCACTTTGCCAGTAGGTCATTGAAATGAGAACCAATTAACTTGATATTTTTAAGAGCACGTGTTCACTTCTGATCTTTTGTTGTCGGGATGTTCGTGGGTAGCCTTGAGTAAACACTTTGTGTGTGTGTGTGTGTGTTGTGTGTGTTGTGTGTGTTCTGTATTTAATTTAGCTGTTTGTAAATGTTGCGGAGGCTTTTGCCCTCAGGTTAGGCAACTCCCTGAGGAGAATCCTAAATGTACCGGTCTCAGACTAACAACACAGGCCTGCTGTCATCCTCCTGGTTTTTCCGTGGAGTGGAGGGAGTTCTCTAACGCACTGATACCTGTTACTCTTCATGCATATCGCACCTCGACAGCATCTCCATCAACTGAACACGTTTGGAAGACAAAAGTACTGCTATTGAATTTTTAGTTGACCATTTTGGGTTTGACTGCTAGTTTTGGTCCCAGGTTTCCAACGTCTGGTACCGTCTCCTCACACTCTCTGTCATGGGTTTGTCCTTCACTGAAATTCAGGGGTAAAAAATCAAAAAGGCCAAGCATAAATACTTAATGCAAACCACACAGAGAAGGCGAAATGCGAGTGAGGATTCATCGGAGCAGACGCACAAAGACCCTGTGTGCCACAAACAAACAAAAGTATAACAGGCAGATTTGTTCAAATTTACCAAAGGAAGAGAACAATGAATAATTGATGCTCCCCTTCAATTAGATTCTTAGAACAGCAGACTATCCCCTCGGCGCTTCCCCTCGTCTCTGCGGAGACCCTCTTCATCACTCTCAGAGTATAGAGGATGTGTTCACATTCGGGGGCGGGGGGGGGGTAAACAGTTCAGGCATGCAGTGAACAGAAGTTATAATCAAGTGATTCGGATGGGGAAAAGGCTAAAAGGTGAGATGGAAGACATAGCCAATGTAACTAACTGTATAGAACAATGGAAGTAGTTTTAAAAGGTTAATGCCTTTGTAGCCCCCTTTCTTTATAAGGATACGCAGGTAATGGCAAACAGGTTCATTGTTACACTTCAGCTAAAAATAAGAATCTATTCCATTTCACCTTTTGGTTTAGTAGTGTTTAGGGTTCACACAGTAGATGGTATACTTCAAGTCAGTCCCCCCACTAGTAAAACTACATTCATTCTCTAACAAGATCAATGATGAGACTGGAAAAGTGCATTTCTTTGCATTTATAGAGGTTGTGGAGGGGATTTGTAGAGCTGTAATCAGTAGGCAGTTAATTGCCCCTCGTAAGTCTCACTAGAGTGGTGTCCTGGGGTGGGGTGGGGGTGGGGCGTCAGGGGAGGGAGGCGAGGAGGAAGGGCTGGGCTGTTGGGGAGGTGGTCCCTAAGACAACCCTGCACCCCCAAAGTATCTAGCGTTTTTTTCTTTTGTTCGGTCGTTTTGTTGTTGTTGTTGTTTGATGTCATTGCTTTCTTTGTTGTCAATCAAGCATAGCCAACAGCGTGCTGCTCATGTGTGTTTTTTTAATCGGGTTGTACAGTAATTCATGTACAGTGATGACCAATCACGATAGGATGACCAACTAGAAAGATTACAACCTTCACCAATTAACTGTATCGTCTTGATCTTTTTCCAGCCCTTTTGATTTGACCAAGAGCCAAATCAAGTTTCAAATTTGAGTTTCGATCTTGAACTCGACATATCGAAACAGACAGAAAGAGGGTACAGGATGTACTTTCCGCTAAGTTGTCAGAGCACGCCATTTTTTTTTTCTTCCGCGTGACAATATCAAACGCTGACGAAGTGGAGGGCGGAGGGGGGGGAGGGCGACGGGGGGGGAGGGGGGGGGAGACAGAGGGGGTGGGAGGTCCATCTGGCACAGTGGGATGTCCTTGTCGCGAAGGGACGCCACAGCTTGGACGCGTTCAAGGAGCGAGGCGACAGATGCCAAAAAGAAAAGGAGAGGAGAAGAAAAAAAAGTGAGCACTAAGACAAAAGAAGTGGGGGGGGGGGGACGTGCGTTCGGCGGTGGCTACAGCTGGCACCCGAGGGTGGCCTACCCTTGACACCCCCAGCCTCCCCCCCCCCCCCCCGATGAGCGAGCGAGGAGAGAGTTATGAAACGGCAGTGAGTGTGTGTGGTGTGTGTGTGAAGGTATGGATGCATGCGGGTGTGGGAGGTACACGTTTTGGCTGCATCAGCTCCTGGGAGGTGTCTGTGTGTCTGGCCCCCCCCAGGGGCCCCCGGCCCTGGCCCCTGATAGACCGGCCAATCTGTGTCACTCAGCACTTCCCCTGGCTGCCGGTAAATTAGTCTGTGCAATATGCCACACTGCTCAACCCCCCCCCCCCCCCCCCCCCCCCCCCCCCCGTGCCATTGTTCATGCCCTTGAGAGGGAGAAGAGAGTGTGAGGAGAGAAAAAGTGTGTGTGTTCACACGCTTTGATGAGAGAAGGAGAAAACGAGATGGGAGACAGAGAGTGTGAGGGAGTGGGTGGATGGGCAGGATTGTCAGTGTGGCCACGCTTGGGTTAGAGTGTGTTTATGTGTGTGTTCATTTGTCTGTGGCTAAGCAGTCACCATTCCTTATTAGAGGCAACGTTGATTACAATGCAGCATGAAGTTATGCTGCATTGTTACTAGTTATTTGTTAATGATCTACCTCACCTCCGCGTGAGGCAGGAGGAACTAAAGACCTTGTGATGGACGGCAAGACCTTGGTATTCTGTCAGATATACAAATGAACTTTTAAGGACAGATCGATGAATGGATTCAATTCAAAAGAAATCGCCCAGGTCCAAACGTGAGTTTTTGTCTGGTAAAAAGTCAGTATGACTCGTGGAAACAGACCCTGTGCAGAGTGAGTCTGCAGCACACACACCATGCCCAGCAGGGGCTGGGTTTAATGAGGCCGCAACCCCCCCCCCCCCCCTCACCATCATGCCCACCTTACCTCACCTCAGCTGGCAGCCTGGACACCCGAGCTGGGCTTGAACATGGTCGCTGGGAAGCAGGACTGCATGAGGTGTGGCGGATCGGTTTAATGAACCCCCTCCGTACCCTTCCGTACCCCTCCACCCCTCCGTACCCCTCCCCACCCTCCACCCCCAGCCTGAGATTCGGTCAGGAACACAGGATATAACCCCACCCACTTCCTGAAAAGCCCCACGCGTCGGGGGAAACACCCTCTCCAGACGTCTCTCCGGAACCTGCCGCGTCCGCTAGACGGGACGCTCCCGCGCTGCCTCGGCGCAACGCGATACGCCGCCGCTGCTCACCCTCCCCTGCGACTGTTTTCGCACGCGCATTTCCTCGTTTTTGTTTAGACGTTAATCGATACCGCTTGACCGTTGATATGTCTCCAGTTCTCTCAATCCGTCTTTCCGAACGCGTGTAGCGTTTCATAAAGAGCGGTCCGAGTGCATTGGGGGGGGGCGGCACTCGCTATCCCATCGCAAACAACCTTGGCAGGGAAGGGTGCAGCGATTGATCCTGGAGATCAGATTGTCTCAACTATTGCACAGACTGCAAACAGAGTGTCTGGGAGATATGGATGTCACCGCCCCCCCCCCCCCCCCCCCCGGTGCGTACATCGAAAAAACACTTGAAGCCTCTCAAACTGGCGAAGCCCCTCGCACATCAAGAGGGGAAGCGCGTCCTCCGTCTTCTGAAAATCCGCTGAGCGGATTGGCTCTCCGATCAATCAAACCCTGGCCGTCCGACTGCGGCACCGATCAGACCGGGGCTGAGACGGTCGCATGGTAATTTTTCTATTGATGAGGTGGCGTGAGGCTTGTGCGAAGGGGGCTGGGGGAGATGTAGAGCATGTTGAGAAGGGAAAGGGCACCCGATATTTCTTGTAAGCAAGAGAAGAGACGACTCGTGCTTGGGGGGTGGGGCCCACATTGCAACCTTCAGAGGGCCCAGCCTTGGCAGTAACCACCGCCTTCCTCTGCTGCTATCGTCCCTTCACCAACTCTCCAAACCGCTTGGTTATGGCATAAATATTGGGATCCAAAGGGGCAACCACAGGAACCTGGAAGCACTGAGATGGAAGGCTCTGCAGGGTTGAGCAGCAGGCATTTTGAATAATGAGATTTTTCTTTCTCTCTTTTTTATTTAATAACATTTTGTGTGTGTGTGTGTGTGTGTGTGGGGGGGGGGGGGGTTAACACTTGTCTTTGAACGATGCTACGACTGGATGAATAAATGATAAAATTATATTTCAGATGGTCATATTGCACCTTTCCTTGCTTTTATGCTGTTTCTTGGTAATGGACATATTCCACATGCATCTGTCTACTTGTTTCACTGTCGCCGTAGGTTACAGGTATTTTGGTGCTCTTCTTTTATAAGCCTTCTGGAAAGGTTTGATCAAGTTAATACCATTTATCAGGCTGCTTAAGCAGACAAAATGCCTTCTTTCAAGGACCTTTTGGATATTTACTCGTCTTCAGCGAGTGTCCCTGGCTTAGATGTTTCCCTGCTCCAGCAAACATGATTCTAATGATTGGTCATTATCAGGCTTCCACAGAGCTTGATAACAATCTTTTCATTTGAATATGGATATCGGCCCCTCGAGGACCGGAATTGCCCACGCCTGCTTTAGGGGGTCTGCTTTGACTGGAGTGGCTCCTGCGCTGCCCAAACAGCTGTGGACAGGCTAGCAACAGAACAACATGTCTTTTGAGGGGGCTTGGTCAGTCTGCATGAGTGCTGTTTTTATGATTGTCATTCGATGCGAGACTCATAGAGAGACAAGTTTCACTCACAACAAGAGTTATTACCTGACGATTTCTTGCCACCTTCTGACCAGAGGCTATTGGCGCTTGAGTACCTCCAAAATAAAAGGAAACGAGACATGAAAAGTGGTATTGTCTCCGAACGTGGGTGTGTGTGTGTGTGGGGGGGGGGATGTTGTATTGGTGTAAGAAGGTTTGCAGAGTGTAGTATTTTTTCCGGTTTTGCTATTTGTTATTGTTCATTTCCTTCATCTGAGCATGGCCGTTTTTTTTGGCGGGCGTTATTCTGCCACCTCGGCTGCCCTGTCGGAGTTTGATGTTTTCATTTACGCCTGGCGTGGGGGTTTATGGGGCTTGAAGCATGCCCCGCGCGGCCCACTGCCACGCACCACCTTTGATGGAATAGAGGGACTCAGGGAGAAGGCGGGGTTGTGCATGTGAGGGGGGGGGGGGGAGTGTGGGGGGGAGGTGTGGCAGCGGAGGGACTGGGAGCGCAGGTGGCGCGTGGTCGTTTTGAACGGTGCCCGGGCTGTCGTCGGGGGCCACAGCTGCGCCTGGTGAGATAGCAGGGCCCTGGATTCCCCCCCTCCCCTCCCCCCTCCTCCCCCCCGGCTGCATCGGGTCATCAGCGTGGCGTTCCTCTGGAAGTGACTGACGCCCCGGAGCCTTTGCTGCCTGCTCCGCTCAACCTTCGTTTGGTTATTTTCGCGTTCGTCGTTAATCTCTGCGGCCTGCTTGTTTTGATTGGCTTTGGCAATGTGCGAAAACACTACGCAAGGGCTTTTGGAGATATCTAAAATATTCATGAGGGGGGTTTAATCAATTATTTTAGTTTTCCCGCAACTGGCCCTGTGACTGTTGTGTTGTTGTGATAGCGCAGCACCAGAATGGTACATTTGTAAAGTTTGATGGTGGCAGTAACCAGGAGAACCCTTCTGCTGTCGCCAGGCTGTAGAGACAGACGCTCCACTCTGCGATGTGGCATACATTTCATTTTTAATCACGGCAACAAAAAAACAAAAAAGTGAGTCTAACGACCAAAACAAAATGCTGCATCAACCGTAATGATAATGGCGCTCGTGATTAAGAAACCCGAAGCGCAGCTAAACCGTAAAAAAAAAGAAGAAATCTTTGCGGTGACGGAAACCACGTTTTGAGTCCATATGGCTGTCTGTTGAACCCAATCACTCACAGTCCTAAGCATGGCAAAAGGGAAGCGAGCAGGCAAAACAACAGTGCGAGATCAGCAAACACAGCTTGAAGACAAAGTACTCTGGGAACATTAGGCGCTCGCAGATTATCCCCGCGTACCGTAAAAAGCCTTGCTCGGTATTTGTAAGTGGCACAATAGCGTTTGTGAATGGATGTGACAGAGAAAACTCCTCTTTGGGAAAGGGGGAGAAAAAATAAATGACGTTTTAGTCACACTGTGAGGAAAAAGTTTCAACCGTAAGCAAGTACGCACACGTTTACTTAGCCGCTATCGGCTTGTTTCTGGTTGTTTTGTGCGAGGCTGGAGAGAACAGTGCAGCGAGGGCAGATGGCAGAGGGGCTTGTTGTGGGACTGAGCCACTGCCAGAGAAAATATCAACCCCCATCCCATATGACCAATTAACAAGGTTTCACCTTGAGGGAACTGCCACAGTGGGTGCACCTGTTACTAAACCAAACTGTATATTTTAGCTTGTTTTAGCTGTGAGACGGCGGAAATGTGAATTGAACCGGCAACAAGGTGATTATCGTAGGGGAAAATAAACATCTACAGATGGTGTTTTAGTATTTTTTGCCTTCCTCCTCCGTTACCGGCTTCAGTCATGTTGGTACTCCGCTGCTTCAGCTTGAAGTGTCAATCTCAATCTTCCACAAAAGCTCGTCTCAGCGTTGACAGTCCTACACAGCCCAGGGGCTGGAGATGTATTTAGCTGTGGCTTGTACAGAGCATGATCATCGGATGGGAGCTTCCTTTGATTCCTTCCCGCAGCAAGCCCGCCTCGAAATTTGTCAATTACACCTCCATTACACCCTCCATTGTGGCGGCCTTTGGTCTCCATGCTAAGCCAATTTCAGCCCGGGCTCAACAGGGGGAATCCCATCTTCAAAGGGGGGGAGCGTGACAGGGTGTTTACTGGGTTGAGAATCCCAGCCTGAGATAAGACCTATTACCCTGTCGCATGTTCCTCCTGATGAGTTGGCGCTCGACGCAAAATTGGAAAAAGTTGTTTGATAGGGTGAGAGGGTAGAGCAAAGGCAGAGGGGGGTGGGGGGGTGGGTGTGGGGGGGTGGGGTGGGGGGAGGGGTAGTGTCACAGATTAAGGTGTGAAATGAACCTGGATGCTGAACAGTCGTGTCGCGTGCGTGTTTCCAGCATTCCCGGCTTTGAGGAGGATTCGTTCAAGAGCTCCGGGATCTTTCTCCGGGAGAAACCATGGAACCACACGAGCGGGTGCGTTACCACAAAGCAGGTACGACTTCTCAGAGCCGCACCCGCTGCTAATAAGTCCACAAACACGACATCGTTACGCAACACTTAATGAATAAATATTAATTGAGCAGATGCCTTTAACAGGCTCCTCATCTCCTCCACGTTCTTATCCACTTCCTTTCTTCTCCTTCGTTGTCGTCTTCTGCTCCTTTCTCACCCTAGCTTCTTTTTATCTTCTCACTCCTCCCACACTTCCGGCGCTCCATCCTGTCCCCTTCTCCTCGCGCCGCTTCCCCCAGCCATGTGCCTCATTCCCGGCCGCCAAGTCCAGGGTGTGATGGTGGGCCCAGCCAGGGTCTCCTGGGTCTTCTAGTCTGGTAGACCTCCTGTTTTCCTCACCACCACCGAGGGGGCCTCTCCATCTGGTGTCGCCTGGACATCTGTCCGTCCGTCCTCACCCCCACCTCCCCCCTCTCGCACAAGGGTCCGTCGCATTCGGCGGACGCGATGTGGTCCCGGATCCATTTTGGATATTTACCTCAGCGAGTGTGTCCCTAACGCGTACAAAAGTTTTTCAGTGAGAAACTTTCTCTGAAAACTTGAACAACGACCAAAGAACAAGGTTTCACCTTGGAGGCAACTGCCACAGTGGGTGCACCTGCCACCGCCCAGCGCAATCTTTAATCTGCTCTAGCCGAGGAATAGAAATACAATATGCTCTGCATGCGTGGCCATAGACCGAAACTATAAATACGATTCAACACATTTTTACAGTACCTACGTCTTGTTGGCCTGAAGCGCACAGCGAGAGACGCACATGAAATGAAGACGCTCGTTTTGCGTCACTCAGTTCCCTGCTGTTGCGCAACCATTACCATGACCAATTACCATTGGTTCTGGTACGCTAGAGGAAAGTGTTGGGAACATAGTCCTGGTAATCTGCTGTGTTTTTACTCACCATGGCAGCAACTTAATGAGAAACCTTTCAGTGGCCTATTAGACGTTCTCCTGTGTTTGGAACGCTAGGCATCGATTCTGGTGGGCTGCCCTTCACGGGAGGTTATCAGACCAGCGAAAGAAAAACATTTTCACTTCAACCGCCCTCTTGCACCCTCTCTCAGAACCCTGATCTGCTGCAGACCCACAGAGGACGAGGAGAGTTAAGGCTCTGTTGTGTAAAGTGGAGTTCTACACCGTCCGGTACAACACAGGCCTTTTTGTTCAGTCTTAACGGAAGTACACCAACACAACAACTGGACGTTGTGAGTTTGGTTCATGTTTTTTGCGTTAGCAGGAAAATAATCGTTTGATTGTGAGCATCAGAGGTTGGTAAAGAAGCCTGTTAAGTGCGTGTCTTTTAATTTCCCGCCGTTCCCTCCAGGGAAGCATTTGCTCTGGATTTGTCTGTTTTTTATTTGATTCCCCACCCCCACCCCCCCACACCCACACACCCCCACATGCCTTTGTAATGTGGTCCACATTTATTTAATTCATTAGGAAGTTGAATGCTATGTAATGGATACGGAATGACGATGAGAAGGCTCACACGAATAGAAGGAGTTTGTGGGGGGTGGGGGGGGGGGGGGTCCTCTCTTTTGGTTTCAGGCCCACAACCACCTGGGGAGAACATGTTTGGATGCCAAAACGTCCCATTCAGATGAACCGGTATCATCAAGGTTGGGCCTTGGCGTCGTGCATGTGAACCAGCGCACGCAGATATGTGTGTGTGTGTGTGTTTGCTTTTGGGTGTGTATCCCGGCGGCCAGGAATCTTGTGGAACCCTTTGCGGTGGGTTCCGTAGATGGTGAGCATTAAGGTCAGCCACGGATGTGCTGCGTCATTCAACCACTGCAAACACAACAGAGGTAAAAAGCCCCCCCCCCCCCCCGACTGAAAGGGTATTTGAGATGGAAACCAGACTCCAGCCTTCTCCTCGCACTCCGTCTCTTTAATTGCGCCCAGCTGTAATTGTTACATCCAAGGTGTACTGATAACCACAATGAAGTGCAGCTCTGCCCCAAAACCAAATCCCACCACAGCATGATCTTCCATTGCTCTAGGGTAACTGGTTTAATTAAGAAGTCTTCCCTTTTGCCAGATGATGTGTGAATAGTGTCAATGAATCACTAACACCAACAGGCATTGTTTTTTTTCTCTTCACATTCCACTACCAGTTTCTTAAACTGCAGATGCCTTTGCAAGCTGAGCCTGGAAGAATGTTTGTTGTCGGGTGTTTGTGTGTGAGTATAGTGGCCATAAAGAAGAAATGATCCCTTATTAGTCCCATGGGGAAATTTCAGAGGCGCACACATTTATTCAATGCATTGTCTGGGATTCGAACCCCCACCGGGAATGAAACCCAGGCTTTCTGCACATGGTAGGCAAGAATCCTACCACTGAACCACCAGTGCTGCCAATGGTGCTAAATGGCCGACTCTGAAAGCACCACCATGCCAGAGAGCAGAACCGTGTCCAGCCTCCCTCAAGTTCAAAGTTGTGATGATTATGGTACGGTATGGTTCTGCCCAGCAACAAAAAAAGGACGTATTAATGTAAATCCCACACAGCCTCAACTAATGAGGAAACGTATGTAATTAAGAAAATGATGAACGAGGGACATTAGGTGTCATGTGATGTTGCAGGCTTTTTAGCTTCTTATCCATCGATTTCCTGTTTCCAGGTTTCAGTTTTCCATCGGTTTCCATACATTCTAAAAAATACCTACATTCACGGAATCCATTGTGCATTGAGGGACCAGCCCGTCCACTTTGATGTACTCAATACCAGTGGGATCCATGACAGGTCCAAAAACTTGAGCAGTGGTTTTTCCTCTCTATCTGTCTTCCTTTCTCTTGTCAGGGAAGCTTGTTGTGCCACCCCCCCCCCCCCCCCCAACTCCCTCCTCCAACAACCCCCCGTTCCCTTTCCTCCAGACCTCCATCTCGACCTCCACCCCAAAAAAATGACAGAAAAAAAAATATTTTTGCGGGCTGGGAAAAACATCTGTCATAGTAGCCCTGAGGCTCATTCTGCCTGAGTGTGTAGGGTCAAAGATCTTAACTGACCTAAATCTCTCACGCAGCCTCAGACTGCAGGGGGGGGAGGACCGAGAGAAGACAGGAATTGAGTTCTTTCTTTCTCCTCTCCCTCCATCGTCTCCCCTACGCTCGCATGCTTTTCTTCCTGACTCGGGCAGCCGGGCTGGACGGACATGCAGTCCATGTGCGTGTGCACACGCTCAGAAGCGCACGGAAGGAAGCCTCCTACGCACTCCCCCCCCCCCACGACATCACCTCCCCTCTCCTCTCCCTCTTTCGTCAGACAAAGGAATCCACTGAAAATCCTCAACCAGAGTCTGATCCATGAAGGCCCTTCCTTCATCCTGTAATCCCCCAGAGGGAGGGAGTTATGGGCCAGCTGGGCAGGGGCTTTACGACCAAAGAATCGACCGTCGATCCCGCACTGAGAGAATCACCGAGGTCCAGGGATCCCCCATCTTTTTCCCACCCCCCCTGCCTGTCACCCTCACCGTGCAACCCCTTAAAATCCTCCACCCCTCCACCCCTCTGCCCCCCACATCCCTTCCTGATCACATCAGCTCCAAGCCATTTCCCAGATCGCTCAGCGCGAGGCGTAAACACCCTCCGACGCTTTCGCCTTAAAACCGTTAGTTTCGAGGGAATCGGTTTCCAGGGTGGGAGGGCGGAGGGGAGAGCGGGGTTGTGGGCGACGGATGGGGGGAGGCCACTCTAATTGGTCGGCGGGACTCATTAAGACGGTCTGGACTGGTGCGGGGTCATCCAGGATGCCGAGACCATTCCAGCGCTCCGTCGGGCTTTGGGACTCAATTAGTCCTGGTCCGTCTCGGCTGCAGAATCAGCCCCTTGGCGCGTCAGTGAAGGAGCCGGGGAAAGTCTACAACAAAGGTTAGCATTGGCATTCTGCACTTACCCACTGGCACAGGGGTATAGGTTAGCTATCAGCGTGACATTTAGCTACACGGTCGCGGGAAAGACGTGTGAGTTCAAATGTGGTCCACTGTTCTTCTACCGTCTCCACAAGGATTTATTTTTCTCAAAAAAAGGAAATAAAATAAAACACTTCTACCACTTAGAGCCGGTGCTTCCTTCTATACAGGAAGCAGTTCTGAACCTCCACCACACCAGTCAAATGGATCATGTTCATTGGCTGTGGCAGATTGGTTTGTCCAACCCTCCCGTTCATACAGACCGCCCCCCCGAGCTTGGAAAGCGCCAGGTTCATCACAGCCGTTTACTTCATGTGTGTCATGTTTCATACGATGTCTGTAGAGTGGGAACACATTCTCGTAAACGACCAGGACAACGTTTCGGCTTTTTGGGGGGGGCGATTGGATGTTTTTTTGGGGGACCGAAACGATCCAATTGTGCCTCGAGGCATTTTAAGCTGTAGCTGTCGAGAGCGCCCCTTGTAAATCGAAAAAATGCAGCCGAGAGGTTCCACATGAATATTTGCAATGGGTCTGGCGATGTCAGGCAAGTTTTTAACAAGAAATGGTGTCAAACTGTCGACCGTGAACAACAAAACCAGCAAAACCATACCGATCTAGAATCATCCATTACATGATGCCCCTGCAATTTGCCTAATGATAGCATCATCAAACAGAGACGTCTGACTGACATTTGAAGATGGTCGTCGGATCAAATAGCATTTCATACGCATCGTACCAAGTCATACTTGAATCTGGGGGTCAATCGTATCAAAAAACAACATTATACCTACGATGTACATAGAACTGTCGCAGGGACGAAGGCAAATGGCAACGCAAGCTGACGATAGCTATAAATATCCTATTTATGAGTGCCGGTGATTTAAAGGCAGGCGAGAAACAATGGCGGGGGTGTGGAACTAATTCTGTAGGGAGAGGCTGTTATCTAGTCAGGCCGTTGGTGTGTCGCAAGATGCCCTCCACTCTGCCGTGAAGTCTATAAAGATATAATTAAGCTCATAACAACGCCTCATAGAAGTATATAACCCATGGTAATTACAGAAGGTTTCAGTCAGCAGAGGATTGCTGGATTGAAAGGCTGAATTTAGTAACACTTAGTGACATCCGCCTCGCCATTCCCCCCCCCCCCCCACACACACACACACACACACACACACAAAAAAGACGTGTGAGAAAGCATGTAATAAACTTGCGGTGCAGTGCAAGTGATGGGGTGCTTTGATTAGTACGTTAGGTTATTTCATTTTTCTTGGGAGAAGTGAGATTCATTAGAATTCTGTCTGGCTGATGTGCTAATGACATGCCTCAAGGTCCTTCACCATTCCTCGAAAAAGCATGAAAAAAAAACCTTGTGACTCGTAATTAATTAGAAGTGCGTTATCGAATGAAAGATTTGACGGACGCTGCAATGGGTGCCGCCGTACAGTATGTGTGTGTGAATGCGCGTGTTGTGTGTTTTTTCCCTTGTGTGGGTGGGTGTGTGTTTGTGTGTGTGCATGTGTGTTGGAGAATATGCCATCGCACCTCAGAAAACATCAGGAAGCGATTGCAGGTGATCATTAAAAATGCTTCACACCCACTCTCCCTGCTCCCGGTCCAGTATCGCCTGAAGGTTTGACTAACTTCTCTTGACATGTCCCGCTCGCCCTCTCTCTCTCTCTCTCCCTCCCTGCCCCCTTACGTTTCCCTCCCTCCGTTTCTCACCGTTTGCTTGCAGGAACATCCTTCAAACGACACCCATCGCTGACAACTCCTGAAAGGGAGGGAGGGAGAGAGAGCTGGAGAGGTTGAGAAAGAACAGTGACGTAGTACAGGGTAGGGGGTAGAGAGAGAGAGGGAGGGAGATAGACAGACAGAGAGAGAGACACAGAGAGAGACAGAGAGAGAGAGAGAGAGAGAGAGAGGGACAGAGAGAGAGAGAGAGACACACAGAGAGACACACAGAGAGAGAGAGACACACACACACAGAGAGATAGAGACAGAGAGAGACACACAGAGAGAGAGAGAGAGACAGAGAGAGACACAGAGAGAGAGAGAGACAGAGAGAGAGAAACAGAGAGAGAGGGACATAGAGAGAGAGACACAGAGAGAGAGACACAGAGAGAGAGACACAGAGAGCGAGAGAGAGAGAGACAGAGAAACAGAGAGAGAGGGACAGAGATGGAGCCTGTGTCACAGGTGTCATTGTGTTCTTGTCAGTACAGCTTCCTCTCTCTCTTGCCCTCTCCAGGGGGGTTTCTGTTCTTGGCTGGTGCGACTCGCCCGTGCAGCTGTTCACCTCTCCCAATCATTGCTCAAGCCAGCCCAAGTACATAACTGACAAGCTGGCAGATTGATGGCACGCGGCGCTCATACTGACAGCAGAGTTTAACAGTTCAACTCAGTTGTGCCTTCTGAAAGGGGGAAAGAGGCAGAGTGTGTGTGTCTGGGGGGAAATACCCACATGGGGCATGAACTTAGACATCTTCATACTACCCCCCCCCCCTCCCCCTTAGCCACCACCCAACATGGAAGCCAGTGATATGTTCCAAGCTATTAGCATTACAGCCTCTCGTTGGCCCGCGGTCGACGCAATCACAAGATAAGCGGTAATAATGCGATCTCTGCGAAATTCCGTACCCACTCTTCTCCAACACCGGCCCACGGGGGGTGGGGGGGGTGGGTGGGTCACAGGTCGCCCTGCGGCCGTTGTCAGTTTCTGTGTCGCTTGCAAGCGCGCGTGTTTTCGCCCTCCAACCTTCCCGCCCCCCCCCCCCCCCCCCCCCCCCCCCCCCCCCCCCCCCCCCTTCAGGACCAGCAGCATCACCAACACTCTTCACGGTCAACAGGACTAACAGACAGGAGAAGTCATTCGCCCCTGCTGGAAGAACGAACACCAATTACAGCCAACCGGAGTGGGGCCAAACGCCGCCTCAGTCCCACCGCCCACACTTTCCCTCTTTCCTTCCTCTCCATCCACCACCCGTCTCTCCCTCCCCCCCACCCCCTGTCCCTGGCTGAGTCCTATCCCCTTCGGCCGTCCGACCAGTGAGATGACCAGCCATGTGTTGCAAATGGGGATAAACTGCAGTGTGGGGTGAGGCGTGTGTGGCGGGTGGACATGGGGAGACGAGTGCCAGGGAGGTCAGGGCATGGATACAGAGAGAGGGGGGGAGGAGGAGGGGGGGGCGAGGGGGGCTGGTGGAGGGGAGAGAGAGAGGGCGGTGAAGGGGGAGAGAGGCGGCGGTGGAGAGAGACAGACACCAACCCTGATGTCCGTGGTATGAGATGGCATATAGGCAGGCGTGTGTGCGGGTTGGAAGTGGGCGGAAGGGCGTATACTGAAGTGTGATGTGGGGTGTTGATGCTGGGACGTGTGTGGAGTGTATGGAGCACGCTTATTGTCAAGGTCGCGTTGGGCTGGCTGCGAGTTTGATTCCCGGCTGTGCCGACATGGCGTTGTGTCCTTGGGTCAAGGCAATTCACCCTACTTGTCTTGAGGGGGGGGGGGGGGGGGGGGGGGGGGTTTGATGTCTCTGTACTTGCTGCAAGTTGCTCTGGATAAGAGCGTCTGCTAAATGGCTAAATGTAAATGTATGTTTGTGTGTCTGCACCAAAACTACATTTGCCTCGTAGTGTGTGAAACTGTTTGTGTGTGTGTGTGAGCCTCGGAAGTCCTGCCAATCCAAGCACATGGTCGTCCATGGGCACACACACACGCTGCCATATTGAGCTTGCTGACTGACACATGTAGTGGGTGGGGGTGCGAGAAGCGACCGGAGGTCTCGGTTCCGGTCACGACTGTCATCAAGCGCTCCCCCCTGGACCTCCAGGGACCAACAGGGAACAGCTGTTCCCTCCTGGAAGGCTCGCTGTTCTAGAACGTGTTCTACGGCACGCCAAGTGTAGCGACACATCGCAAAAAACGAACAATCTCCGTTTTCCTGCTTGTCGACGGGATTATTCCCGGTAAACAACTTCCGTGTAATCGAAATGAGGAGGCTGTTGAAACTGACTGACGGATGAAGCCAGTGGGTCACCTTTTAAACGTACCCATTTACTAAGAAATCATGTTGACGATGTCAAGAGGGCTCAACCGCAAACGACAAGTCAAATGATTTTCCCGCGGCGTCTGTGTGACCCGTGCGGATCTGTCATCATTTCGCTGACGGCCGTGATTATAAAAAAATACATAAAAAATAAACTCCTCAAAACGCTTTTTACGGATTCATGTTGGGGGGCCTTCGTCAAACAATTGAATGGTAATGGAATGATTAGCACGGAGAGAGGCAGCTGGCAGATTGATCCAGTCAGGAAGAAGACAGCCTGCTCATTTTCGGAAAACTGATTTAGTCACGGATGCAGTAGTAATTAAGCCATCCATCAACCTTACGGCCGATACTACGTACAGGTCTTTGTGGAAGACTAACAGTGAGGGGAAATCAAATCTCCACAGTGGCATTTCACACAGTTAGGAAAATGAGACCGCTAAAGACGGTAAGAAACACTTTGAAAAAGAAAGTAATACTTTAGAGGGCTAATAACTCGGGTTCTATTAAGACTTTGTTCAGCTTCATATTGTCTGCGTGTGCGTGGGTGCATATGCATGTGTGTGCTGTTGCTTAATTACACGCTACCCCCCCTGTTCTTTCCAGCCATCCTGGTTGGGCGGCGACCAGCAGGAGTCATTAGGAAGGTGGGTAGATGAGCTCTAATGACTGGCTCTCCCCACTACAGCACAGTGCCAGAGCACAGGAAAAAAGGCTTTTAAAGCAGCGCAGCGAGACAAAAGCTTTATTAAAGCCATTTGTTTTGTGTCTCTTTGATAGTTACTGGCTCATACACACACACGTTATATCCCTTTTGAGAGAAGAATATATACAGATCATGATGTTAGCATGTTTACACACACAGAAACCATTTGTTTCTCCATCGGGGGGAACTAACACACATGTTGATATCAGTGTGTGAGTGTTGTCTTGTACACGTTAGATACATGTCGTTTTTTTCCCCCACGTGTGCTTCGTAAAAAGTGAGGTTTGTTATTATGCCAGGCATTGTCCTTGGAAACGTGTGTTCCTCTGCATGTCACACTGGATGTGGCCTGAGCCAGTCAGATCACCTGTTCAGGAGGAGCCTCTGCACTTAGGGTCCTTTCCACCTCTCTACCCCTCTCTCTGCAGCACAGCAGATTTATACTGCTGATCATGTCTTTCAGCAGTACTCTGAAATGCTCTTTATTTTTTCACCCGCTGAAGTAAATGTCTTTGACATTTATGGCTGTGGAAGAAATACATGTTTAAATGCAAATGGCAGACGAGGCACCGCAAGGTTTTAATTAAAGAAACGGCTGTGGGGAGACAGCTGATTCTCGGTAGTTCGCAGGGAACATTATGTTGTGTCTAAGGACACAGTGTATTTTTGGTGCATACTGTAGATGCGGCCCTTTTTAAATCAACGGTAATGTTTGTTTTTTTCTTCGATTGGTGAGTAATTGTTCTGAATCGAACAAAGTAGGTGATAGTTTAAGCCCAAACCCTTTCCAAAATGAAAACATGTCTGACACTGTCAAGTTACTACATGTATTCATGTAGCAGACACTTTTATCCAAAGTGATTTACAAGAGAGAGTTACTAAGAGTCATACCAATCTTAATACATTTACTTTTGATCAAATTGAGTAGCAGATGTGGACTGTATGCCGCAAGCCGTGATGTGGAATTATCTTTCCCAGATGGTTTCTGACTCATCTAAGACGTACTGAACAACACCGAGGATTTAAGGAACTCTAAATAACACAAACGTTTAAAATTCCGCTCACAGTGCAAAACCACAGATTTAATTAAAAACCCCAACTTTCTTGGTTGGGTTTCCATCCTCTGTCGATTGCCATATCCCAAGGATGATGAACGAGGAGAAATTTGCTGAAACAACTTTAATCATTTCTATCCCAGTTAAATTCTCCATTTAGTTTGCGACCTGTTGGATGGCATCTTGTTCCTCAAGGTTCCTTTTTCATCCGCAGAATCACTCTCGTGGTAATTGTTCAATGACAAATTAGATTTAACCAATGAAATAACCAATTGAAATGTTATTTACAGAAGGTCATGTCACTGTAAGTGGCAGAGCTTCTTTTAATGACAGAAGTAGCATGGACATGTAGCAGGGAATTTGAATCACTATTCATCTTTATTAGGAGAGTTGGTCCAGAAATTGGACTACAGATCTATTTAAGTTTTAAGTTAGCATCATGTTTGATTGGACCACAATTATAATAACACAGTAATACAAATATTTAGTTTGATTTTAGTTTTTGAAACCTTGCCTGAAGAGCAACAAATCCCAAAGTCCCTTTAGTTTCTGGTAACTTATCTGATTTTATTGCCATTAAAATGAAGTTGAAGGGTGACTTCAGTGTGACTTAACTCAAATAGATATATATATTAGCTGGTTTGTCACCTGCAAGTAGTTAGAAATAAAAACAGCCTCTAAACACTCTAAAAAGGAGAGGAATGTACGTACATGGAAAGGACATCATATAATTCAGTAAGAAATCTTCTCTCCTAGAGACATTTGGCAAGCGTAGCCAAGGTGTAGCAAAACTCGTAGTCCTGGCTCGGAGAAAAAAAGTTGGATCGGAAAATAAGTGTAGTGCAATTGAGGGCAGACGTTTCAGTAAATAGACTGTCTTTCCAGTGCCTGGTCTTTCCAGTGCTTGGACTGTGACATCATAACTCCCCAAATGTATGCTAGTTCTTGAAAATCACACATTCACAGAGACTAGTGAGTCAAAGACACATTTTTTAAAAACGCATCACTCTTTTTGTCATTATGAAAAAAATAAAATCATAATAATGGCCACAGCCTGATAAAAGTTTGCGCTGTTATCTTCAACTGCTCGCGTCCTTCTCTTGAGCGTTAAAAGGATATGCAGGCCCAGATAATGTAGCATTATGGTCTCTCCATTCATACCTAACCTTTTGTGGAGCGCCGAGGTGGCTTTTCCAGAGATATGCTGGGGGCCATTTGAGAACAAAAGACGCCTTGCAGCTACGGCTAAATGAATGTGCCGCAGCACTTATCCGCACGTAAGTGAATTGAAATCCATTTCCATGGCTTAAGGGCCCTAGGTGCGCTTTGATTTCATCCATTTTCATAGGATGATTGCGCATGCGTTTTGTTAATTTAATGGCTGGCAATTCCTCTGAAATTCATGACAAAAAAAGTTTTATTTTATTTAAGACTGCGCTTTAGATTGAGACGCAACGAAACGGCAATCTCCGCGTGTGTAGATGGTATTGGTTTTGTCAGACCAAGGAGGGACATGGGCTGTAACCCACAATTCTGAATTTCTCTGGAACTACCAGGCATATAGACTGTGTTGTAATGCAAGCAGCTCGTGTTGGAATCCAATTAGACAGAAAGGATCCTCGAGTGAGTTTGACAAGCAGAGCTCATATCAACACCAGCAGCGTGAAGAGGAACAGGAACTTTTTGAAAAACTTTTAGCGGAAACGTTCCGAATTGACAGTCACCTGATAATGACCCAAGTTGGAGAGCTTAAACTCTCTCGTTGGTGGGGCCTTGCCAGATCAGGTGTTTCTATTGGCAAGACGAGAGGCACATTCATTTAGCTGGGGTTGGAGAAAGCGAACACAACGAGGGTGCGCGTTCGACAAAGACAAGTTTGATTTGTTATGCTCAATAAGACAGAAAGTATTCAATTCTCGAACAAATGCCCCCCAAAAAGTTGGCTTTGTATGGGAAAATAATCATTTAGGCAAATTAGTCTTGCCAATCTGTGGGAAAATAATGGACTTTTAGTTTGCACAGGTTTCCTTGGATACGGGAACAGAGGCCTCTCTTGGACTCGAGCATTTACAATGTGCAGGTCAGATGACAGGGACAAAGAATTAGGAAGGTGATAAGGAAGAGCCAGGAAGCCCATTTTGTAAATATCCATGAGTTGGTATTTATGTCTGTGTGGATGGATGGCAGGGCAGGTAGAGGACGTTTATTCATTTAGCAGACACTTTCACGGTTTCTGTGTTTGTGTGTTAATCTAGAAGAGACCATTGGTTGCATTTTTGTCCTCTTCCTGTTGACTCCTTTCTCTCTGCCCCTCCAACGCGTAGCCTCGAAATCAGACCGCGTCAGACCCACACAAAGACGTTTGCATGCAGGGTGAGGTGAGCGTAGGTGTGCATATGGATATTTGTGTTTAACTTCAAGGTTCAATAGGTAAGACGGCGTGTTGTGTAACAAACATTTTGTGGAAGCTAATGAGGCCCTTTGAGAGCTGTTTGGCAACACAGATCAGTGTTCATTGCAGTTCAGTGCCAGTGGAATGTCAATTTCCCTTTTTTTCCAGCACACTGTTTTCCAGTCAGTCATGTTCCAGCCATCGTATTCCAGCCAATCCCCTTTGGGTGGGCGGGCTTTCCTTCCTTGACTTATTGTGTCAAACTGCTGTCAATCGAAGTCAAGCTGAAGGAAAGCTCGGAAGTTCAGATTCAGATTACTTTATTGATCCTGAGGGAAACTCCTTTGTATCAACAGCACACAGTTTCGCAAAGCACACAAGGGTAAGGGTGTGAGGTAAAAGATTAGAAAGTGTACACAGGGATCGGGGGCAATAACGATAAGTAAAAACGGTAGGTAAGGTGAATCCTCCCGGGGGGGGGTATACGATTACAATTATACAAGTACTGGTCTTGTAGGATATACAGTATTATATCAGGATGTACATGATTTGCGTTTTTTTGTGCAGAATATACAGGATGTACAGGACAAAGTGCAGGCTACAGACTATACCGTTATAGATACAATTCAATTACAATTATGCAAGTAATTGGTCTTGCTGAATATACTGTGTTATGTCAGGATTTGCAGCATATACAGGATTTACAGGTTTTTAGCAGAATATACATCGTTATATTACAGTTGTACCAGAATATTGCCAAATATGTATTGTTATGTTGCAGAATGTTGTGTCAGACTATTGCCTAATGTCCATTGTTATATCCCTGGATGTTATGCTATTTCACAGAATATACAGTTGGCTTACATACTACTGGTGTGAGAATTGTAAAGTTTGATGGCCACAGGCAGGAATGACTTCCTGTGGCACTCCGTGGTGCATTTCGGGAGGTTGAGTCTCCTGCTGAAAGTACTCCTTTGTAGTACTGTCCAGGATGGTGTGTAGTTTGGTCAGCATCCTCCTCTCTGACACCACTGCCAGAGAGTCCAGCCACCCCCCACAATGTCACCGGCCTTCCGGATCAGTTTGTTGAGCCTGTTGGCGTCCGCCACCCTCAACCTGCTGCCCCAGCAGGCAGCAGCATAGAGGCTAGCACTGGCCACCACAGACTCGTAAAACATCCTTAGCATAGTCTGGCAGACGTCGAAGGACCTCAGCCTCCTCAGAAAGTAGAGGCGGCTTTGGCCCTTCTTGTAGACGGCTTGAGTGTTCTTTGCCCAATCCAGTTTATTGTCCAAGTGAACACCAAGGTACATGTAATCCTCCACGGTGTCCACACTGACCGCCTGAATGGAGACAGGGGTCACTGTTGTCCTGGTCCTTCTCAGGTCGATGACCAGCTCCTTGCACTTAGCCGCATGAAGCTGCAGATGATTCCGCTCACACCATGCGACAAAGTTCCCCACCACAGTCCTGTACTCGGCCTCCTCTCCATCGCTGATACAGCCCACCACAGCAGAGTCATCAGAGAACTTCTGAAGGTGGCAGGACTCTGTGTGGTAGCTGAAATCCGTGGTATAGGCAATTTCTGGGAGAAGCTTGTCTCTGAGAAGTTTTGAATTTGTTTGATAACAGTATATATCGTAGCGATGAATGTATGAGTTTGCAATCCAACATTGAAAACGTCAACACCTATCTTCGTATTCCAGGTTAAACTTTACAAGCGGTTATGACAGAATAAGCAAAGAAAGTGAAATATTTACAAGGCATGAATTTTACATGGCGCTGGACCGCCCACGGCACCTGGGACAACCCTCCTGGCATCTGTTCACTTTGGCACCAACACCAGCACAACATCTCTACAAAGACTCACTGTGACTTCCTGAAAAAGCCCAGGCCAGCATTGTTAGAGTTGGCATTTCCCTCCTCTCTCACTCTCTCTCTCTCTTTCTCTCTCTCTCTCTCCCTCTCTCTCTGTCTCTCTCTCTTTCTCTCTCTCTCTCTCTCTTTCTCTCTCTCTCTCCCTCTCTCTCTGTCTCTCTCTCTCTGTCTCTCTCTGCCTCTCTCTCTCCCTCTCTCTCTCCCTCCCTCTCTCTCCCTCCCTCTCACTCTCTCTCTCTCCCTCTCTCACTCAATGTCTCTTTCTCTCTTTCTCTCTCACCAGCTCTCCAACTCTCTTTCTGTGCCCACCCCCCCCCCCCCCCCCCCCCCCCCCCTCCGTTGTTTGAATCCGCCGTCTCCTGCTCTGACAGCCAGACCTGGAGGTGTCATCTTGTTTTGGCAGCCCCCTCCCCACAGCCCCCTCCCCCCACCCCACCCAGACCTCTGCTAGTGTTCCTGTCACCTGTCTAGTGCAGTGGGCCCACACTCTGGCCACAGTCAGCAGTGTGTCACAGGTCAGTTCAGTGACAGGCCAGCGCCGCTGGAGCAGCGCAGCCCATGAACCTGCCCTCTGAGGACGGCCATTTTGAAACCAACAACACAGGAAGTTCCAACAACGCAGGAAGTTGGGGTTTTAACTGCCAGCGTCAGTGTTTTTTTATTTTATTTTCTGGAATAAGTCAAGTAGAGAAAAGTAAAACACTCGTCTTATGTGCTTAGAAAGTAACAGGGACTTTTTCAGCTTATTTCAGTAGCAGATCAAAGACTCTTCTCTGTAATGTTTGGGGAAAGTATGCCAAGTTTGCGGCATAAAAGGTGGGTAATGAGATGAATATGTATGTGCATATTTATCCGTTAAATGATTTCTTGCCGGAGTGTTCATTAATCATTTCCATAATTCATCCTCTGTATATGCTGCCGTTTTATTGAATTGAAACAAACCCTATTAAGTCGGATTACCTCCCAGTGAATAAGGCGTTGGTGCCGTTCCCAACACTCCTCCAACCCCATCAACCCTTGTTCTGTCAAGTGGAATTACTTCAGTGTGTGCGAGAGAGCTTCTTGAAAAGAAAATTCTGGAACATGAGGGAGCGCCGCCATCATTTCCTACTATTTCTTTTCCCTGCAAATCAATCGCTAAATTGTTATGGTGAAGACAAATCCCGTTCGGCTCAAAACTATTTGGGTGTCTGCCATCGTGAAGAAATGGGGAAACTAGGGTTTCGAGAAAAGACGCAAAACAAGTCTGAAAAGCCCTCAAAATAATCTTTATACTGGTGTCATGGTCTCCCGAAGCACAGCTAGTGCTGTTCTTCCACAGCGTCGAAAAGAATGCTTGCCTCCTGATAGCGGGCCGGTTTAAAATGTCCGCTCCTGTCTGTCCTTAGCTCCTAAGGCGTGTTCAGCTTCCCTTCATGTGTGTGAGGAGACTAATTGCATCCTGAAGAGACGCTTCAGTCAACTCTGACCCCCCGTCTTTGACTCTTAAGGGCATGGCGTGGAGGAACAGACAGAATGGGATGATATTCGGGAGAAAGAAAGAGAGAGAGGGAAACCTTTTGTAGCTGATTTACCATGAGGCATTCCTTAATGATAATTCGATGGGTGGTTGGAATTCCTGCCTCGAGCGAAGACTGCGCTAGAGCTTTACTTTAATTTTTCTCTTTCCTCTTTTGCTCGTGAGAATCAACACAGAATTGACAGGGTTTTCAGGGGACGGTGCAGTTTGGGCTTTTGGATTCGGTTGAGCTGAACAAGAGCAAAATGTTCATTGAATGTATAATCTGGAGTTTGTTGTTGCCTAGACTTTCCAACTGCCGTGAACGCCGATACCATGCACAGAGAGAGAGACATAGAGAGACAGAGAAAGGAGGGGAAATCTCCCCAAATTTTGCAGCATGGAAATTGAATTCCCAAACAGCCTGTCTAATTGCTAGCGCAGTGTACCCTGGGCATCACTTTGGCATTACCATAACAGACAGTGCAGAGGAAGCATGTCTGGTCTCTCAACCAGGTGTTCCTGCAGTCGGGGAGGCATGAACACAGACACCAGGGCCAGGAAACCAATCACAGTCAGGTGCTACACACACATGCACACACCTGAAGTAAATACACACTCACACACACACCTGAGGTAAATACACACACACACACACACACACAAATAAACAAACAGGCGTATGTGAGCATCTAGGAGCACAAACATGCCCAGGCCATGGCCGACAAACACCACACCCACACACACACACACACACACACACACACACACACACATCTAGTACCAAAAGATCAGAGGGTGGGCAGTTGAAATTCCAGGCGGGAATATTGCTGTTGCTCTCTTGGCTTTCCCTTCAACAGCCACACTCTCCCTCGCTGCGCAGCAAACGCTTTTCGCTTTGTCATAGCCTTCAGTTAAATACACGGGACATCAATGACAGCGCCTCCCTCTGTAGATGTCGTAGCGCTGCGTGCGGGCGGAGAGGGGCATGCTGGGAAAACAGCGCTCTGCTGAGATCAGTAGGGGGAGAGAGATAAAAGATGGTGGAGGGGAGCGGAAATGTAAATGATGGGGGGGGCTAGAGCGGCAGGAAGGTGAGAGGGGGGAGAAAACGAAAAGTAAAACTGAGGTTTTAGGGTGGGGAAAAGTCTAAGAGGGACCTTTAGGGAGCAAGTGAGCGGTGGAGAGACCAGCGGGGCGTCCGGAAGATGGAGAGGAGAGAAAGCCAGAAGGACAGCTAGAGAGAGACTGAGGGAGAGAAAAGCAGCAGTTTGGTTATCCAGTAGAGATACGCTTGCCTCGCTCCGACCTCTCTCTCTCTATCTCTCCACCTCTCTCTCTCTCTCTCTCTCTCTATCTCTCCACCTATCTCTCTCTCTCTCTCTGTCCCTCCACCTCTCTCCCTGTCTCCCCCAGAGCACTTTGGCGAACAAATGCCAAATGATCACGCTCCTGTGAGCACCATCTGGCAGCCTCTTAAAGCGCCACTCGTCCCCGTTCCTCTCGCAGGCCTCTCTTCCCCAAACCCACCACTGCGCTTACGGCAATACGAAACCCGGCCACAAAGGTTAAAGCAACACTCCACAGCCGATGGCGTCATCCGTCAGGCAAGTCCACGGCGTGGGAAACCAGCCGCTCGTGAGCGGCGCCAACGTGCCCGTTTAAAAAAAACGCGCGTAGACGTGGTTTAGCCAGCACAGGCTGTCTCTCGACATGCTGCAAAGGCGACCTTTGAACCCCCGGCGCGCAAACAACACGCCGATTTACCGATGTTCTGACTAATGGGCGGGAGAACAAGCGAATGAGTGATCGAGAGAGAGAGAGAAGGGGTGATCGAGTGTGTGGGCGAGAGAGGATGTGAGGAAGAGTAAAAGAGAGAGGGAGAGCATGTCAGTAGGGGGAACAGACAGTGAGTCATCGGAAACAAACACGGGGGGGTGGGGAGTTGGGGGGGAGAAGTAGAATGCCTCGCTCCTTCCCTGCACCCCATTGGATGAAGGTTAACCTTTTCAGTCTGCCACCCCTCCGATTCCCTTGGAATGGTTTGGTCCAAGAGGGGACCTGTGCCACAACAGCGGAACAACTTCCTGGTTCTATCATGGTCGCCCCCCCCCCTCCTTCCTCTTCACCCATCACTCACCCAAGACTGTCATCATCCGCCTTTCAAAGTGTTTGCACTTTCAGGAGGCATCAACGCTGAGGTACACTCGTTCAGGCCGGTCATTGCGGTGAACCCCCCCCCCCAAAAAAAAGCTCCTCTTTCGGATGCGTCAGTTCGTTCCGTACGCGTTCGTGTCTGCCTCCGCCTCTCCCACCTGCTCTCCTCCTCCCGCTCTCGGGCGGTGCGATGATGAGAGTGCTCCTAAGTGCTGGAGATAATGTAAGACCTGTGTGACAGACGGGGAGAAGAGCTGTGTCAGCGCTCCCCTGCTCGCGTTCAGGAACCGTCCTATCGATTCCCACGGGCGGAGCCTTGATTGAAATTACAGAGAAGACGGCTTCAGCCAGGATCCATGACTGGAGCTGCCGTTAATTACGCCAAATGGTGATTGCATGGGAGCGTGGTCCTGCCTGCCCGTTTGCTAATCCTATGTTTTGTCTCTTTAAATAGCCACCGATGACATGGCTGCCATCTACATTCGATGGCTCCTTATGTCGTCAGTTACGTTGAATCATCTAGCATACGCTTTTATACAAAGCGACTTACTGCAAATGCAGGGATATTCCCCCCTGAGGCAAGCAGGGTGAAGTGCCTTGCCCAAGGACACAACATCATGTTGGCACAGCCGGGAATCGAACTCACAACCGTCTGATCATGAGCCCAGCGCCTTAACCCGCCGACCCACCTGACTCCACACTCCTCGATGGCACGATCCTTTCAAAAGACAGTCACACTTGTCAATAGCTACAGTAAACAAGTGAAGAGGGAGAGATCAACGATGGAGAGAGACCAGGAGAGACCGGGATGGAGACAGGGTAGAAGAGAGCTCAGGTCACGCTCTTAGCTGGAGTTTTCAACATGGTTTTGGATGCTGGCTGACGACCCCTGTATGTGCAATATGGAACTGTAGGATGGAGTTTGGTTCCCACTGACCCCCTGGGTAACCTACATGTCCACAATGTACTGGAAGGAACACCGCACCTCTTGTCTCTGTGTGTATGTCTTCTTCTAGTCGTCCTCTCAAACGTACTCCCAGCACACTCCTGGGCTGCCGGTTATAATTAGAGGAGGGAGGGGGACTTCATGATTCCATCACCTGCGCAATCCCAATTCATTGGTGTCATCAAAAGGCGCCAGTGGGCCGGGGAAATAGTGCTGAGATTGATTAGTAGGCCTGAGCTTGGCTCGGTAATCATGACTGGCTGCTGCAGCCTCAGCACTCCTCCTCTCTCTCTCTCTCTCTCTCTCTCTCTCTCTCTCTCTCTCTCTCTCCCTCCCTCTCTCTCTCCCTCTCCCTCTCTATCTCTCTCTCTCCCCCAGAGGCCTGCCTGCTAACCGATAGTCATGTGGTACAGAAGGAGGAGGAGGAGAGAAGGGGGTGGGGGGTGGCAGATGAGGGTTGGAAGAGGGACGTTGGTGGGCGTCTTTCTGCTTTCCTCGCTCCTCCTCCCTTGCTCTCTCTCGTTCCTCCTCTCCCCCTCCGCCGCATCCTCTTCTCCTCGCTCGCTGACAGTCCCCCCTTTCCTCCCTCCTTCCCTGCTCCCCCCCACCCCCACCTCCTCAGCACACAGGCAGGCAGGGACAGCAAACAGGCGGCTGCTGCCCCCCCCGCCCCCCCGCACCTGGGCAGCTTCCACATTTCCGTCGTCAGTGTAAATATTTGCGTCTCCCCAGCCTGCGTCCGATGGGTCTGACCTCGGTGACGTGGCTATTTGAGCGTCCCCTGGAGCCTGAGTCACCCCTCGCTGTCCCTACCCAGAGCCCCTCACGCCACCTCCTCCACCTTGTCTGAGGTGCCCTTCCTTTAAGAAACACAAGATGCCCGCTGTGCATGTTAAGATGGTGGCACAACTTTCTGCTGCAAAGACAAATGTACTGTATCGAGAGAGACAGAGAGAGAGAGAGGGAGAGAGAGAGAGAGAGAAAGAGAGAGGGGGGGGGGGGAGGGAGAGTGAGAGGGGGAGAGAGGGAGAGACAGAGAGAGAGAAAGAGATTGGGCAGAGGGGAGTGTACGAGAAAGAGACATGTGAGTTAAAGGGGAGGGCGAGATGGGAAGCGAAACAAAGTAAATACGAACAAGGCCGATACAGTATTGAAAGAGAATGTGGACTATGGTGTTTAATGCGAGTGCAGACTCAGCGCATGCCTTGTTTAATTACACTTCACCTGAGCCAATGCCCTAATGGAGGACTTGGCCCACAGCCCAGATAAACAATATTCTGCTTCCAGTTCAAGAGGAAGTAAATGTTTGCTTGCTGGTTTGGTGTGGGTTGTTATTATCGTAAATTCCAGAGGCAACCGAACATTCATCACAAGGATTCCAGTTTTGAAGAAGCGGTTCGGATTACTTAAAGTGAATATGCTCGAGAAATGCAAATAGGTTGTGAGTAAGAACCAGCGTAGTAGTGATCTTCTTCTAAAACAGAATCCCTTTTACATGCGGGCGATCCTTTGTGAATTATCCATACCAACCAGCACAACCGACAGTCTCAATCGAGCCGCTGTTTGAACAACATCTCCCCTGCGTACTTAAAGATAGAGTTTCAGTCATGATCCTGTAAATATACATGTTTAATGCTAAACTATGACTGGCATGTGCTGATGGATGTGTATCCGATGCTCCGTGTGTGTGTGTGTGTGTTTGTGTGTGTGTGTGTGTGTGTGTGTGTGTGTTTGTGTGTGTGTGTGTTTGTGTGTGTGTGTGTGTGTGTGTGTGTGTGTTTGTGTGTGTGTGTGTTTGTGTGTGTGTGTGTGTGTGTGTGTGTGTGTGTGTGTGTGTGTGTGTGTGTGTGTGTGTGTGTGTGTGTGTGTGTGTGTGTGTGTGTGTGTGTGTGTGTGGTAGAGGACAATCTTAGAAGAAAGTTGTGGGATATCCGAGTGTCTGTTCAGTCCCACTGGAGCGAGGATCAATATCGGCTGATAAAGGGACATTGTAAGCCAATTAAATAAGTAAACGGCTACATCAGTGTCCTTTCAAAAAGCAAAATCGGTAACGATATATGGATTAAGAGCACCACACGCGTCGCAGTGGAGTACACAAAGGTCAGAATTGACCTTTTTCTTTCCCGGGAACAGTTTGAGTGTGATTAAACTGTGTTTGTGTGTGTGTGTGTGTGTGTGTGTGTGGGTGTGGGGGGCGGGGGGGTGTGTGTGACATGATATGGTTCGGAGTGACTTGCGTCATCGCTCTCGGATGATCGCGTGGAGCTCGCTGCCCCTACAGTGTTGCGTTGAACCCGAGCAGTGTTACTGTTCCACAGGCTCCTCGTATACCAGCTTCCTACAAATAGGACCGTCTGGCAGTCAGTTTTCGGGGGTAGCTGAAGGAAATCGGGGGCAGCTTGATGTGGAGTGGTCCAGGCCTCTGGTCTACCTGGCTAATTCAACACACTGCTCAGATGTTCTGCTCCATCTGTAACCGAGTCGATCCGTCTAGATTAGTTAGACTGAGGCAGCGGGTCATACGTGAAGCATGAGTAACAGAAGAGTTCAGTCGTCACGCATGATACTGCGACGATGATCGTTATTGACCCTGAATGATAAGTAATGTTATTGTTTAGATGGTAAATGTAATCATCAACGTCATTTTGTCTAATGAGACCTTATTTTGATAATTGTATTGATGGATAACTGGCCCCAAATAACGGAAACAAATGAGAAAAAACGAAAATAGAGCCTGTTTTTTGAGGGGGTGGGGTGAGGGAAGGGGGGGGGATGGGGGCCACAGTAATCATCTTAATGTTTCAAAACGTACACCGAGACATTCATTACAGTCTGCATTTAGAACCACAGTGGCATTTAGATCTGCCTGATGCTTCTCTTTTAATTATCTTTTTTTTTTATCTCCAAGATAAGTCCCCCAAAATAGAACTCACATCGCATTTAGCTTTACCTTCTGCCGGGGGAAAGGGGGGGGGAGGGGGGGGGGGGCGCTTAGGCCACAGCTCTGGAACGGCTGATAATTATCGTCAGGGAGGACATAACCGAGAACCGTCTTCGAGCTCCATTGGCTTCAGACCGCACGGCCCGTCGTATTGATCAAGCATGCGCAATTAAACGGGGGAAAATGGTCATCGCATCGCTCTCGCTCTCTAAGCACAGCTTACTTGCCTCAGCGGAACGCGGGGGTACTATCTGGCTTAATTGTCAGTTGATGATGCCGCTCCCTCCTTTTCCGCTCCTCAGTCAGTCAGGTGGGATGCTGAGGCAGCTACTTTTCGATGGGCCGGCTGCCACACGCACACGTTGTAATTAAGGAGTAAAGATACAGGGACTGTCGTACGCACCTGTTTACCAAAGACGTCTACGATGTTTCCTAATATTTTGATATTTTAGCACCATAATCAAGGTTGAACGGAGAGAAATGCCTGCATTATATCCTGAATCCAGAGTGAAAAGATCTGGTAATGAAGTCCTTTCACTGTCGATGCTGCCATGTAGCTTCAGTGCAAACTCGAGTCAAATGTAAAACACTATCCGTTACTTGTTTGAAAAAGCAGCTTGTGTACAGCCAGCCAGGTTGTACTTGCAGACTGTCTGTTGCAGGGATCCTGATGATAGGTGGATGACAGGTGGAGGTCATACAAGGAGATTGAGAGGGGGTTCTGACAAGTTTACTGCCTTGAAGAAGACGATGTAATACCTGGAAGATTCAGTAGACTTGAAGGCAGACCTGGATGTTCACCAGGAAAGATCCAACCCTTTGCCCCTCCTGAAGCTGACCCTACCCAGTCCCTTTCATCCTATAACGCCCTCTGTTCCTTCAACCCCTTTCTCTCTCCTGAAACCTCCAACCTTCATCTTGTATCGCCCAACCTCCAAGCCTTTTCCAACTCTGAAACTCAAACTGTCCACCCTCCCCCCCCCAAAAAAAACGTTGGCTTGAAGCCAACCTTCCTGAAACTCATCAAGCTCTCAAAAGACCTCGTCTCCCTCCTCACCTGTACCTTCTGCCCCTGAACCCTTCTGCTCGCCCTTTTCCCACCCTTCGTTCTTCCTGACATGGGCCCTCAAGTTGACCTCTCACCCCCCACCCCCCCCCCATGAACCTGTTCTGTCCATTCTAATCCTGCTGACCTCTCCTTCACCTTCCCTCCTGTCGTTCATCAACGTCGCTCCCGCCACGACCATCGATCATCATCTTAACACGCCGCCTCCGCTCGTCCCTTCCATCACGTCTGTCCACGTCCAGCCGGCGTGCTTAGTGGCTCCGCCCCCTGACACTGTGGACGCCCCCAACAGCAACATCACCATGTCATCCTCTGTGGCAGTGTCCTGGCGACTCTAGAATGTTCCCTGTGCTGGGACTTCAGAGCTCCTGACTTTGGCAGATAGGTTGCAGTTGCCAACATTAATTGAGTTGATGTCATTGCTGATTCATCAACATACTGCAGCATACTTCAGTAGAGAAAGTACAGAAATGCACGTCTTCCTCTGGCAACTAAACCTCTAAAACACATGTTTGCGGAAGACATTTCTCATATGGAACTAGATGACAATTATTAGCACCTGTGGCATCTTTAGACATGGAATAATAGAGGGTATTGTAATGATAGAGCGAACAGTGACTGTGTTGAATATCCAGCACGTTAGATGAGACTGACCAGGTGATGGCTACTGCTGTATTATTTCTGTTTTGTTTGGCCTGAGGGGTTCATTTCAACATTAATACATCTCAATAATTATTTATTTTTTGCATCTTCAAATGCCAATAGAGGACATACTTGAGTTATGCTTTAGATTCCCTTCATGGTTTCCACAAGTGGCTATTTATTTAGGTGTTACTTAAGGGATTTGCCATTGTTACTAATGCTTTTTTTCATTCCATGTTATTACTTTTCCCAGAGGTCAAACATGTAAAGTTAGATAGCGGGCTGTTAAATACAATAATACAAAGTTGGTCCAACCAGACGAAACTGCAATTCCATTGAACACGCAGTTACTATTTGGACTGGTGTTGTGAAATGCAGCCTGCAATGTGTTTTCCTAATCAGATAAAAATGTGAGAAGACTTTGCCTTTTTATTACCTAAGGGAATTGGATAAGGATCTAGCAAAAGCCTCATATATCTCTCCCGGGGAAGAATATGTGCACAGCTAAGTAATTTAATAAATAAATGCAACAAATAAGTTTGCACTGCTGGGCAAAAATAGGCACAGTTACAGCGTAGGGCTCTCTATCGACGCATTTAATTAGCAGTCATTAACTTAGCGAACATGTTGCTGCTTGATTCAGAATAGATAAGCATTTTTTTTTTTTGTAAATGACATCTAATGGCAAGGGTGTGATATCAAATGAATGAATATACTATCCAATTGTTACCAAATATACCCTCAAGCAGCATGGATTAGTGTTAAAAGCAGACCGCATCTTGGGTGTTTAGTTAAATCACGTCTATGTACAAACCCAGGCAATTACTGTGTTGGAGGAAAAATATGATGTACTATAAATATGTTGTTAGATGTTATGTTTAAAGAAACATTATATACATTCACCCATGTTAAAGGGAATGAAACAGTCTGAAGATAGAGAAATACATTTGCAAGCTAGCTGGCCAACACTGCAAACAGACCCCAAAGCTGGCGGTGCCAACACTGCAAACAGACCCCAAAGCTGGCGGTGCCAACACTGCAAACAGACCCCAAAGCTGGCGGTGCCAACACTGCAAACAGACCCCAAAGCTGGCGGTGCCAACACTGCAAACAGACCCCAAAGCTGG
The DNA here is from genome assembly GCA_030340665.1 of Neosalanx taihuensis. Lineage (NCBI taxonomy): Eukaryota > Metazoa > Chordata > Actinopteri > Osmeriformes > Salangidae > Neosalanx > Neosalanx taihuensis. Next base: position 5,760,429 of record CM059313.1, read on the forward strand.
CGGTGCCAACACTGCAAACAGACCCCAAAGCTGGCGGTGCCAACACTGCAAACAGACCCCAAAGCTGGCGGTGCCAACACTGCAAACAGACCCCAAAGCTGGCGGTGCCAACACTGCAAACAGACCCCAAAGCTGGCGGTGCCAACACTGCAAACAGACCCCAAAGCTGGCGGTGCCAACACTGCAAACACACCCCAAAGCTGGCGGTGCCAACACTGCAAACAGACCCCAAAGCTGGCGGTGCCAACACTGCAAACAGACCCCAAAGCTGGCGGTGCCAACACTGCAAACAGACCCCAAAGCTGGCGGTGCCAACACTGCAAACAGACCCCAAAGCTGGCGGTGCCAACACTGCAAACACACCCCAAAGCTGGCGGTGCCAACACTGCAAACAGACCCCAAAGCTGGCGGTGCCAACACTGCAAACAGACCCCAAAGCTGGCGGTGCCAACACTGCAAACACACCCCAAAGCTGGCGGTGCCAACACTGCAAACAGACCCCAAAGCTGGCGGTGCCAACACTGCAAACACACCCCAAAGCTGGCGGTGCCAACACTGCAAACAGACCCCAAAGCTGGCGGTGCCAACACTGCAAACAGACCCCAAAGCTGGCGGTGCCAACACTGCAAACACACCCCAAAGCTGGCGGTGCCAACACTGCAAACAGACCCCAAAGCTGGCGGTGCCAACACTGCAAACAGACCCCAAAGCTGGCGGTGCCAACACTGCAAACAGACCCCAAAGCTGGCGGTGCCAACACTGCAAACAGACCCCAAAGCTGGCGGTGCCAACACTGCAAACAGACCCCAAAGCTGGCGGTGCCAACACTGCAAACAGACCCCAAAGCTGGCGGTGCCAACCCTGCAAACAGACCCCAAAGCTGGCGGTGCCAACACTGCAAACAGACCCCAAAGCTGGCGGTGCCAACACTGCAAACAGACCCCAAAGCTGGCGGTGCCAACATCATGATGTCGCCATGGGAGGAGATGATTGGACAAAGTGAAATGGTGTACAGGGAACAGATTAGATTAGATTCAACTTCATTGTCATTACACAGTTACAAGTACAGGGTAACAAAATACAGTCCAAAACAGTTATTACAACATAATATACTTGTAATTGTATACTCAGAATATACACAGTATGTACAGTATAATCGGAATATACAGGGTATGTACAGATTAAAGTGATTTAAGGCAAATGTACAGCTGTATTGTACAAGATGACTACAGTATTTAACAGAATTTACAGAGTTGCATGTATGTACGGTTAGTGCATATGAGGAGGGGTGTGGGGAACCAGTGGAGAGCTGGCAGGGGCGAGACACTTTGCCTTCCCCAGGAGACCTGGTAGGATCTTGCTGACTGTACCTAGACTATTTAGGAGGCTCAGAGAGTGTATCTGGATCACTTCAGCACTTGATGACTTATCTCTACTGCTGTTCAGCACCATGGACAGTTCCACTGGGGCCCAGTGCAACAGAGAGAGAGAGTGAGCTCTCACTGGGTCTTGTTTTCATTCTAGATGGACTAATAGATGGAAAAATACTTGTGGACAGAGCCACATGTTACCACACACACACACACACACACTAGCCTGGGGCCATGTCTACAATCCACTGTGGTTTGAGTGTGCATGTTGCGCGTGTTCTGTATGTGTTTCTGTGATTGTGTGGTGTGTGTGCACTTTCGCTTCAAGGGTATAAAGTGGAATAGTAATTTTGGTAGCAAGTCATTTCGATGAGCGTAAAAATGATAATGATAAAATCATCGTTGCATTAACTGTATTGGACCGCACAAGCAAGGCCCTTTTACTGAACCTACATTTGTTTTGAATTGCAAAAGAGGGCACTGTGGAATGTGAAGTCAATGTTTTAAAAGGTGAAATGGTGTCTCAGTCCAACTCACAGCCGTTTGGTAACAGAACAAACAGCGTAGTTTCATGTCATCTTTTGGGTGATTTATTGGAAGGTTAAAAAGGTAATTATGCTTCTCATGGAAAAATTTACTGGAGATGGGAGGAGAAATTAGAAAAACACGACTGACATCTTTTGTCTCTGTTTCACATACCCGGCATTGCCAAAGTCTCTATTGAAACCAAATGACCCCTTCTTTTTATTAATTGTTGAGTGTGCAGCACACCTTAGATTGATACTAAACAGAAGCGTGGACCATTATCAATGCCAATTTTTAAAATGTGACATGGGGTTAAAAATGGGTTTATTTTTATTCTAACCAAATGATTAGCATGTGTAAACATATTTATTTGTGACATTGACTTGAGTTTCGAGAACGACAAGCACAAAAGTACATTTGTAGAGGAATTTCTGTGCTCCATGGTACTGTACTGAAAGTCTTGTATATTTTACACTGTAAGATGAAACATCGCATACTGAACCTCCAGTTGCTTTCACACCCTGACCAACACATGCTTTGAATGTTGAGCAGCAGAATCACAATTTCACATACTCACCGCAGATATTCAAATATGCTTCTCAACTCCTGAGCACGATGCCAGCTGGGGTTCAAACACCTACCTACTGCACACAGTCACTCTCTCACGCACACACACACACACACACACACACACATTCGCTGACAGTACATGCACACAGAAACACACACCTACACACAGACACAGGCAGATATGAATGATGCACTCACTGACTAACCATGAGGTGGAGTGGAGATAATAGATTTATGGGACTGTAAGGAGATTTGTGTGTACGCTTTACTTAAAGGCAGTTCCACGGAAGGCCTGTAAACAGGCTTTGGAGAAATCAAACCGTTAAATTGAAAAATAGACGAAAAAAAAGAAAAACATTTATTAATTCAATCCGCTTAGTTCAGGTTCAGCTGCTTCTCTTCAAATGAAGTTTTGCTGGATTTCACAGGATATTAGCCCGCAGAAGAAAGGAGGCCATTGTAACCACCAACGCATTCTCTGAAGCAGGTTTTTGTTACTCTGTCTCTTAGCCCCTGTTCTCTCCATATCTTCAGTAAACAAAAACGTTGTACTTACAATCAACAGACAGATTTGTGCTTGGTGTTAAAGCTGATGTTTTACCCTTCTGTCAAAGGTATGTCTGGATAAGTCCAAATGAATCTGTTACCATGCAGTACATGATACATGCTAGAGAAAGCATTTGTTAATGTATACAGATGTCTACACTTTCGTCTGTTACGTAATGTTAAAAGCCTGTGGCAAGCTGGTGCCCTGCTTAACACTGCAGTCATCCCAGAGCCAGGCAAGAGGTATAGCCGTACTGAGATGAGCACATATGTTCATGCTACTAGGTTAGGACCTCTATGGAATCACGTGGCGTGCAGCTATGGACTCTGTGTTTAAATACCCAACTGCGATTGCGGTTTCCATGGTAATGCGTTGGGTTGGGCTGTGGGAGATGTGACAGAGGCTCGAGGCCAGGCAGGTGTTGTGTCATTCCAAATAAGGCTTAGTCAGGGCCATGTCCCTGGACAGTGTGTGTGCGTGTGTGTGTGTGTGTAGGTATTGGGATGCATCCCCACCCCCCCCCCCACCCCCCCACCCCCCCACACACACACACTACGACAACTTTGTGTACACTAGTCTCACTTACCCCTTGATTTAGGGTGCGTTTAATTGCGACCAATCTTCATCACGCTGATGAGGCCCACGTGGTTCTAAGTGAATGCGTTCAAATGCAGCCGCAAATTAATTAATTGCCACGTAATTTCAAACTTGACGAGGGACTTCTAAAACACTTGAGATGACAAGTCAAAGTAAACTTTTACAGCCCTCTTCTTTAGTGAGGAGCCCAGGTAGACCGCTCTATCATGACATGGCTTTCCTCTGTTCTGTCTTTCTAACCTTATCGTGTGGACACACCTATCCCCTCTCTTCTCCAACACACATGCAGAGAGACACACACAGTCCCAAAAATGATTGTTATATGACTGTTTAGCCTGTGTTCTGCTCCTCACTTTGCCCAATCGTCCCTGGAGGAGGGGAAGGAGCCCTCTGTGACATTGCTTGTAAAAAGAGCTATACAAATAAATGTTGATTTGATTTGAAAATGTTGGGCTCCTTAGGGTTGATGAGGATCGGCTAGGTAGTTAGATATCTCAACTTTAGCTTTCTTCTCAAGCCAGGTGTTTGGAATCCCATCGTCTTGCCCGTCCGTCCGTCAGCTGTGGAGGTTTTCAGCCTTGTGTGTGCTGGATCTGCACAGCTCCTCCTGAAACTTTAAAGAGCTAGAGAGTTTGGTCTCCTGGAGCCACGTGGAGAGGTCAGGTTCGGGGGATGATGGTACCGGCTTGGTGCCCGCTCATTAAAACATGGATGGTACCACACAACGGACTGGTTTTTCCCGTTTCATTTTCCTCACTCTCTCTCTTTCTCTCTATATCTACTGCGTATTCCTGCCGTAACCGTCTTCTGTCAGAACCTCAGAAATAACACTAAATTAGCTGAAAATTTTGCGCTTCCAAATTTTCCCTCCTCTTTCTATCGAACCAAACTCGAAGTTTTATGCATCTTCAATTGCCACCCTTGATGGAAAAGGCAAACGCAAAAATGATTTATGTAGCTGACGCAGCTAAATCACCCTTGGAAAAATAATACATTGCTTTAGCATGGGTACAGCTAATCACTCGCCTGATGGAACACGTGAATTCCTTATCGATCAGCGTTTCGGCGATCGCTCACGCTCACTTCAGTAACGAGCTGGCGCACAGGATCGGGGTTTGATCGCTCCTCCTTCGAAAAATGGACAAGCTCCACCGCCTGCCTCTTGTTTAATCTGTGTATTGTAGGAGCGATGAGGGCCTGATAGCTGTTTGGGCCCACATCTGGAAGGAGAGCTGATAGTCAGAAGTGCACACACGGCACTGTGGACTCGTGTCCCTGACAACTGCAGGAATGAACAGACCACTTTGTTGAGTGGAAGGTCATTTCATCTGTTTCCAAGCTTGCTTGTTACCTCTGCTGTACACCCATGGGATTGCTTTTTTTTTTTTTTTTTTGGCACATTGAAATATCTGCACACAAAAAAATTATGGATGGCCAAATGAAGGTAATATTCATTATCCAGTTCCACATTTAAAGTGAAAAAAAATAGTTTGGTCTATTTAAAATCCAATTAAATCTAAACAGTGATGACAATTGGAAGGATAAATATAAAAACCATTATTCTGCATGAGACCCTGAGTGACCTGCCTTTAGAAATGAAACCACTTTGTCTCCTCCCGTTTCATGGTGGCGGAAGCTTTTATTTGGGAACATGAATAGCCTTCCTTTCTTTAGATCCTTTAATGTCCCCTCAAAATGAATTAAACTTCTCAAAATTAAGTTATCAAAGAACTCCGAAAAGTGAAAAAGTATTTTTCGACGATGGGTTGATGAGAGCATAGCGAGCACATTTTAAAATACAGTACTGTACGTGTTTGGTAGGAATATGACCAGTTTCAAATCTTGAAAAACGCTTTCAACGTGTGTTTCAAGTATGTTGTTGGAATAGTCAGCTCGTCAGACCACCGGTAGGCTGATTTTTCACTGTAAACTAGAATAGAGGAAAACAAATCAACGACGAACAACATCCCCCGAGCAATTCAAGTTCATTGTAAGCTTGTGCAAACACACTTCTGTTTGACGTACGAGGCAATGTGCAAATTCCAATTAGCTCGGGCCTTGTGTGTTAGATGATTATAGAAGTCACAGACTCATTTTACGATTCAAGATGGCTTCCCCCTGTAGTGTTGTACCTTGGAACCCGGCTATCCCCCTCAGAGAGTGTGCGATAACAACATGGATGAACCGCAGTCGCGGCGGGGCTCAGCATTGAGTCAGGTGATGGAGGCTAACTGGCTAAATGTGCCCAAGAGGGTGTCATCCACCGTGGAGAGGTGCTGGTGAGAGAACTCCCAGTGAAAACCCCTTCGGAGACGTGCAGGGTGAGGGAATGCTGTCGGCACAGAGGAGCCAATGAATTCATTATCACTAAACACGCCGAATTGGTTGAGCTCATGCAAATGCGACTTCCAAAACAATATGCAGGTGCTTGTAGACTGCCTTACTTGGCATGCTCTAGGATTAGACAACACTTCAGCAGACGTTTCTGAGCCACGCTGTCACCATATACAGTAGAACCGTGTTAGAGTTGACCTTAACTTTAAAACCAGCCTCAAAATACGAAATAAGTCCAACTGAATATGAGGCTAGGCTGGTCTGTCATTGATCATAATTGGTCTCGCAGCAAAATGCCAAGCGTGTCAGAAGAGCACAGCGCTGCAGCTCCAGGGTTTACGTGAGGTCACGGCGGCCAGCCAATCGGAAGAGTCTCCGCTAATTAGCGTCTACCGTCAAAGACGAGTCGGTTTTTCCGCCTTCCGACTCTCCTCTTTCACCGCTCGTCGCCTTGTATCTGTTTAATCCAATTGTTTATCAAGCGCAAATACCCTAAGTGCAGTCTCTCTCTACTTTTTTGATGATGTTCATCTTCTTTCATTTTCTAGTTGCTTTCTCGAACCTGAATTATTCGTCTGTTGATTTCAATAGATATGTCCTTATTGTGTATTGTTCTTGTCTCTTTGTCATTAGTGGGAGTTTTTTCATCAAGTTTTCATACCTCTTTACGTCTTTATACTCTTGGTGAAACTTCTCCACTCCTCTCTCCTCCTCTCACTCTTTTGGACAGATAGCGCTGGAAGGGTTTACCAAAACAGCAATCTGTCAGGGCCATAGGTTAGGATTCGCCATCTGCCGGTAGATTAAATTAGGGGAGGATGTGTGTCTCGTATTGTTTTGACTACTGTCTGCCCGCTTCCCATATTTTTCCCTCGCCAGGCTGCACTCGCTGCGTTTTCGAGGCTGGAGGTAGGTTTCTGGGTGAGGGAGAAAGCGGAGGGAAAGATACTTCTGGAAGCAAACCAACTCTCATGTCCTCCCGGTTTGGACGAGTCACTGTGCCTTGTGTTGTTGGCACCGGCCAAAGGTTGGCATCGTCTCGTGCCATGGCTGTTTCCGACGCTGATGATGATATACGCACACGCCCATGACCCAGAGCCAGATTTTCATTTGCTTGATGAATTTGAGGGAATATCTTTCCGCCCTGTCCACATTAGGGTGTCGGGATGGCTGCAGAGCTTCAGGGTGGATCTGTACAGCCCCAGTTGACTGCTTTCCACAGACTCTGGCCCTATCAGTCAGCAGAGAGAGAGAGAGAGAGAGAGAGAGAGAGAGAGAGAGAGAGGGGATGGAGCGCAAGGCCCGATCGCCCTCAGGCTATGTCTGAAAGCTGAGCAGACTCATCACTGTACACACAGGCTCGTTTCCATATGAGGCTTGTGCAGCCGACTGATGCAAACTGACACACAAATATAGCCTTACAGCTAACAAGGTGAAACCAAATGACACAACTTCCCAAATCTGCCGATGGGGAATGTTTCTAGAGATTCCAAACCTCAGAGGTATATTAGTATGACTCTGTCTGAATACAGTATGTCCACATAATGATGATGGCTTGCAAAACTAGACACAAGCTAAGCCAAGCTAAGCGATCCAAACAAGGATTTTGTGGATTGGACGAAATTGAATTGGAACGTTGCGGCACAGCACCCAATCAGCCCCCCCCCCCCCCCCCCCCAATCACCCCCCCCCCGCAAATCATCCAGTCCATCAGCCCGGACACAGGTGTGTGGTGGCACTATGAAGGTGAATAGTAAGTCATTTTCCATCAGCGAGTCACATGTTGCCATAATGCCATCATCAGCACAGACGTAATACGATCACCACCCTGCGCTCGGCAGATGTGTAATCTGCTTCTCCTGCTAGATGACAGAGGAATTATTCGGCATTAACAAACTGGCCAAATCGAGTCTGGACTTCTCCCTCTGTAGCTAATTAGAGGATTTTGTTAGCCAACCTCCAGGCTTGTAGCAGGGGTCGTTTAGCTAAAATCAACAACTCTCACACACACACACACACACACATGCTAAAGAGTTCTGTGAGATTTTAGATGTACACAACGGGTTAATGTTGGGACAGTCGGTGGGTGTTGGAGAGTGAAAGAAGGAGAGCTAGAAAAGGAGAGAGAGAGAAGTGGAGGAGAGACAGGGGGAGGCTGGGAGAGACAGAGAGAGAGAGGGAATGAGAAAGGGGGAATGAGGGAAAGAGAATAGGAGAGAGAGTGACAGAGACAAGGAGAGAGAGTGAATGGGAGAGAGAGAGAGAGAGAGAGAGAGAGAGAGAGAGGGTGTGAGGAGCGTCAGACCCATTTCTGGTGACATCTGGACCACAGTAATAGCACAGTATAAAATGCCATCCCAGAGAAACTAGGCATTAACATCTGTCTACTGGCATCCTAATCATAGTCATCACACACATTGTCCTCAGCATTGCCACAAAAGCACACACACACACACAGAACTGTGTGTATATCTCTGTGTTCCTGAAATTGTGTCCTTGTCTGTGAGACCTGAGATTCAAAGACGGATGAGCTGGAGAAGTTGAGAGGGGTGGAGTGAAAAGAAAGAAGGTTCTAGAATGGAGAGAAAAGCAATATTCAGGAAGAAGGTAATGAGAGAAAAGTAATATCCTTTTCCGAAAGTGTATTAAGCAGCATGTATGCACACTGGGTGGATGGCATTCGCTTTCCGGAAATGCTATCTTTATCTTGGCAGTAAAACATGCCAGACAGTGAATAGTGTGTCTTGAGAGAAGCCAAGTTGTTCTAAGAAGCAGAATCAAGCTTCGTATCTGAAAGAAATCAACAGGCGTGTAGCAGAATGAAATTAGTTGATGATGATCACTCCAAAACACTTTTTGCAGAGTAAAAAACAACTTTATTCGTGGACCTATTCAGATTTTTACATTCTCTATGAAATCCTGCTCATTTATATTTTGGAAATTCCCCTTTGAGCTGCATTTATTTTTTGAACTTCAAAAAAAACCTTGACTTCTCTGTTCAACGGCATCAGGCAAAGTAAAGAGAGTTGGAAGAGTACAAAGCGCCCACAAAACAGAAATCCCTTAATGTGTAACAAAGTCAGTGGTTTTTATTTCATGAAAGATGCTTTCGAGGTGTTCTGAAGTCAGCCAAGGCGCCAGCCCAGACTTGCAGCTCCAATCGCATTTTTCATTCAGAGGGCGTGCGATTTGCTTACCAGGACCTCTTGCTGTTACCATAAATTGCCAGAAGAGGAAGTTCACACTAATCGTTTACCGTGTGCTCGCATGTAAAACGGCGTGAAAAAAACCCCCTCTGGTAAACACTTGTGCACACTGAGACAAACACATTTACCATCAACGCTAGGTGCCAATCACAAGAAAACAGACGTACGTATGTTCACTTTTCCTTCAGTTACATTAGCCCTCATGATTGTGGGGAATGCTTTCAGGCTAACTTCCTATAGAATGAGCCATTGTTGCCCTCACATCCGGACAATGCCACGCTGGAGTGGCTTATTATTGTGACACTGTACAACCCATGGTACCACAAAACATTCTTGGTTTAGCATTCACCGTGACATAAAGCCAGACTGAACTCCCTTTGGGGCCAAACCGTTGTTCCTGACTGATCGACCGAGTACAAATCAAACCAAGAGTTGAAAATGTGTTGCCTTGTATTCTAGAAACATCTTCCTGCACGTGGTTTATGCCTGTGTGTGTGTGTGCGCCCTTAGTGCCACAAATCCCATATTTAAATTCCACATCATTGCGGATATCTCATCCCAAAAGTCCACATGGAGATTACAATCGCTGGCACGTCATGTTCAATTTAGGACTCCATTTGTCCCAATAGTCGCCCCCTCCATTTCCCTTCATTTCATTCACTTATGTCATCTGGATCAAAGACATTCACCCTAGTCTTCTGTTGCTTGGAAAGGACAGGTATTTAAAATGGCACCTTCCAGAAGGCTTCCAGAAGGCCCTGGGGGGGGGGGGGGGGGGAACACAGGGAGGAATGAGAGCGAGCCAAATGCATTACGGTACAGTCTGGAAGGGTTTTTTCTTGAATTGGGGTGTTCATCCTTAGAGGGTCATCCATATGACAAAGGACCCCAAATCACTTTGAAAACTGAGAATGGATAGCAGGGAGGGGGGGGACGAAGTCAGCCTGCTTTCCCTGGTTCACTGAGACGTTTCTGAAAAATAGTAAAGTAAAAAATAGAGGGGGGGGGGTGGCATGGATGGATGGAGGGAGGGACAGCTTGACAGAGATAAACACAGAGATAGTGAGCCCCAAAAAAACATGAGAGCGATGACTCCCAAAATGTGCTCTGTCACTTCAGAAGCGTTGTTGTACCATCAGCACTGTTAACAAAATACTGAACTTTTTTTTTTACTTCATGACTAACAGACACTCTTAAGTTTGCTCTTCATATCAAAGAAGTATGGATACATTTGACCATTTGACATTTTAACTTTGTCAGCCTAAGAAGGTAGTTCTCTCTAGAACTGGTGTTCTGTGTACGCCTCAAAAGTCCTAACAATCGTCACCCATAGAGATAGCAAGAGCAGTATACCAGCCTGCAAACGCTTACCCTTTTTTACAATCAGCAAGATGGGGAGAAAAGTGGCTGTGGCGAAAGATTTCACTGGCCCCAGATCTGTCAGTCAGGTATAGTCTTTGTAGTGCGGACTGGACATCCTGAGGTGACAGTAATGAGCATGCTGCCGGGCCGTGCTGTTCTCCTCTTTCTCTCCCTGTCTCTTCAGCGTGTGTTGTTGTCGTTGATCTCCTTTCTCCTCTCTACCCCTCCAAAAATGTAACGACTCTTGACCAAGATGGCAGCGCGTGCACAACGCGAGGCTCAGTGTCCCACTAGAATCTATTCTGTTGTAAGAACTGTTTTGCAGAACTGTATTTCGTTACCCTGTACTTGTACCTGTGTAATGACATTAAAGTTGAATCTAACTAAAGAACCTCCCTCAAAAGCAGCTTGTTGGTCTCTGACCATGGGCGCTGCGGTGCAAGTAATGGTGTTATTGGCTGCAAAGATCGTCAGTCACAATTAAAACACCAGGACCGATATGTGTACACGGCTAGTGGGGCGGTAAAAAAAGAAAGAAATCGAAATGAAGATGTTGCGTTAAACTAAGACAGGCCTGTTTCGTTGGATGTTGCTAAGCATAGAAACGCAGAGTGCTAATGATGAGAACGACACCGGAATGCTGGCGCGCAACGTGGACGCGCACGCACACACACAACAACACAATCTCGTTGACGGTTCTCATTACCGACCATATGAACTTACATTAGCCACATATGGAAACCAATTAGGAGCTTGACAACAGAGCGAGTCAGGAAACAGCTGGCTCTATTGATAAGCAGGAAATCAGGTAACAACTCTAGAATAAGAGCATGCGGTGACATGCTTGGTTTTAGGCAATTAATAATTAGTAAAGTCATGAGGCACATAGGGAGAGAAAAAAAAATGAAATGGACAATGGTGAAATGTTTTAATCTAGTATACTTGATGATGGTTTTTAGTGCATTTCCCTTGAGTGGAAGGCAAATACCATATAATACATGTTATACACACGGGTAAACATGACTGCGGACTCGTCAAATGATTTAAAACTATCAAGGAGTAAATTCAAAACCTAGTACAACATCAAAGTTTGAAATTGCGGTTTTGAATGAAGCATATCAGATTCAGATTCAACTTTATAGTCATTAAACACATTCAAGTACAGGGTAACAAAATGCAGTTAGCATCCAAACAGAAGTGCAAAATAAGGCAGCAGAAGCGGAATTTGAGTGGAGACATTAGTGATACCTGAGCCTACTTTATCATGTATTTACCTCTCTCTGTCCAGTGAGCGCGCGGCCTAATTGGAAATGGAATCTTAATGAAAGACCCAGTTTAAAGTAAACACAAGGCCCAGAACAATCAGAAACTTTGTTGTTTACTCCCAGCCACTGTGAAAGCTTAGAAAAACATGGATTCTTATTAAAAACCCAAGGCTAAGAGAGAGGTCAGGTTTCAGTGATTCACGCAGGCTTACACAGATTTGGAGCGTCTTCAAATTGGCTTGAGACATTATTTTTTCAGCGTGTATTTATTTAACATTGGGATTCTGAGTCTTCTTTGATGTAGAATTTTGGCATTGCGTACAGATCGCCATTTCTTTTTTGTTCTCCGAGGGATTTGTCTGTCAACCACTGATCCGTGGCCCCATGACAGATAGCTACATCTTAACAGACACCTAGAGACAGGATGAGAGAGAGAGGGATCGACAGCCAGAGTGAAGAGAACGAATGTGCGGCACCAGCAATAGCAGAGGTTGAGAACATCCGCAAGCTTCTTTCCTTCTCCCTGGTGATTCTCTCTCTTTCACCAGCTCTGATTAAATTATCCACAAATCTCTCATTCCCCCCCAGACGAATAAGTGTTCCTCCCCCACCTCCCCCCCCATCCAGGTTAAACTTAACTCGATTCCAAATTGCTGTTGTCTGCATGACCTTCCAAAAGCCACCTACTAAAGATGCTCACTGAAGCATCTAATGGCTTTCATTGGTTCATCAGCAGTCACCAGGTGGAAAGGCCCAGAGTAAATGTCTGTTATTTTCTGAAGGTCTTTAATGTTGCACCTCTGGTTAGTCATGCTTTAGCAGGGGAGGGTAAACCAGTCCCTAGGTGTGGGGAGGGGGGGGGTGTCTTGAGACACACACTGTGACTGATGGGAAGCAGACTTCCTCCCTCCCACACACTCTGCCATCTGCATCCAAACACATAAAAACATAAAACTCATCGAAACGGTCGCACACTTGCACAAGCGCACTATCCGCCCACTCGGTAACCAAAGTAACCTAAGACATCAACGAGCACCAAAGCTAGTTTTTCTTGCCCTTCCATCTCACTTTCTTTGTCTTCTTCTACATATAGACTGAAACAGCATACTCGGAGGGCAGTAAGGGAGGACGCTAACGCAAGTCGACATGACGGTCCTTCCAGCCGCTGTTGGTAGAGATATCTCATTTCACCACAGTGCACTAATGACAGAGAGAGAGAGAGAGAGAGAGAGAGAGAGAGAGATGGTCTCTCCAGCAACTCCTGGGGCCTGTTCTCCACTGCTGAGATGAGCAACTTGACACCTTTGTTGTCCAGACGCTCCAGCAAACTAACCATAACACTCACTACGATTTCAAGAATGGGGAAGAAACGTTTTGCCAAACCTCTTGACCTAATTATCTAATTTCCATTTTGTTTGTGTTCAGGCCTAATTCGAGCAGGCTGGTTTGTGTGCATGTTATTACAAGTACGACAGATTGTTATTTAAATTGCGTGCCTTGGGTTTTTTTTTACTTGCAAGAACCATATATTGGTACCACTAAAGTACCAGTAGAAGTAATATAGGTATTTCTTGAATTATGAACTAAATATGAATCTTTGTCTCTTGAGAGACAGAGAGAGAGAGAGAGAGACAGTCACTGACCAAGGATACGACAGAGGATGTCACTTTTGACAAAGCTAAATGGCTTACAGACCGTTATCCATCCACACACCGAAACACACACATATGCGGCGCACGCACCCAGTCGACCCCAACGGTTCTCTCTGTCCAACCCTGTGTCTTGAGGGGAGGGGAGGGGGGGAGCCAGCTCAGAGACGATGCGTCACACAGTGAGTAGATGAGAACCGTTTGATCCTAGGAACCCCGACAGACTGGCACGATGGAACACTAATCTGTCAGTGCCTCCACCCCATCACGCACACACACACACACACACACACACAGACAAACACACCTTCCCCACAAAACACCTCTGAGCCTGTCTGGAACAAGACATGAGGTTCTGGAAAGAACAGGAAATAGGAGCTGGTAAAGTTGACAGTGGGAAAAAATCCAGAGTAATACTCAATAAGTCTCAATATATTCTGCATTTAGAGCATGATCACATGACATAGCTTGGAGGAAACATTGCTGCCGATACCATACCAGAAAAGAAACATTGACAATAACATTTACCACTGTTCAGTCTTGATTGATACCCTGTGTAGGTCAATTGAGCTCAATAGAGGAATCTTTGTTGGTAATATAGCATTGTCTTCTTCTTCCTTTTTTTGTATATTATACACTGAGTCGTGCAAACACACATATATTGTCTGATGAAGCTATCCTGAGGGGGAAATATAAGAACAGGTGAGTTTATGTAAAGGTTGCTCTTTGACAACATGTTTAAAGAGAGTTTCGCAGAGAAACACAATATGTTTAATGGGGATGTAGTGATGCATTGTTAGTCTCAGGGTTATTGTACTCAAATGGATTGGTTAATGAACTCCTTGAAGTTATCTGTATCGTGTGGGGCCAAGTCTGGTTCATTGTTGACAGTGAAGTTGTTTCAATGTCATTGTCACCATTCGAAACAGAGGGAAAGCTAATTAGTTCACCGCTGTCACATTTGTTGAGAAAGAAATAGTGGGTTCTCATCAATACCCGTGTTTAATCCTTTACTCCTTCTTGGACTTTTCACTAATTCCATGGTCAACTCAGAAACGTCACATGTTGGAATCTCAGAGGAGCGTAGTTCAAAGGCTCTGTCACAAATCTGTACCTCACCAAAAAAGAACTTTGACGGGATATCTGGTCTGCCAATTAATAAGGTAGCACAGCGTACCTTGTCATTTGGGCTTTTCTCAAGGGAAAACATTTTAGTGAAACTCACTAAGACACGGCTAGTGAAGTCATCATAAAAAGCCCTTGTCTTGTACATGCAAGCTTTACTTCGTCGATAAGGTCAAAACTGTCATTTGGAGTTAGTATCCACCCCTGTCTAATAGGCACTGAGATAGCAATGAACACTACCTTCCATATAATGCAGCCTTCCGAATGAAGCCCAGAAACATCTCACACATATCTGAAACGGTTCCTTTTTGACAGAGTGTCTCCCCGCGTTAGGATAATCAGCCCTGTTGACGATTGATCCAGATCTGCAGAAACATCTCCAGGATCCTCGCAGAATTTCGGGCATGAACAACGCTGGTTAACTGAATTGGGGTTTAGATAATACAGGAGTTTGGGAGGGAAAACCTGGGTCATCCCAAGAAATGAGGTTCGTGTTAACATGAACGGGGTATGAGTCAGAGGAAATTGGTATTCGTGCTCCATCATCCATGAAGGCACGTCATGTCCTTAGTCGTCTTAGAACCCCCCATTACATGGAACTTGCCGGATCCTAACCGTACCAAGAATATTTTTGGGGGATGTGAAAGTACTTGAACAAGCATGCCATTTGGTTTTCTTTCACCACAGACCTCTGCAAACAGACAGCTCCACTTTATCATGACGTGGTTTATCCCAAAGAGGATCCTTGGGTAAAGCGATCCATTTCCCAAGCCGCTTTGTTTTCGTGACAACATCATTGTCACCTTTGTGCACGGATGGATAAGAACATGGGTAGCTAACCGGATCGATCACGATTCCACCTCATCATCCAACCGCGTGATTGGGTTTTGGAACCCACCAATCACTGCCTGGTGCGGCTGCTGATTTGTGCTGTCCGCGCATCAAGATTAGTTGATTTGTCTGCTGGACAAACACCAAGGTAATTTTCCAAGGCTCTGATAGGGATGTCCAATGGCCATTTGGGACAAGGCCAACAGCAAAACTGGATTCATATTTCAGCATGACTTCTGTTTTTGTAACACAGCCTGTAAAATGGACTGGATCATTTACTGAGGAAAGTCAGGGACAAGACGCAATTGTATTTTGCTGACCTTCGTCTGCCTCTTTCTCTCTCTGTGTCCCTCTCTCCATGTCTCTCTATCTCTCCTCATGTCTTCTTCCCCATCTCGCTCCCACTACCTGTCCCTCTTTTCCATATCTGTGCACCCTATCTAGATTGCTTCCCCCCCCCACCCCACCCCCCCCCCCCCTCACTTTTCCTCAGAAGCTAGGGAACTTCCTCTGGGAAAGCTGCCAGCTGCCGGCTTCTGATCACTTTCAATCTCCCACATCTCCTCTGCATCTCATCCGAACCACTCATCCTGCACCCCCCCCCTCCTCTGTGAAGTTGAGGGACCCCTTCTCTATTATTTCCTCATCTGATCCCCTCCGATGCACTCGCTCTGCTCATCCCGGCTCAACCCCACTTCTCCTAATCCGGTCTTTCATCTGCCGTCGGGGATCTTTCAGCCTTGGGTTCACTTATGATATTAATCAACCATGTAGCCCAACCACACACAGCCTTCCATTCAAAGTGTAGCAGTCACACACACACACAGAGCAAGACCAACCCGAAGACACTAATTCTCTTGAGCGGACTGTTCCCGATCTTCAAATAGAAAAGGTTCGAATAGGTAGTGGATCAATCACGACTTCATATGAGCCAGATTTGTTTGACTGTATAAAAGGAGGGGTGTGCTGGAGTAGCGCTGCTTTAAATTTCAACAGGCTCAGCCATGAACGAACTGCGCTGTCAGCCTGATCTCAAAAGCATACCTTGACGATCTCCTCTCGGGATCTAAAACACAAAGAAGTGTTTGTATAAATGCGTGGTGCGGTGCATCACAACACCCCCCCCTCCACCCTCCACCCTCTCCCCAGGAGTCCGGACACTTCCGTGCTCCACTCTCTCTCCACTACAAAACTCTGCAGCGCTAGCGTGACGGGGGGAAGGGTGGTGGTGGTGATGGGGGGGATCTGTCCAGAGAAGCATGTACTGTCATGTTTAATCAGAGCATTGTCTAACCAGGAAAGACTAACGAAAGGGGGAACGCTGGGAGCAAGCCCCCCTCCCCTCTTTGCCCCCCGGCCCTGCCCCTCTCCCCCTCTCTGCCCCGATATTTAAAGCCTTCGCAGGGGCTTGGGGAGTGTCAGTGAGCGTCAGTGAAGACACTGGCCAGACTGTGGAACAGAGGGGGGTCACTGTGGGGGCGAGGCTGGTCGATCTGACCACTGGTCAGTCATTAAGATGTGATGTTGCGTGGGACAATTGAACAAGCCGCTGGTTAATGGCTCCATTTTCTATTTACGACTTTCGTCAAAGTGAGCGGAAAACCAAAGGGTTTGACTAAGGGCGTTTAATCTCCATCCCAGTTTTTTCGAACGCGCCCTTCGAAACGGCCCCTCGGAACGGCAGCCACACATTGGAGGCACGCGGAATGAAACCCCCAGAGTGCCGAGCAGACAGACATCTCCCTACAAAGGAACTCTAATTCCACAGGACAAAGTGCAGATTTGAGGCCTGTCCTGCCCTATGCCTTGACAGTTGATGCTGGCAATATTCCGCTGTCCAATCAGGTTCCAAGCCAGGGGATAACACAAAGGGCTCATCCAATAGCCTTTTCCTCACAGCCAGGATTTCAGGCATGACAGACACTATTTGTTTTTAGTTTTTTTAAAGGACGAGACCACAGGCTTGCGCGATAAAAGATTAATTGAAACAAAATGGTCTGGCAATCAATGGTTTGACAGCGCAGGAGCGTGAGGGAGACAGGGGATTATAGGGTTAGGAGAATGTTACCGTACGAGGCCGGCACATTGACCGGCATCCCCCTTCAGCGAAGGCCAACTTGGAACAAGCTTCAAAAGGCCTGGCTCTCTTCCTAACACACAGATACTAAGCTTTGGGTTTTTTAAACTCTTTTTATTTATCGTTATATATTTATTTTCCAAACCCCCTAACCCCCCCCCCCCCACACACACACACACACACACACACACTCACCCCCCTTTTGAATAACAGTGCCTTAGTTTCGGGCTAAGCTCCTTAAAGTCAGCTACAGTCACTGGGGCTTGTTTTTTTCTCTCTCGCTAATCTTGGTAAGGGGGGGGGGGGGAAAATGAGAAACTTTTATCTCTTTTTTTTTCTTCTTTTTTTCTGTCTCTCAGCATGCCAGTTTATTGATTCCAATCATGGTGGTACATATCAATTAAAGCCAGCCAGTTTACTCTGCTGTTGGAAAGGGCTGTAAACTAAGTCAAGGGGATGATGGTGGTTGGGTCCTCTGTGACTCCCATGGCCAATCAATGACATTCCTCTCAGTATGCATTCCCATATGCCAATACTCTGATGTCTTTGAGAAATAGCATCAATATCACACCTTAAGATCTTACTGGATGTTAACCTTGGGGAGGTCTGGATTCAGAAGAAATAATTTTTTTGTTTGTACAATCATATATAACCTGTGAATCCCAAGTCGTTGTTCATTAAGATATGTAAAATATGACAGTTACTGTCTGTTTGTGTTCTTTCAGGTAATGCAGGTTTCTAGTCAGGGATATATTTACTGGGATGTTTTAGTGAGGATGGATTAGCCTGGGCCTAGAAGCTAGCGTTACATTCAGCTGAGGAGACTGAAGTGCAAATGGGGTCACATCATTTAAATCAGCCAAATGTGTCTAAATCAAAAGCCTTTCACCGATCCGATCTCTGAATACAAATGATCCCTGGTGATACTATACTGTAGTTCATTAGATACAGACCAAATAATGAACCAAGGAATGACTGCCCCTTTTTAAATATGTATCATGTATTTCTTTTCTGATAGCTTGATGCAGATGAATTTGAAAAGCCATCGCCCTTTCTTACAAACCCTCAGAAGAGATGACGTCATGTTTCGACATTATTATTCAGCTTGTCATCTCTGCAGCAGGTGACAGGAACCGCAGCAGCTGGAACACTGTTGGATTCGGTTCCGACAGGGGAACCTTAGAGAATAGATTAATAGGCTCAAAGTCAAAAATGACTAGAACGTCTAGGTTATTTAGTAGAACGGGGTTGGCCTCCGTCTTCTTTGCAGTACATTTTCTCATGTTCTGATCACTCGTTAACAGTATTGCTACTCGGTAACAATCCCTCAGATGCACTTAAGATGGAATGCTTTAGAGAGATGGAAACTCCAGTCCTTCCTGCTGACAGTGCTGCATGAATGGGTTCTGATTTTGAATTGCGCAATGTTTTATGGCAGTGGTTCTCAACCCTGGTCCTCAGGGACCCACTGTCCTGCATGTTTTAGATGTTTCCTCCTTCCAACACACCTGATTCAAATAAAGGGTCATTATCAGGCTTCTGCTGAGCTTTATAAGGACCTATTCGTTTGAATCAGGTGTGTTGGAGCAGGGAAACATCTAAAACATGCAGGACAGGAAATCCCCATTACCCAACAACAGCATCTTCCGTCTGCAGTGAAGAAGTGTCAGGAAATGAACCTGAGATGGTCCGTTTGAACCAGGAAATGAACCCCAGATGATCCGTTTGAACCAGGAAATAAACCTGAGATGTTTCGAGGAAGTTTGTCTCATCCGAAAGCCGTAATTTGAGGCGTCCTGCTGGCTTTTCCACAGGGCCTTTCCCCTCTCACCACATTAGCAGCCTTCCCAGGAAGGAACCAACACAGATCTGTGGTTTAAACATGACTTCACTCTGTTGAATATGTTCAGATGGCAGAAAATGTGAGGTGCTACATTCAGATTAGGGCATAATCCCCTAATGACTGTTCATTCCTCTCCATTCCAACACAGCTACATGCGAGGCAATTATCCATTCCAGGGAAGCCAGAGAAATAGGAATTTGGTTTGTGCAGATCTACCTGCAGTCCTCACCTGTGGTGAGTGTGTTCAATCACACACACACGCACACACACGAGACGGCGTCACCCACCCTCGCTCGATCACACGCGTGCAGTCAGGGTGACACACCCTTTCTCCCAGCCTTTTGATGTTTTGAAACCAAGACTCGCTTGTTAATTAAAGCTTTAAGGGGATAACGGTAGCCTGAATGTGTGTCTCTTAGCGTTACAAAGGCAGCTAATTAAAATTTTAAATGGTTCCATGTGCCTCTCTCTTTTTTTTTAACACTCTCTTCCTGCATAGAAATGTAGAAAAGAAACCAAAATTAAAGGAATAATATAAGCAGCCCCGGAATTAAAAAGTCAATGAGTCCGAAATGTGAAATGGTATCCTTGTAATTGGGTAGGTAGATAGGGCTTCAGTAGTTCCATCGTGACAGGAAGGAGCAGTGGGACGAAGAAAGTGCCAGAATGTTTTGCCATCACGTCCCTCAAATCTTTCTGCCACGTGTACGTCAAATATTCAACCAAAGACCAGTAGAGAAAACTACTGTTTTTAGTGACCAAACCAAGAGTCGGAGAGATAAGAATATACTGTCATTTTGTTTTATTTTTTATGCAATGATCCGGTTAGTCACATCATAACATACGCCATGCGATGTCCTTGCGGTGTCAAACCGTTTCGGAAGGATAAAGGCTTTGAAAATGGTTGAGACGCACTGAGACCCACTTGCGTCATAGTCAAGCAGACTGAGCTCCCTCTCTCCGCTGTAGACTGAAGTTGACTGGAGCTGGATCTGGTGATGTGATCAGGGATACACTTTTATTGTTCTGTCAGTTGTATTTCAATAACACGGATCGATCTCCAACATTATTTCCAGTTATGAGGTGGATATGAAAGCTGAATTGTTGCCCTGGGCTTTGTTTCCATCTATTGGATGGAGCCAAATGTTCTCAGAAGGTAATATAGTTCATAGTCATGTTTAAAAGTTGTATAACTTCTTCAGACAATATACGCGTTGCTTGTAACACTCTAGAATACATCAACCGCCAAAAACGAAATATAGCTATTTTTTAGTTCATATATATATATAAAGGTTTTCAAAGACATCGGTCTATCCATCCATGACATCTTTATTTCACTGTGCATCTGTTCATCCAGCTCAAGTGGGAAACTATAGTGAAGCGGAAAGGCTGATGCAACTTGAGTTATTTACAAATACGGTACTTCAAATCAATATTTAACAGTGCCAAGCTCTTAAGAGACCCATTTACAGTAAACATCTTATTTCCTGTGCATAGGAGAGCTGGGCGGGGGGGTGGGTGTGTGGGGGGGGGCGTGGGGGGGGGGGGGGGGGGGGGGGGGGGGGGGGGGGGGGGCTTGGTGCACCTGCGTCCTCTGCTGTCCCATTCAGCACCCCCGGCGGAAACGAACGCCCTGCTGCTCTTTCTGCTCCATTCAGCAGTATTTATGAGCTAATAGTGTGTGCGGGAGGCTGGGAAACCAGATTTCAGGGAGAATGAACCTCCGTTGAGTGAGATTGGGGATGTTATGGGGTTGTGGGGTGTTGTGGGTATGTTTGGGTTTGTGTTGTTGAGTTTGTGAGTTGGTGGATGTACCCAGACGCAAAGTTTAAATGTTTATTTAATTTTTTTGGACTCCTCATCTCAGTATTTTCTGAGCGCCGAAGATTAACCGCATACTTTAGTAATGCAAAGACTGAATACAGAACTATAATCAATGAAGCAAAAATGCTAAACAGTAAGTTTGTAATATAATGCACAAAACAAAACAAATGGTCATTTGAATCTCAGAAAACAGCGTCGTGGTTGTGTTTAGGATTAGTTATGCGTGTGTGAGCGTGGTGTCGCTCTGCAGCGAGTCCTGCACGCCGCTGTGCACAGCTCGGAAGGGTTTGCAATGCACGGCAGTGCAGCCATATTCACAATATGTATTGTATATTATAGATCGTATACTGAATAGGAACTCTCTATGCAGTACATGCGTGTTTAATACGTATGTGCATGCGTGCATCTTTCCATGTTAGAATTTGTTTTAATTCGTTTCATTCGCCATGCAGGTCACACAAACACGACATTTACTGTGGCAGGACAGAGCAAACAGAGAACATACATGGACTTAAATAAGATGCGAAAAAGAAGAAAAAAATAAATAAAAAAAAAAATAAAAAGTGGGCACTAGCTGCACAGGTGGGGGTGGGGGCATATAACTGACTGTAGCAACCTCAAAATGACATCATCTCCTTCCTTCAAGACCCACGAAACCCCCTGTCCACAAGGAGTGTGCTTAGCTCTGGAGGATGCAGAGAACAGCCCACTGGTTGCTGGGGATGTGCCCCTCCCACAGGGAGGCGAGCCTGCCGCGTGCCTGCCCTGCCCGTCTGAGCTGGCTCTCGGCCTGCCTGCCTCCCTCCCTCCCTCCCTCCCCTCCCTCCCTCGTGTCGGAGGGTCATCTCTGCCTCTACGTGTCTGAGTGGCTCACATCGCCCCGCTGTGCAAACTCCCCCTCCCCCCCCCCCCCCCCCCCCCCCCCCCCCCCCCCCCGGAGGAGGCAGGTCTGGTGCGTGAAGGAGGCGCACTATAGGTCTCTCTGGCATTCTGTATTCTGTCTATCTCTCTCTGTCTCTTTCAGTCTATCTCTGTCTCTCTCTATATAACTCTCCCTCCCGTTCTTTATTCTCTCTCTGTCTCTGTCTCTCTCCCTCTCTCTCTGTCTGTCTCTCTATCTCTCTGTCTCCCTCTCTCTGTCTGTCTCTAACTCTCAGTCTCTCTCTGTCTCTCTCTATATAACTCTCCCTCCCGTTCTTTATTCTCTCTCTCTCTCTGTCTCTCTCCCTCTCTCTCTGTCTGTCTCTCTGTCTCTCTGTCTGTCTCTCTCTCTCTCTCTCTCTGTCTCCCTCTCTCTGTCTGTGTCTAACTCTCTGTCTCTCACTGTCTCTCTCTATATAACTCTCCCTCCCGTTCTTTATTCTGTCTCTGTCTCTCTGTCTCTGTCTGTCTCTCTCTCTCTCTCTCTGTCTCCCTCTCTCTGTCTGTCTGTAACTCTCAGTCTCTCTCTGTCTCTCTCTATATAACTCTCTCTCCCTCCCTCCTCTCCTCCTCTAGATTTTCTGCCTGCTGAACCAGCAGACCAGACAGACTCTCCACAGTAATTAGGACTCACGTCAGTACATTGTCCAGAACACCTTGACAAGCTGTGGTAAGGTGCAGACAAAGCAGAATATACAGAGGGCTCAGAAAAAAAAAACAAGCAAAAATGCGTTGTGCTGGAATGAGGTCTAAGTTTTGAGATAATGTTAACCGTAATAATGTCTGTATGTGTTCGGAAGAGAAGTATTGCAGCCATGAAAGATTCATGATGTATCTATATTTAATACGATGTACGAAGTCTTTGATAAAAGAATATGTTTTTCTTTGTCCGATTATTATTTTCGTCTTCTCCCCAGAGATATAGAGATCAGGTGGTGTTGCTCAGACAGGTCACCTGCTTTATATGAGACACAGTGTTATTGTATTAGTTTGAGCCTCTCATCTGACAGGGAAGTGCATAGTCACTGTCCTCTCTCCCCGGACAAGGAACACGTGTTCCACACTGCCCTCCTTTGGCCAGGAAAGGAACTGCATAAAGTGAGCACCCTATTAAAACCAGGAAGGCCAGAGAAGACAAATATACACCTGTTACCTGAACAATGTTTTTGAGTGAGATTAAAATAAAGAGTACAACGGCTAAATTATAAAATAAATGTTTCGTAATCCATCTTCAGGCTTAAATCTTCCAGTAATTCCATCAAGGTGAAAGAGAAAACAATGTTCATGGCCAGCCTTGAGACCTTGAGGTCGTAGCCAAGGCGACAGACTCGCAGCCCATCCCAGGACGGCTCCTTGATGTTGGATGTGTGCTCACGTCTTTCCTGACTCCCCGGGCTAATTACCCAGCGTGCTGCATCTTCACAGTTCCCACCCAGCCACGCTGCTCGCTTAATTAGGGACAGCAAAGGGGGTAGCAGATATCCAATTAGGACCCTTCATTTTTTCAAACGAGCCGCTCGGCGAGATTCAACTTCACCCTCGGTGCCTCCCCGGTCGGCGGTGTGTTTGTGTGTGTGGACGATGCGGGGTGGGGGGGTTTGGGGGGGTGTTTGTTTGAAGGCTCTGCCAGAGTCCCCAGGTGGTTTCCGTGTGATTAGCAATTCAAAACATGTCAGGGAAGGGCCAAAGCCACGGTGCTGCTGGAGAGAGCTCACGACATCCCATGGTTCTTTGCAGTGGCCTTAGTAAGAGATCGGGGGGGGGGGGGGGGGGGGGGGGGGGGGGGACAGAGTTTGGGGCCTTTGGTTGACGAACAGGTCTTTGAGGGGGCAGGAACTCTTCCAGCTGGCGATTCTTAGCTCTGGTCGTCATCCGAGGAGGGTGAACATTGGTTGTTTCTTGGTTGTTGCGTGATGATGTGGTCAGCGGCCCATCGACTGTCTCTACTGCGCTCTGATATTCTCATTGTAGTGTAGTCTCCTGAATTACACAGGAGATACATGCCTCAGAATCAGCTTTACATCATCTCTAAACGCTGACCAATCCATCCGAGCTGCTGCACCCTGTCTATAGGTATGTGGTGGAGTATTAGAGTCCCCTGGCTGGAATCAGATCACTCTCCAAGGGCCCTCCGGTCTGAATGGGAGGGCTGTCTGCGGGTCTCGGACCAGGCAGTCCGCCTGTCACCCCCCCTTGTGTCATTTCCTCCTGATGGGTCCGTCCCCGAACACATCAAAGAGCAGGCCGATGCAATCTCGAGTCATTCAGCGGTGACCTGGAGAAATGAAACGAGAGGGAGAGAACGAGAGAACGAGAAAGGAAGCCATTCAACAAGAGAGAGGGGGATGGAAAAGGAGAGGTGGACCGCAGGACCTAAAAGAGGGGAAAGAGAGAGAGGCTCGGTCAGCCCTTTCAACGTATTTCTCGGCCTGACGTTGTGAACTCTGCAGGATCCTCCTTAATGCAGACGGAGGGAAATGTTTAATGCAGCTCATCCCTGTGATCTCAGGTAATTGACTAAAATGATGCATTAAGATACGTATGGAGGCCACACATTTAGATTTTCGAGAACCGATCCAGCATTCTCTTAAATGGCAAGCGTAAACACTCGGAAACCAGTAAGTAGTGAAGCAGTTGGCTCCTGATCCGACTGATAATAAACTCATTTGAATATGTTTCAGCCCCTGGTAATTACAACCTAATCGGAATTGATGGATCTTTTGGGCTCAACCTGCATGAAACATTTATTATTACAAGCACATCACATGGTCTGGTACAGCATTTACCGCATCAAAGACCAGCGTTTAGAACGGGGGGGGGTGGGGGGGGTGGCAAAATCAAGCGTCATGTGCAAAAACAACCTTTAATGCCTTTACTGAGGGGGTTTGCACACACGCAACGCACCCATTCACCCCCCTGGACACACACCCACACACGCAGTGGTCATGCACGCGTATACACTAGACATATACATCAAATCAAATGCGTTTGCGTTGCCCTTTTTACAAGCAATGTCCCAGAGGGCCTAACATACATCCTTAGGACTGCCTCTCAACCAGCATACACGCTCAAGGACACGCTCAACTCACACACAGGGGAGATGCACTCAGACATTCTGGCCACACGCAAACCATCACATGATAGTAAAACCTTCAATGGAGACAGAAGAATATGTACTGTACACGCAATCAAAACAAAGCTGTTCTTTCTGCAGACATTTATAGCTTGTCTCTCGAACAGTGCAAACAAGCAGCAATTTGGAAAGGAGAAAGCGGACACGCGCAATGACAGGTCAGGGGTCAAACCTTTGAAACCCCCCCCCCCCCCCAGGCATGAGCCATTGGGAGACGAACGTTGACAGGCGCCCCAGAATTAAAGTGTTTATGCGAGAGGCATCGGCTCTCCCTTTTCTCTGAGCCCCCGCAAGAATGACATATGGTGCAACAGCACATCTTGTCTGGAGTCGTGTTTACTCGCATTGTATTATTAGAAACAAACATAAACATAACTCTGAGTTTGGGTGGCCGCCAGCCATCTAGCGACATCTAAATCCAATGCAGTTTGCCGTTGGGCTTGGTTCCCACCGCCCGCCTCCCCCCCTCCCAAACTCCCTGACTGGGATTCTCTTTCGCCACCTACGAGGGGGCCTGGGCTTCCTGCGGTTCTTCAGATGGGGATTTTAGCATGCAGGAGCTATGCTTCTGGAGATTGTTGGTATTGAGCTGCACTTTGTTGATGCTAATTGCCTCGACCCCCATTAGGTCGGCGAAGGGGCTTGTCCCTGAAGGGCAGGATCATCCGGACGTCTCATCACCCGCTCCGGTCGTTACTTTTCGGGTTCAGGAGAACGAGCCGTTCGTTTGACTTAATCGCATTGGCGCACGCCCTGTGAATCGATGATGAAACGTCTTCCGCAGCATTGTTCTGGTCAGGGTGCGTCCCTTAGGGCGTTCGGTAAAAAGCGTACCACTGTTGAAAACCAGACTACGAATAAGCAGCATGCACATACCTTATATCACCGCTGCAACTACAAATATGTAGCCTACATCAGTCTATCTCTCAATACTGTATTTATACAATACGCTGTGTATGTACAGTCACATTTAGTCATTTAGCAGACTCTCTTATCCAGAGTGACTTACAGCAAGTACAGGGACATTCCCCCCCGAGGCAAGCAGGGTGTGCCATGCCCAAGGACACAACATCATGTTGCCACAGACGAGAATCGAACTCACAACCTTCCGATCACAAGCCCAACACCTTAACCTGCTGAGCCACCTGACCCCCCCATGTATAGTAGGTAGTATAAACATGAGACTGACAACGCAGTCTATTGTGAACAAAGTAGGAGGAATTTCCAGACCTCAGTCTTTTGCCAACTGAGGCAGGCTCTGCATGTTGTTTGAGGGTTTGCAGGAAACGCAGTATGAAGAGTATGAAGCAGGTTGACAAGGCTACACATTAGCCATCCGAGCATCTCTGCGGTCGACCGAGTCCAGCTGTTGAGCTTCAGCTTGATCCAGCAGAAAGCCCCTCGCCTTACTAGTTGATATGCTGGCTGGATGGGTATGTGCACTGGTTTCTGCTCTCGCTCGGTGGAAGAGGTGAAATGCATCCTCTACGCAGATGACCTTGTGCTCTTATAACCTACAGCACCGATCCTGCAAGAGGTTTTTATTGAATATTGAACACCATCCTATTGCAAGGAAGTGAGATATAACGACCAACTCTTGACTCGTGGAACAGAAACTCGTGGAGACATTTTCAAACTGCCTTCTTGGATTACATTGGAAAACAAGAAATAACGCTTGCAAAGCAGGACCGGGTTGCTTTCCGATGCACATAGAAATGTGAAAAAGAGCGTTCTGGTATCATGTCCAACAAGCTGACCAACAATCAATTGAATATAAAGTACTAATGTGCAACAACAAATCGATGGAGATTTCCCTCGGTCAGCGAACTATCTGGTCAAAAAGTAATAAATGCATTTGAAACCCCAAAAAGTGAATTAAGTAAAAAAATTAAAAACAAAAGAAAAAAAAATGAACTAATAACTTGTGTATAAAAACAAAGTTCACTGCTACTCATTCGTAAACAGGAAATACTAACAGCAGGTTACCTTGAAATGGAAAAAAAAGATACATACTAACAAAAGTAACGGTTCTGAAAATTTTCAATAATGTGACACAAATAATGTTTACAGCTTTCTAAATGTTATGATTAAAACTAATTTTAACCAAAGACCCTTTTTTATAAACACAATTCCCAGTCTTTATTATAATAAGAAGAAAGTCTCCTACTTTTCCCTTGTCAGCCAATTACCTTTAACACTGGGTGAGAATAACAAAGTCTAAAATAAGCGGGACAATTTGTAATAACTTTTTACAATACAAGGGACACGAATAGTGCAAAAATGGCAACCATTGGCATAAATGAAGGGTATTTTTTAAAATAATTTTTTGTTGTTGTTGATAATTTACAATATTACAATATAAAAACATGTATTTCATCTTTTTTTTTTTTTTGAAAGAAAAAGAAGAGGGAAGGTCTTTGCACATCACCAGAGGAAATGGAAATAAATGATTTATCTGGAGTCAGTCAAACCCCCATGCCCTGTAAATCTCAATAGTGTTCCAGAGTCTAGGTTATTTCAAAGGTAAAGCCCTTGGTATGTACTGTAGCAAAGCCTCGCATGTCTCAGACTACATACAAATAAAGCCTCAGAGTGCTCAAACATAGATGTACAAAAAATAGATCTTCCCGTTGTTTCTAGTAGGATTAAATGGACATCTTATTGATATTCAAGCAACATGATATCCAGGCACCAGGCACGCTCACACATTTGATAAGATTTATGGCCATGATCATAAATGAATGCGGCAAAAAGCTATCATGTTGGAGTGAATGAAAGGGAATAAACAGCAGCTCTTGTAACAGGCCTGTATCCATACTTTGTATGTATGTATACAAACATTGTATATCCTTAAACCCAAACACACCAGAATGTCTGCCTATAGGAAAGCAGTGTGTGAGTGTGTTGGTGGCCACTGAAATGTACAGCATGTGTGTCTTGGCATGAGACACTGTTTGCCTGTCTGTCTGGCTGGTTGGCCCATGGTGGGGCTGTTTGTGTATTTGTGAATAAATCTCGGATGTGCTTACGTTTGTGAGATGCTGTGTGTGCACATTGTGCAAACCGTTATGCGTGTGCGCTTTGTGCACGTGTCGCACTGCACCCCCCTGGCATGTTGGAGCGTGTGTGTTTGCTTGCTAGTGTGTGTGTGTGAGTTCCATCACTGTGTTCCGTGCGGTGGCCCTGTTTGCCTGGTCTCCGGGACAGTATTGTCTCATATCGATTGTCGGAATGGGATCCCTAACGGCCTGTCTTCCAGCTTGAACAGACAGAAAAGGCAGAGCACAGAACATTTTAATCTGTCAAGATGTCACAGAGAGAGAGAGAGAGAGGGAGAGGGAGAGAGAGAAAGAGGGGGGGGGGTGAGAGTGGAAAGAGAGGGAGAGGAAGAGATAGGGAGAGAGAGAGGGGGAGAGAGAGGGAAAGAGAGAGGGAGAGAGAGGGATAGAGAGAGGGGGTGAGAGTGGAAAGAGAGTGAGAGAGGGAAAGAGGAAAGGAAGAGAGAGAGAGAGAGAGGGGGAGAGAGAGGGAGAAAGGAAGAGAGAGAGAGAGGGGGAGAGGGGGTGAGAGTGGAAAGAGAGATTGAGAGTGACAGAGAGAGAGGGAGAGGGGTTGAGGGTGGAGAATGAGAGTGACTGACAGAGAGAGAGTTGGATGGGCGAAACCCCCACATTCAACACGAACACACACACATACACACACACACGCACACACACACAGGCCTCAAAGGGGATGGAGAGCAATTGGCTGGTCAGCTCTCTCCTATGTACTGCATTCTGAACTTGGTTACAGCTGGAGTAACTAAACTAGAGTTTGGACCTCAGCTCAGGGCCGTAAACATCATGGTTCCACCTTTAAGCAGATGCTTCATCAAGTGGTCATGATGAAGACAATAGCACGGCAACACGGCATTTCTAGATCCAGAGACACGTCATGAAGTTTGAATGGCGTATAAATGAATAGGTGGTACACGCTATCGCCGGGTCATTAAATATGCATGCCATGGGAGGAGCTAGGAGGGGTTTTTACGTACTTTGCCTTGAGGCAATAAAATAAAAACATGAAGGGAGAAAAAAAACCTCCTCTATATTAGTAGACACATAAACATTACATGCATGCAGGCAACCATTTATTTAAGCTATACGGTGTTGTCATGTACAGTCTCTTGTAAAATGACCGGGAGAGAACTGGAAACAAAATGACCTTACTGCTCTTTCCGCCACCAGGGCTTGTAAACTCCATCCAGCAGTGGAAATGCAGGTAATTCACATGGCCTAATTAGACCTGTAGCTTGTTTCCCATCCCCGGTGCATCCAGGCTCTCAGCTCATTTCTGTCGGTTTGCCAACCGAAGGGAATCATTTTGTAAAGGCCTTGACGGCCACCCGTAGCCACCCCCCCCCAGCCCCCCCCCGCCCTCCCGCCCCCCAGATTAGGAAGCATGTCACAGATAACACGTGGCCTGGCTTGAACAGGGGTCCTCATCCTGACGCTAAGAAAGATGAACGAGATGGCGGGAAAGTTCATTCAGAAGAAACAGTTAAGGTCTGAGGATGTCAGCGGGGGTGTGTGGGGGCGGGGGGGGGCACCCAGGAGAGACAAGGAAGGGCAGCGGACAGGAAGTGACATCATTGGGAGTCGGCGTGCCGCGTGGCGTGCGCGCGCCTGGTCGGAGGCTCATTTATAACGTACAAAAGACGATTAAGTTTGAGCGGCAGGCCGGGGCGGATAGACAGGCAGTCAGCTGAGTGGCGAGGTGCAGATAAGAGGGAATGCAAATATACAGCGAGAGTGACAGATTAACCTTGCACAAGGTTGAGCATTAGTGCCGCAAACCGGCTGAGTACTGAGGGAGTCTCACACACACACACACACACAGAGGAGCACGCACACACGCACGGTAAAACACACCGGAGCGCTCACGTACGCGCGCGGTCGCAACAAAGGCAGAGCTTAGCCGAAGGAACTGACAGAACAGAACATGTTTACATGCCCACGTTCCCCGGCAACGTTCCATTGTTTCAATGTAAATACGATTTAAAGGTGAGCCTCTTGTAAACTTGACTATATCACACAGCCTCGCACAACAACAAACTGCATAGCTCCAGGGCACCCGCAGTCTCTCTGTCTCAAACAAACGCAACGTTTGTTCGCTCTGCGTCGCGCTCCTCTTCCGTGAGCGCGCACATCCTGCGCCGAGCAAGTGTGGCAGCTTTCAGATGTGAATCTGACCTTTTCTACCTTCTCCTCTTAGACTCTAATGGGCCATGTTCTTCGGAGACTAAAAATGAGTCGGCCTAAATTACGAGGGGCTTTGGGTTCCCTTGCCTCTCTCTGTGTCTTTCTCCACCTCTCTCAATCACTGTCTCTCTCTCTCGCTCTCTCACATTCTCTCCCACACTCTCCTCTCTCTTCCTGCCACTTTCGCTCTCCTCGCTCTCCGTCCCTCTCGCTCTCTCTCGAGCGCTAGCTGCCTGTTTGACGTCATTTACAAGGATACAGCTTCCAGGAAGCAGGTATTAATAGTCCAGGAGCTGAAGACATAGGTGCAGCTCGTCCTCCTCAACAGATGGAGAGAGGAGGCTGTGAATGCCAGGCATACAAACGGTCCTCCTTCAGCCACCCCCCAAGTGTTCCATCAGAAGACCCTGTCTTCCACTGCCATCTTCTTCAGACCCTTCTCTCACTCCTCCATCTATCGCTCTCTCTCGCTCTGTTTCTCCGTCCCCCCCTTCTTTCTATCTCTCTCTCTCCTGTCTCTTTCTCCATCTCACCCCTTCCCCCCGCTTCTCTCTCTCTCTCTCTCTCTCTCTCTCTCTCTCTCTCTCTCAGGCTCTACAGCTAAGAGAGCATGGAGAGTCTTTACAGCTTATCATCCCACCCCCCCCCCCATCCCCTCCTCCCCCCCCCCATCAGTCCCCCTTTCTTGGCTTGTCAGTCATTCCCTCCATCATTACCTCCGCTAAATCTGCAGGAAGAGCCCACAGCATCCATGAGTAGATCACGGAGGCTTCGCTGCCAGACGAGAGGACCGGTACCAACAAGTGTCTTATTACCTTGAGAGAGGCATCAAGGAAAGGAACAGAGATGTTTGGAGTGAGGACATGAGGAGGGTGTCTGAGACCAACACTCGTACAGAAATATCAGCTGGAGCACATGGCTCAGCATATGGGATAAGGCGAGTGGAGGTTTATGAGTGGGGGTCTTATAAGAGCGTGGTTGTGGATGTTTTTTTAATGTGAGATTGCCATGGGGACGGTTAGATGGGATTGAGGACATGAGTCTTGGGGAGTCATGAGTTATTGGTTTGTTGTGCTTCATACGATGCTGCTGGTCTTTTACCTTATAATTATCAACAGAAAAAAACTTTACCTCAGAGACCTTGGAATAAAAAAACTGAAATAACGTTAAAAGCCTATGCGCATTCCTGAAAGCAATTAAAGGAACATTTTCTCAGAAACATTTTCACCCTATTCGGTTCTACCAGACATAACTCTAATAAATGATAATTACCAAAACAACATTTTCCACTTCCCCTCTCATGTAAGAATGAAAACACATTTACAGCAGGGTAAGGTAAGTAGATATTACTGATATGGAGCATGGGGGTGGGGGGTGGGGGGGGTGGGAGGAGAAGCACGGACAGTTTGGAACCTCAGACACAGACGGACATTTTCTCCGACTGCGAACACCTAGCATGCCCGAGTCTGCAGCTAGACAGGAAGACGGTCACCAGATCATCGTAGATGAACGAATCTGAAGCGATTAAGATAAGAAGCTTCTACAAATGGGATGCTAATGAGTCAATAGAAATGGAATGCTTCTTGGAGCTCCGGTAAACAAAGACCGCATGGGAGCGTTTGGGGAGTGTGTGGCATGGGTATTTGGTGTGTTTGGGCGTGTGCTGAAACGGAATAGAGCGACTCACAGCAAGTACAGGGACATTCCCCCTACCCCCCCCCCCCCCCCCAAGTAGGATGAAGTGCCTTTCCCAAGGACATCATGTTGGCACAGCTAATGTTTGAACCAGGGACCTTCTGATCATTAGCTCGACACCCCACCTGACTCCCAGTTCAAGTTCTGTGTAGTCTGTGTCACCTCAGAGGACAATTTATTGTCTTTGTTTCATAACGCACCACTGCAACGCACTTTGTTTTAGCAAAAACAAGACCTGGGTGTTTCAGGGTGACTTTGTTCACTTTAACAATGAGGTCATTTTGTTTTGGTTCTTTACTAATTTGTAAAATTCCCATCGCTAATACATCAGTGCTTGCATTTCAGGGCACCGTCTAATGCATATGGAACTCACTGTGCTTTAGCTAGGATTTCAGGGCACAGCAAACTCGGTTTTAACTTCGGCAAACGCAGCCTGCAAGACGGTACGCCTCCTTCAGGGGACCATTAAGTGAAATCTTCTGAGAAAAATGACTTGCGTTTGGGGGTGACTTTGCTGAGAAGGAGGTCATGCTTTTTTTTTTGCTTACAGTGTTTGTAAAGTTCCGTAAACGCCTAGTTTTCGAAGACGAGCATTGCGACACAGCAGATCTGACCACTCGAGTCTTTCCCCCATTAACATAATGTATTCCTCTTCTTTTTTTTTAACCAATACTACGTGAGGCGCTTTGCATTCGGACGCCACACTAACATCCGTCCATGTGTGTTCTATGTCCGTGTGTTGAGGGAAGGTTTAGGCGTAGGTGTGTATAATTGTGCGAGTCAAAGTACGTAAGAGCCAGAAAGAGAGAGGGAGTGGGGGGTGGGGGTGGGATTCCTCTCCACCACCGGCGCTTCCCTCGGTCGAGAGAGAAAAAGGTTATGCCGGAGTGTGTGCGCGTATTGAAATTCCGGACCACTTCACCCAGCGCAGGAGTGGCTGTCTGAAGATTAATGAGCTATTTGGGGAGAGTTCAGCTATTTCACATGAGCCTGGTCCACATTAGTGATATAATTAATTTTACAACAGTGGGGTGTTGTCACCCGGTGGTGGAGTGGCATGCAGCTATGATAAGCATTCTCTAATTAAACAGAGCCAGGATGGGGGGGGGGGGGAGAAAATGGAGAGGGAGGGAAGAAAAAAAAGTCGGCCCACCTTTTGACATTCAAAAGCTCGAGGAGAGAAAACAAGCTTTCGCAGCGAAGGGCACCGACTTTGTGTTGTTTCGACATGTTCCCCCCCCCCCCCCCCCCCCACCCAGCCTCCCTCCACCGCCACCCACCCTGGCGTCCATATCTTAAACCCCCGCAGTCCAAAAGTCTTTTGATCGGAGGCGTAGCGTGCCTCTGAGTCCCTCCGAGTGGTTAGGACCCCCCCCCACCCCCGACAGAGGGGTTGTTTTGACAGACCGAACGCCCACTCATCCACCACTAGGGGCCCCTCACCCCCTCAGGTAACCCTTTCAGGTGAATCAACAGTGCAGCTTACAACTCTGCATTTTATACTTAATAGAACCGAGTGGTTTAGAATACTAATTCCTCACATGCATAAAACATAGAACCTGAGAGGCGAGAGAGTGGTTGTTTTCCCGCACCTATTCCCCCCCCCCCATGAGTCACAGGTAAAAAAGTCCATCCTTACAGATTCATGCCTTCAAATTCATCCATTTTCTCACACTCCGATTTCAAGTCGATGCATTATTAATAGGATTGCTTCAGAGGCAATTCAAAACGGGGTCTTTTTGAAGAGAAAATCTGAAAATGACTTGTTCCAAGGTGCTAATGCATCGCTGGAGGGGTGACAGGGCAGAAGCTAGCATCTAATGTCTATGTTATTGTAAACAACAACAGAAGGTAAGATTCCACCCCCCCCTCCCCCTCCAAAGCATCTTTGGGGAGTTATGACCTCCAAAGCCACTTGGGCACGCAAGGCAGATGCATATTTGTGGGGGCGGTTGGACTCTTGGAACTTGTAATTGAATCCATACGGTTCAACAAGATAATCTATAGTCTCTATCTGCACTACACACACACACACACACACACACACACACACACACACCAGTAGAATCAGGCACTTGACACTCCGACAAGGAATTCTCCATGGGATCTCTCAAACTGTTAGCCGGACATAATGGCTGACTCTTCAGTCTCTCTCTGACCTTTAAGTCTTTTACACGTGGCTATATTCTCTAGTCTCTCCCACGCTCTCCCTGGTTCTCTCTCTCTCTCTTTGTTGATGATTTTCAGACACACCACAATCTAATCTAATGCTTTCACTTTACGGAAAAAAAGGTCAGGTGGGAAAGACAGCGATGAATGTTAAAATAAAGGAGAATTAAATACATTTGGCCGTTCTGGTCTGAAAGCATGTCACGCTCAACAAAAGGAATCCGTGTGGAAGCCGATTGCGTTTTTTTTTTTACAGGTTTCCCGCTCTACACAAATCATTTCCCATCCAGCACACACTTTCAAGCTATAACAGTGCTGCCAATCAGAGCCCCCCCCCCCCCCCCCCCCTTGAAACCCTTGGTCTGAAAGCATCTCCCCTCTCCGGGCCCTATCTGCCATCCCCCTGCTGCAGAGCCCCCCCAGCCCAGGGGAGCTGGCCAGGAGTAATGGGACCGCAAACGGACGCGGCCCTGCCAACACCTGTGGGCTCCGCTTGGGCGACGCATGGATATTGTCTCTGGTCTGATTAATATGCGTGCAGGGCGAGGAGACCAGGGGGCCGCGATGGAGCCTGGGTTGTGTATTTAGACTAAAACAGACCCCCGTACCCCCCCCCCCCATACCATCCTGTACACCACACACACACACACACATTATGAGACAGCAAAGAATGTTTTGGACAGGTCAAATCGTCGTACATCCGAATATCGTAACGTCGTTAAATCGTAAACTCGTGCGTGTGCGTGTGTACGGTGGGAGCGTGTGTCTGCTGTCAATCAGAGCTGCGTTCTCGAGGCCAGTTTGAACCGCTCTATCGTGGCTGGTGTTACCTGATGATGAAGCGGTCTGCATCCCCCCCTGCAGATCCTGCCCAGGGGGCGGGGATAGGTCTTGTTCTAAGTGCTTAGAGAACATGACGTACAGCTTGTTTGTGTTCTTCCTTGACGGTCTGGTATTTGTGGGTACACAGTGGTCCAGTGGATTATTCCTCTTAGAGCTATCATATATATAAAACAACACCTCACAAAAAAATCAATATGCTTCTTTTCTCCAGGGCGGGACCAGGACTTTCACTCCATGAGACCTTGGTGACCGGGAGATCCAGACAGCCAGAGAGCCAGGCCTTAAAGCCGTCAAATGGTGAGTCTCATCTGGGCTCCTTGTGTTTTGAGCGCCCCTCCCTACAGACCATGGTTGGATGCTGTGTACAAACCCCCCTCCACCTCACATCTGACATACTTCTTCTGTGTCATCTGTGGTACCACAAACCACAGCTGAGAATGTTCCGGAGAGGTTCCCCCCACACGACAGATATGCTCTCAGCGGGAAAACAAGTGCCATTTTTATTACAAAGCCAACATAATACTCCTCCAACACACACATATCCCCTCTCTACGCGTCCTCATTCTCTGGTCTCCCTAGAATTGTTTATTTTTTTCTTCCAAACTCCGTAAAGATTGCTTCTCCCTTTGAGGATAACGGTGGGTGAAGATGAAAAATACCGTTTTCAGCGCTCTGACATCTAATCTGTTTGGCGAGCTTTAATTTCCCCGGACGACAGGGCAACGGCATTGGTGGGCCACCAGCTAACCATGGGGGGAGACAGGGCTTCTGTTGGGGGGGTGGGGGAGCAGGGGGGGGGGGGTATCTACGTATATAAAACTTTACCAGCTCTTCATCTTCCTGCGTAACCCTCTCCCCTCTTGCACCAGGACAAGACCATGTCTCCTTGACAGCCCTGACTAGGTCGTAATATTGACATAATGCGCAATTAGAAGGAGTCAGTGCCACACTATCTTATCGAAATAATTTGCCGGCGCCCTTAAAAACATTGGGAGTTCTGGCGTTAAATTGAATTTTGGGGGTCCCTGACAATGTGACTCAGCAAGCCAATCTCTCCTGTCTTAAGCCATTACCGTGTACCAGTCAATTTGGGGTAAGCTGAAACCAGCTTGTCATAACACAGCGCGGAGTGCTTGTCTCTCGCCCGCTCTTACAAGCCTCCACCGCCCGTCACCGCTTGAGGTGGACAGGAGACAAACAGCGGAGGGCGAGAGGAAGAGAGGGGAGTGATGAAGGGGGACGGAGGGAGGGAGATATGATGAGCTTGTCGGCAGGGGAGGGAGGGCAAGGGATTGGGGGGGGGGAGAGAGTGAGCGAGGGAGGGAAAGGTTTGAGGGATACCCGATGGGCCCGTTCGACGCGGCAGAGCGGGAAGATGGGGGGAGTGGGGGGCGGGGGCGGGGGGGGGGGGGGGGGTGACAGGAAGACGAGCCGTTCAATGGGGGCAGAGAGAGGAGGGGACAGAGAGGGGAGGGGACAGAGAGGGGAGGGGGTTCGGGAGCTGGGCCAGTGTGTCGGATCTTCATTTTCAGCCGCTTGAAATGTGTCACCAGCGGCGCCCTTGCGAGATGATGTGATGACCAGGACCCACAGAGTTCACTGTTGGGCTGTTCAGATATTTGCCTGATAAATATACCCAGGGCTCAGAGAAGCCAGAGGAAAGGCCAGTGTGACAGCATCTTGTCAGCGCAACATGTCAGGGGTAATAGAATGGAGGGGGGTTTAAAATGCATTATTCAAAAAGGACACGCTTGTGTCACATACAGAAAGGTCTGTTGTTTGGATGTCACTGATTTTGTATTGGGGGGAGGGGGGGGGTACAGTTAAATTATGACAGAAGAAGAAATACACGAATGCGCCCATTCATGCTGCTACGGTTCCTCGATGGTGATTGGCTGGTTTTAGAGAGTCCTCTCTAGGATGTGTCTCATAGGATGACAGGAGCCTATCGAAGGAACAGTCACGCTGGCTAGATCATGACCCTGCATCCCAGAGCCGCCCTTTTCACGCCCCAACACGTCTTGAGTGTGTGTGTGCGTGTGTGTAAGAGAGACACGCACACGCGCATGTCCATCCAGCCTCTCGTGAACTAATGAACTCCATAGCTCCACAATCACTTAGGGATTCACCCGCTGGTAGTCTTTTGGGGG
The DNA here is from genome assembly GCA_030340665.1 of Neosalanx taihuensis. Lineage (NCBI taxonomy): Eukaryota > Metazoa > Chordata > Actinopteri > Osmeriformes > Salangidae > Neosalanx > Neosalanx taihuensis. The sequence goes on from CM059313.1 coordinate 5,797,705, forward strand.
TGGGGGGCTGCGGCTGGTATCCATGCAGTTACAAAGCCATACCCAGAGCCAGGAGGTTTGATAAGGCGCCCCGCCCGCCCCCCCCCCCCCCCCCCCCCATTTTTAACTGTCTGTCAGGGAGAGAGAGAGAGCGAGAGACTGATGGTGGGTCTCTGATGGGGTGGGAGGCATTAACCATGTCATGCATTTGCACAGCACGGCCCTCCATCACCTCGGCGAGCACTTAGCCGGGGAGAAGGGGGAGGGCAGGGGAGGGGAGACCCGGCTCATCCCACCCCTGACGGGCGAGACCATTAGGGTGATACACGACTGCCCATTCCTCATCTTCCTGTGCTGGCCTGATGGATCCTGCTCTACCCCCCAGGCTCCTGGAAGGACCCCGTGGTTGGTGTGGAAATGGTGGTGTCGGATGATGGAGGGAAGGGGAGTCGGTGGGGGGGGTGTGGAGCGGGGCGGAGGAACATGATGGAGGGTTATGAGGTAGAGCTATGTGTTAAAGGTGCGAGGGCACCCCTACTCAACAACAGGTCACGGGTTCAGAGCCTGGAGCGCAAGAATGGAATGTGCGGTTGGACTTCAAATACTGTCGATTGGAACATTAGGCAGATGCAGCTATATTTCAACTTGACTGTATGTCAAGAGATAAAAGTTTGCTGGAGGAAAAACAAACACATATATATATATATATATATTTTACGAGATATAATGAGTGTGGATATGCGCGATGATCGTACGCTAAGTTGAGACCTCAGAGAAGAAAGGATGGGAAGAGAGGAGATGATTGGCGGAGCCCCTCTAGTCCGCTTTTCTAATGATGAATCAGGAGTGGCAGACATTTTCAGATGAGCAAAATGTAAATGATGTGACCGAATTAGCTGAGAAATCTCTCCAGAGCTTCCGGGGCTAGAAGCCCCAGCAGAGTAGCAGTGCGTTGAATCCAGATATCTCCTTTTTCTGTTGAACTCAAGCCCCTATCTCTGGGAATTACACTATCAAAGCTATATTTTTCATCCCACGACTACCATCAAAATTGCTGACGATCGCTTTCAATCGGAGTGTCTCTGACTAACTTTCTCCTGCGCCCCCGAGCATGTGCCCTCCGAAACGAATCTCTGTCATTTATCTCTGAGTGTACAGTCAAACCCATATCCGCCCCTTTCTATAATATGGATGAGTTCAGTTGAACTAAGGATCGTAGCTGTTCACATAGATACGGATAGAGGGGGACAGAGAGAGAGACAGAGAGAGCAATGGGGAGAAATTGCTAAATACATTACCCACAAAGCCCGTGGACGTGTGTGTGGACAAATGCACCTTTCAGCAATTTCCCCCACATGCTAGACGTATCTCCAAAACCCAGGCTCATGCACACTTGCGCTGTACACATATTATACACGTGTGCAAACAAAATAGTAGGCGAGTGCAAAATTAATAATTACCAGGGCTTCCTCACAACACTGCATCTTGTGATTGAATTCCACCCACATTGACTTAATTGCATTTTTCATCCCCGATGCCGCAAATGCGCAATTAAAACACAGCCGTCATGCGCAGACCTGCGGAGTCATCAGTACAGCATGCAGTACTGCGCACGTGCATTAACAGAAGCACGTGCACGGCAGCTCATTACTGCATAACTGGATTTGGTTAGGGGGTCAGGTGGCTCAGCGGGTTAAGGCGTTGGGCTCATGATCAGAAGGTTGTGAGTTTGATTCCCGGCTGTGGCTATTTGATGTTGTGTCCTTGGGCAAGACACTTCACCCTACTTGTCTCAGGGGGGGAATGTCCCTGTACTTGCTGTAAGTCACTCTGGATAAGAGCGTCTGCTAAATGACTAAATGTATTTGAGTTATCAATCATCAACTTTCCCATCCTCCTTCATCCAGAACGTCCTGTTTTTGGGGGGCGGAGCAATCTGTGATTGGCTCCCGCCGTGTAAAGGGGAAGGGAAAGGGTTACAATAAAAGGCTACGGCAGGCTATGTTGTTTTGCATGTTCTTATTGCTGTTGTTCATATTATTCTCATGATAGGAAAGTCTTGTTGGGGAATAAGCACTCACCGTTACTCATCATCAGCCCTAATTAAATGAGTGGCTGTGTATTGATCGTAGGCAAAGGCCAAGCTGGGTGCTTGAGGGAGACAGCGACCAACAGAAGCCAGTGTGGGCCTCTGCCAGATGAATACAGTGTTTGTTTGTGTACGAGAGAGAGAGAGAGAGAGAGAGAGAGAGGGAGAGGGAGGGAGAGAGGTAGAGATAGAGAGAGAGAGATAGGTAGAGGGAGAGAGAGAGAGAGAGAGAGAGAGGGGGAGAGAGAGAGAGCTGTGGTGCAGTAGGCCTGTAAGTACAGAACTCTTAATAATGCAGTTTGTTGAGCAGGTTGGCCCTTATTCGTTTGCTCAGGCAGGTTGGGAGAAATGCTGATCATGCACTGTGCTGACCCACATACTCCAGCAGCTCCCAGAAGACACAAGCAGCTGGGGCGCTCTCTCTCTCTCTGTCTCTCTCTCTTAGGCTCCCTGTATTTCTCTCTCTGTCTGTCTTTCTCTCTTAGGCTCTCTGTCTTTCTCTCTCTCTCTGTCTTTCTCTCTCTCTCTGTCTTTCTCTCTTAGGCTCGCTGTCTTTCTCTCTCTCTCTCTTTCTCTCTGTATCTTTCTCCCTCTCTCTCTCTCTCTTAGGCTCCCTCTCTCTCTCTCTCTGTCTTTCTCTCTTAGGCTCCCTGTCTTTCTCTCTTTTTCTCTCTGTGTCTTTCTCCCCCTCTCTCTCTCTCTTAGGCTCCCTGTCTCTGTGTCTCTCTCCCTCATGTTGTCTTTCTCTCGCTCTTTTTGTGTTATCTCTCACTCTCCTTCCTCCTCCCTCTCTCTCGTTCTCTCCCCCCGTCATATTTTTCTCTCTACTTCCTCAGGGAGCGTATTTGCTTGTTTTGTCAGCTAAAGAAAACCACGTTACTTCCATTCATTTGGCTCCATCCCTTTTCCGCTCCTGCCTTCTTCCTCCGAACACAAACGGCTCCACAGTCATCTGTTTCCTGTCCCACGAGCCACAGCAGCAAAGCTGGGAATGGGGAAACAGCCAATTGGCTGGTGTTTTATTAGCGCCCGCACCTAAACGCTCGGATAGCAGCAGCTCGTAAGATGTTGGCAGATCGGACATGGAAGAGGTTGACAGGGGATACAGATACCACTGTGAAAACACGCCTCCCCACCACCAGACACAGCAAACCGGCTGCACAACACCACCACCCCCCCCCCCCCCCCCACCCCCCCCGTAGGGATTACAGGGAAAACCTCGCCACGGTCGCCACTCAACATCCCTCCCCGCGCTCATTGACACACAGATTGCTGCCATGCTCGTCCCTGTCAGGAGGCATGAGGAGGGAGGGGGCCGGGGGGGGGGGGGGGGGCTGCGTTGTGGTCGACGGTCGCCAGTGACAGGCATCGTTTCCTCCAGATCAAACGGTGCTCTCGGTTCATCTCGCTCTCCAGGTGTCATTACGCAGGATCAAAGCAAAGAGTCCGATCGCTAACGAGGTGGGGGGGGGGGGGGGCAGCAGGGGCAGAGGGTGGAGTTTGAACAGGTGTGCATATGCAGAATCATCTAATACGGGGAAGATTGCAAGGGAGAGTGTGGGACAGATGCCTCGTATTTTAGTCTGGTTTCTTGCGTATCTTGCGGAAGCAGCATTTCCTCTGCCGTCTTGTGTCACTGCCCCCCCCCCCCCCCAATTTGAGTTTTTCTCTGAAACATCAGTCTACTCTGAAATAATGGGTGCACTGTATTTCACACTGGTATTTGCATAATTCCCAGTCTGCACTGACAGTGTTAAATCATATGCTGTTTGAATATGAATGTGTGCTCACGGTATCAGTTTCCTATCAGTGCAGTATATATTTTCAGGGTTAGGTATTTACTTACGCCTCAATTATTCTTCTATGCATGATTACCATGAAAGTCATGGTAGTTATGTTTAGTTTAGACCAAGGAGAAAGAGATTCCGGTGAACTTGGACCCTTTACAGTGTTTTACACTGAGTCTGTGTGTGTGTGTTTGTGTGTGATCTGGTTTAACTACTCTTATAAGGACCAGCAGTGGCCTCAAGCACAGACTTATCTTTACTTCTAATCCAGCACAATTTTTAGAAGGGTTTAGGGTTAGTCCTTAATGTGTGTCCATAGTAACGCATTTTCTTGTTCACATTCTGCGAGGCAGGTCAGAGCAGTTGAGTCTAGCTAATAAAAAGGAGATTAATTTTTGGGTAATGTCATCCAAAATTTCCATTTGTTCCCATTTATTTATAATATATAAGCTTATGAACATAATGACCATGAGCCTCTGAAAAGCAATGCATCAATCCATGCGGGCAGCTAGAGATATCCAGCTCTAAGGACACGCATTGGTCATCGGCGACAATAACTGAAAAAAATTAATAAATGATATAAATATTCATTTAGCAGTTGCTCTTATCCAGAGCGACTTACAGCAAGTACAGGGACATTCCCAGTGAGACAAGTAGGGTGAAGTGTCGTGACCCAAGGACACAACATCACATAGCCACAGGCAGGAATCAAACTCAAAACCTTCCGGTCATGAGGCCAACACCTTAACCCTCTGAGCCACCTGAGTCCCCAACAGCAGAACCTGACAGCCACCATGTGTGTCCGCTACAGAAACATGACTTGAGGCGCTAAGTGCCGCGCTAACAAAGTCATTAATAGATCCCCAGTTCACGCTGCTTATTCCAATATCGACCTCCATCTGAAATTTGCATTCGGCTTTTCTTTTTTTTGTTCTACCCCTTTCTTTTCAGTGGCAATCAATGTATGCCACACTGTTGAGTTTTAAAAGCCTCGATTGACAATGATAAATGGTGGTGCCAGCACAACCTTCAATAGAAATACCAAGTGATGGTGACAACTGAGGTTGGGGGGGGGAGGACGAGAGACCGAACAGGAAGAGAAAAAGTGAGATGAAGGACGGATGCAGATAGTGCAGACAACAGCAAGACCGTTTCAGGGTGTGTGGGGGGAAGCTGACCAATCAGGAAGAGGAACAGAGAAGAGCCAGAATGGAGGGAAGCGTAAGAACATTCCAGACGGCGGACACCCAGACACAGGCCCTTCATCTCTAAAAAAAACCTCAGTCCAAAGAAAGTAGAGCGAGGCGAGATCAGAGCACAGTGTGGTGGGATGGGGGGGACGGGGGGACGGGGGGCCGGGGGGCCGGGGGGGATGGGGCCGGAGGGGGGGGGCGGTGCAGGTGAGGGGATCAGCACGAGAAGTGCTGAAGCCGGAGTTTTGACTCCAGGAGAGAAAGGAAAGGAGGAGGGGGGAAGGGGGTGGGGAGAGGGGGGGTGGGGGTAGCTGCATAGGCTGAAGGAACAAGGAAGGGGGAGGTTCTTCGGAGAGAGAGAGGAAAAACAAGCAGGAACGCTAATCTTCTAAAACGGGCGGGGGGGGGGGGGGGGGAGCACGAGTCAGCTCTTATAACAGCGGTGGAATCCTAAACCAGAAAACAACGTGCTTTTCTTCCTCTTTCTTCCTCTCCTCTCCCATCCAAATCCACCTCGCTGCAGCTCTGAGGTATTAGGCAAAGACTCTAAACAACACAGCTAACCTGTCAAGGTTGGCTAATATCGTGGACGGAACCGCTGGAATCTCAGACACGGCGCCGGAGAGATTTCACTCACCCTCCTAAACCCAAAGCCGGGCATTTAGAACGCAACCACACTGAACGTCTGTGACCGTTAACATTAAGTTAGAAAGCCATTAACGCTACATTAGCATAATTACCCAGCCTACTGTAGCTAACGCGGGCAGCCGAAGCTAAACACAACTGAGCGCTGAGGATGTGTCAGTGGTTCCACACCCAGCTATCCCAGCATTCATCCTGACTCGTCACATGACGTTCTCTGGCCCTCCAGCCCGATGGTTTCATCTGCTACCTGTCTTCCTTCTTTATCGTGTTTTTTTTTCTGTTTGTGTCTGTGTGTGTTTTTTAGAACACAACACAGACGCCTCATGCATATGTTAGGTTACCATGGAAAAGGTGGCTCATTAATATGCTACAGTGTTCTGAACCGGCTCATGAATTATTAAAACGGTTCTCCTTGTGCTGCCGTCCCTGTTCCTCTCCATTCCGTACGCGTGGAACCCGGGATAGAGAACGTGCTGCGTTAGCTCGGCCTGTCTTACCTGGGAACATTCAGTGAGGTCTTTTGTTTCTCCCCTAAGGGGGGCATTCTGTCCCTGCAACACCTGCAACTCAGTTCCCCTGAGGTTTCCATGGCTACACACGCAGCAAAATAGAAACTTTTCCCAGAGTTCCAGTTGGTTGTGTGTGGATCGTCCTAACAGACCCATCCTCGGCATTTCTGCTTACCAGTGCAGTGCTAGTGTGAGTGGTCCTTGGCATCGTCGCTTAGTGCAGGGGTAGGCAACCCTGGTCCTAGGGAGCCACTGTCCTGAAGATTTGAGATGTTTCCCTGCTTTAGCACACCTGACTGTACTGGAGGGTCATTATGAGGCTTCCATAGAGCTTGATAATGACCCTTCATTAGAATCAGGTGTGCTGGAGCAGGGAAACATCTCAAATCTTCAGGACAGTGGCTCCCTAGGACCCAGGGTTGGTGACCCCTGGCTTTGTGCAGTTCAGCCAATCAGCACGATCATGGAATGCGCGCGTGTGTGTGTTTCAAATGATCATCCTTATACATTCTTGCAGAAACAACTGACTCACCCATACAACTTACTACTTACTTTTGTAACAACAGCAACATATTGGTCACCGTACCGAGCTGATTACATCGGTAAGGTGAACAAAAAAAATAACAATGTGATGTGCGATTCCTCAGCGACAGTCTTACAACGAAGTCCCTTTTGCACACGTTCTCCTTCCGCGGTTTCAAACCGTTCGAGTGAGTTTGAATTGTGTTTTTCCTCAGCAGCGATACATGCCCCCCCCTCCCTCGTTCGTCTCCACAAAAGCTTTCTGTGGCGTAGTCTGGAGAGAGGGGGTCAAAGGTCACTGCCAGCCAACAATCCAATTTCACAGAGCCTGCCTCTGCCAGACGTTGTGTGATCTTGAGGGGGGGACCCTTCCCAGCACTTCTCTGCATATCCTCAAGAACACTCTGAACTTCATCAAACCTTAATTAGCCCTCTGCTTAGGTGATAATTGGCAGACTAGGCAGCGCTAGGATCCCTTTTGACTGCAAGGTCCCATCTCAGACCAGACTGAGATCTAATCACGTAGGGAATAGCGTGGCGGCGGCGGCGGTGGAGAGAGGGAGGGATGACCTGAGAACGCTGCATCACTGTGTGTGTGTGTGTGTGTGCTTGTACAGTATATGTGGGACAGGGTGAGCGCAGGACTCTGAGAGCGCATGTGCACGTGTGTACAGTACACACGCATCTGCATTTCAAAGTGAGCGTTGTGAGTGCATGCATAAACAATTCCGAATGTGCATACTCCGCTAGCAAGGAAGTTTGCTGTCGACTGCCTCCAACCTCCACTCCACTCCTCCACTTCCTTCAACCTTCAGACCCCCCCCCCTCCCCTGCAGACCCCCCCCCCCCCTCCCTCCCCCTTCAGACCCCACCCCCCATCTCCTTCCTCCCCCAGCCACTGCAGTATCCAGGTGCTCGGCAACCCATTTCAACAAGAACGACATGTTGTTGGCCTCGGATGTCTTATGGTATGAGGTCATCCTGAGATGCTCAGGGATCTTTTCCAGAGGGCGCCGCTTGTCTCCTCAGCAATAAAGCAAAGTTAAACACTTGATAAAGTGATTACGATAAAGAGCTTACAGGGACAGTTTAGGGAAAGATTTCTGGTCGCGGATTCTGACATTCTGGATTCTTTTTGATTCATTCCTCCGAGGGGTGCGTTGGTACAGTAGGTAGCAAGAGTTTCTATCGCTGAAGGCTTTGGCCCGTCGTAAATGCGACGGGCGAGGACACAAGTTATGGAGCGAAGTAGACAGAAATAGAGAGAGAGGGGAATAAAAGGAGGGGAAAGAGAGACGTGTCCCAGAGGGGAGACTTGTCAGGCGTCCCACCGTCTGTCACTGTCATGAAGTCTCTCTCCCCTTCGCGAGCCATGTCAGCTTTCTGAAGAGAGTACAAAGCGGAAAAATAGCATTTTGACAGGAGATCTCCGACCTACCTCGCACTTGAAGGGGGTTTACGTTTCGTCAAACAGACCCCCCCCCCCCCACGCCTCAATATCGGGTCGCAGCGTCGTCCAGACCGGATTGAAACCTGTCGTGAACAAAAAACGACGGAGGGAGATATTCGGTGTCTTGTTGAACGCTTGACTTTAATATGATAAATGGATATCTTTGGAAGACTGATGGAGTAATAAAAAAACTATTATGGCCTGGATCTTTTGACCTCAAAGAGAAAAATCCATGCCAACCCAATCACATCTGGGGGTGGAATCAATGCCAGGAACCTGTCTTGTCTAAGTCATCCCAGACTCACACACTGTACAGTGCATTTTGATGTGTGTGAGAAACGTTTGCAAGGCAGGAAACGCTCTCTACTGAAAACACATCGCTTGGGTGTGTTTACAAATCTGGACGGGGTGGAAGGGGAAAACGTCCTCCGAGGAGAAGGGAACTAACCAACCAAACGAAATGATTGAATTTCGGCCATTTTGCCTCACTTTGTTCTGTGTTAAGTTTCCCAGCTCTACGGGGGGAGGGGGGGGAGGGAACTGTGGGGATTGTTGATAAAAGGAGTGCACGTATGCAGGATATACGTACCATTTTCCAGCCTCTTGTGTCCATATATAGTTTAAAAAAACGATTTTAACATGCCATGTCCCTCATAAGACTCATGCAGCCCCTAAGCAGCGCACTGCCTTTTTTAAAAATATCGATCTGTTTGATATCTCCTCAACAATGATTGGAGCTGCCGTCTTTCAGCACCGATCCTCAGCCTGACAGGAGTGCTCGTTCGGTGGCAGCTCTCAGGTCGTAGCATATCGACTGAGTAAGAGACGGAGAACACGCTTGAAAGACGTGTGGCTCTATTGGAGGCTGGAGAGGCTTCGGCCTCGTCGGAGCCTCCGTCCCCTGGCAGCGCTCAGCGCAGAGAGGCTCATGTTGTGCTGCCAAGCAGCGTCTCCATTTCTCCCCATTGATTGAGAGCTGAGAGTCTTGATCCTGATAGACTGTCTCAAGCCAGCAGGAAGGGTGCACACAGGGGGAACAGGTTGATGAGCGCAAGGCCATGGTTTCTGCGCTGGTCTGGGCGGGGTTGTGAGGTCGGATCCCGGGTGCCGTTACAGGTCTCTGTTCCCACATTACATTTAGTCATTCAGCAGATGCTCTTATCCAGAGCGACTTACAGCAAGTACAGGGACATTCCCCCCTGAGGCAAGTAGGGTGAAGTGCCTTGCCCAAGGACACAGTGTCAAGTGGCCTTTTGCCCGGGACTCGAACTCACACTCCTTCTGATTGCTAACATGACGCCCTAACCACTCAGCCACCTGACTCTCTTAGTCCCATAGGCCACCCCCCCCCCCCTCTTCAGACTGCGGTTTGAAGTTCCCGTTCACGATGCAACAAAGTCAGTTCCCAAGGACGCAGTATTCTCTCTCTTTCGCTCTCTCTCTCTCTACATCTCTTTCTCTCCGTGCTGGTAGGAGACAAGTTGAGTTTGGGGGGAGTGGTGGTGGGGGTGGGAGTGAGGGAAGGGGGGGGTGTTGCAGTCTTTGAAGTGCAAGCTTCACCGACTCATCGATAGCCGGTATTGACCCTTTTCTACATTTATTTAATAAGGTACCCGCTCCCCCCTCCTTCCCTGCTCCTATTGGTTCGCTCTCGTTGGTATGCTGGCAAAGTGCTGCATTCTGTCATACTGCTGATGCTGGGTATTTCTGCATTGATTACACTGCTGGGATTAGCTCACATGCAAATGTGTGTGTGTGTGTGTGTGAGAGAGGAGGAGGTGGTGGGGCTGTAAAGTACTCTGAAAGGTATATACACACGCGCGCACACACACACAACCACACAGGCGCGCACGTTAAAATGTTTGCACACAAATAAACTCTATACCCGCCTTCTCTACGGATCGCTCCATCTGATCCGTGTATATCTCTCTGGCTCCTAATCCTCGCTACATTCAGTCGATACAGACAGTGGGGAATTCTGGCATCTGTGAGAATCGGACATCCTTGAAAACCCTGGGAGGCGATCAAGAGAGAGAGTGAGAGAGAGAGAGTGAGAGAGTGAAAATAGAAGCAGGCGCCGGGGAGATTAACATTTACGGAGGCAAAATCTCCTTGGATAATTACAGCATGTCAGCGATGCTGGCGTTATCAAGATTGAGCTAGATATGGTGTTGTTCTGTTGCGGTGAATCAGAGTTTTAATGCCCGGTCTGTTCGTTCGTCGTGTTTAGCTCAACCTTTGCATTGTTATTTGATCACACACACACACAGACTCACGTGCATGGTGTGCCCACAGATGGGTGCTAGCTGCAGAGGTCAGCTCAGCAAAGGCAAGGATTTAATTATCCACCCATTGATTCGATTAGTTCCAGTAACATCCATTCCAGTGGTGAACAGGTGGGGTCTCTTTTGTGCGAGATGTCCCATTTTTGCATGATGGGAAGGTTTGCTGCCATCATTTTTCACCTGGATAACGTACCTGACACCAATGTGCACTATGGGAATCTCGTAAAAAGGACCGTAAAAGGAAGCAATCATGCAGAAAGGCCACTCTTGAGTGAGATTCTCTCCGATTTGATTGCGCTGACACGATGTATTTTCATATATGCTTTGCACAGATTGCGTTTAATCAACATTACAATGGGCCACAGGTCTTTGATATGGAACAGAGAGTTTACAAAGGCACGGAACACCTCAACCTAGACTCATTTCACCTGGTTAAAAAACAAAGAAAACGTTAGCTACTGTAAACCGGCATTGCAATTCAACTCGAACGTTATTCTGTACATTAGGCTCGGTTTAAATGTGCTGATCTGTGTTTGGGGACGACGTTTGCAAATGTTTATCTTCCTCTCCCTCTTCGTCACGCACACACAGGAACAAGCAACCCTCCTTTAGTGATGGAGTAGTTTTTTTTTTCTGAACCTGCTTCAGCCCAGAGGGGGTAATCCGGTTCACAGTCCATCCACCAGCGTATTTACCCACTGTTGAACCATCTCATCCAACTAGTGAAAGTGCTTCTTTGAACTGGGCTCCAGTACAGCTTGAGTCTTGGCTCCCCTAAGGTGTCCTTTCGAAGTGGAGGAGCCATATGGAGAGTAGATGTCTGATGGGAACGAGCGGCAGAAACTACAGTTCCCCTCAAGGTACAGAGGAGGGCACCGCTAAGCCTTACCCTCCCCGGGGACAGGGCATGATGGGAATTGCTGTTCATTGGCACTCACGTTGAAAGAGTTCCTCTCATGCAGCCTTCACAGCTGCTTGGCTCCACGACAGGGCCACATGTCACATAGGAGAATATAGAGAGAGAGGCGAGGGGGGGAGAGAGAGACAGACGCACGGAAAGAGGAGCGTTCAAGTGTTTTCATTTTAATCACAAAAATGTGAAATGTGTGAACATCTGCCAACGTTGGCAACGCGTCCGTAGGTAGCAAAACGCAACGCACATCACCTGCTATCGCTCCTCCAGTAACAGAAACAAAGATGTCCGCTTATTTGTTTTTTCAGACCTGTTGTTAAGCTGCATTTAAACATCCCCACATTTTGTTCTTCTGTCGTGTTTTCTTTCTTCATTGACTCCGGATCGAGTTCAATGTTTTGAAAGGAGGGGATGAAGAAAGTGTGTAGCGCATCACTTTGTTAACGCAGTTGCTAAGTTCAGTTGTGTTACCCACTGTATCCAACATACTACCCACCCTAGTATGTAGGATTACAACATGCGATGATCTCGCTTCTGAGAAAAATATTACAAAACGATCTTCTTGTGTGTCGCTGTAAGTCTTGAGCGTATGTGTGTGTGTGTTTGTGTGTCGTATGTGTGTTTTCTGAGCAAGCTGATAACCAGAGCCGAATTGGAGGTGACCTTGCCTCTTGATTAAAGGTTCGGGCACTTAAACTGCTTAAAAGACCACGACTTCTTCTCATCAAAGGGGGAACAAGAACACAGAGCGCAGCCTGTTTTTTATCAGCCTCAGCCAGAAACACAATGTTTCAACAACAACCAAAATCTCCCTCAGATCACAAGGCCCTGTCAGTGAAATTCCTTCAAAGATACAAGATTAGGATCATATTCAGAAATCCAGCAGAAGTACACTTATGACACGGAAACACAAGAGCGGTCAAGCTTTGGAGCGATTCTGTGTTGCGTTCCTCCACCTTGAATCTTTGGAGTATATTTTAAAAGTTCCCGGTCGAATCCGGGTCGTGCCAACATGACGTTGTGTCCTTGGGCAAGGGACTTCAGGGGGGAATGTCCCTGTATTTGCTGTAAGTCGCTCTGGATAAGAACATCTGCTAAAATGACTAAATATGAATGGGTTTAGGCCACTGAAACTTTTGACTCGTGATTTGTACTCGGGATTTGTAATTGTGAAAAACTATAATGGCAACAGGCTGTTGCAATCAGATTCGGGAGCCCCAGTCCAATCTGTCCCCTATTGTTCTTATAGCAGGCATTTTGGAGAGGCATTGTGGCCCCAGGTGTTATTTAAGGACCCCAAATGACAACGTTGCTCTGCCAATGTTCTCATCTCACTCAGTGCGATGACAGTGATTAAACACAACCAACCCAGAGCCACAGCAATTATCAATTAATCTATGAATGGATGCCAGTGGAATGACCTTCGCAACAGCAAAAATAAAGTCATTCAATAAGTGATAAGTAGTTTGAAAGCAGGTCATCCATTCAGTATGAAATACGTTTTAAGATTAATCAGTTATTGAAGGGATATATATATATATATATATTTTTTTTTTGCTCAGTCCCTGTTAGGTGGTCTGTTAGGTCTGGGTCATAGGTGGTCTGTTAGGTCTGGGTCATAGGTGGTCTGTTAGGTCTGGGTCATAGGTGGTCTGTTAGGTCTGGGTCATAGGTGGTCTGTTAGGTCTGGGTCATAGGTGGTCTGTTAGGTCTGGGTCATAGGTGGTCTGTTAGGTCTGGGTCATAGGTGGTCTGTTAGGTCTGGGTCATAGGTGGTCTGTTAGGTCTGGGTCATAGGTGGTCTGTTAGGTCTGGGTCATAGGTGGTCTGTTAGGTCTGGGTCATAGGTGGTCTTGGTGACATCATTTAATTTCCTTACTGTACATATATAACACATATATATAACAATACATATATAACCTGAAAGGCAAGTTTAGGCAGCCTTGGCTATATTGGGACTTGTTTACCTCATACAGGAGGAACACCTATGTAGGCTATATTTGTCACTTGTTTACTTTACGCTACACAAGCCACCCTGTACCGTACATTAAACACGCCACTGCACAGCTGCATTGGCCTTGTATTGAAGTTACAGTGATCCAGGTCTGTTACCACCACATGTCTGATTAACCCTGTATTTATTTTTTTGCTCCCAAATTCATTCATCCTCAGTACCAGTTTTCATTGTTACATTGTCTGAAATGAGCTACGTTATCCTTCACATTTTTATATACCTGCCATTTGTCTCATTTTCTCTCTCTGAGAGCCCTATTCTTTTCCTAATACCCCCACCCCCACCCCCCACCCCCACCCCACCCCTCATTACATTAGGGAAAAGTGAATAGTTTTGCAACCATCCGTAAACCACCTCTTTTGTCACACATAAGTCTGCGTCTCATACGATCTGACTGCATTTCTCGACTTTACGGGGCGCGTTTGATTCGAGTGTGAGAATTATCAGCGCTCGAGCGTGGAGTGAGAACGAGGCAGAGCGGTCCCTCCCGCAGAGAAGCAGCCCCATACTGGGATGTTGCCAGGGGGCCCCCGGCAAACAAACCCGACTGACAAACCAAACAGTGAATTGGATCCGTTGTCTCGCAAAACGGCTGACAAGGACTCACCAGGGGAGGAGACAGGCCAAATGAACCGCTCCGACTGCCGTTGTTTATAGTCCATTAACATCGAGTAACCATTTTAGATGAACAGTTTTCTCTGATTCATCTCCAAGTCATTTTGCTCAAAGATGATGAAAAGAGGATTTTTTTTTTACCAGGAAAAGGTTATATTCCTTTTCTAGTGTCGTCAGCACCACAAAAATATGTCACTGCATTCCAGAATCGATACTATAATTTGACTGCTTTGGCGATCGCAGTTCCACTCTAATTGCTTCTGTCTAGACACTTTCTGGCCTCATGCATGCGTGTGCATGTGTGGATACTTGCGCGCGCACGGGTGTGTGTGCCTGAAGCAGGCATCATCACGGCCGTGTGTCACTAACCATCCAAGCCTGCTTGTTTTGTTCATTTCATCCAATAACGCTGAAATAAATGGCCACCTGTTTGCACAATATGAAAAAAACAAAAACAATTTTTTCACTTCTGAAGCGAATAAAACGTTTCGAAATCTGCTTCCCGCTGTTTTTAAAACGGCGCACAATCCCCCACGTCAATCTCTTCTGAAGCTAACGATGCAGCTAATGAGAGCGGCTAAAAATAGTTTAAGAAACGAGAAGAGGCTCTGTGTTGAGGTGAAGGAAGATGCCAGCAGACTCTGATCACAGCTTCCACCCCGCCACAATCCAGCCCTCGCAGCTCTAAACGATTGGCTGTTCAGAGTGTCTTCCTGGAGTGATCGGAGGGAAACAGATGGCAGGAGGATTCTGGGTAAACGGGCAATCTTTTGATTCGTCTGCCGAAGTGTTTTTTGCCAGAGACATTCGTAAATGTGTGCAAACATTCTTTTCCATTTTTTTCTTTTCTTTTAAGCATGAGTGGAAGTGGGAATGGCTACAAATTGGAACTCGGCAAAGAAAATAGGATCAAGAAACACAAGATTGTTGGATGTGTGCGGCGCAGGCGGGCTTGGGCGCGCCTCAGAAGCGGCGCATCATTTAGACGTCTCGCTGAGCAAATCAAATGTGAAAGTCCGACTAAATAAGAGCCCAAACTCTGCTTCCTGGATTCTCGCTGCTGCTGTTTGTGTGCACATAAACAGGGGCGACTCCAAGCCCCTCGCACACGTCGTCGACGCAGTGGCAAGCAATGGCATCCAAGTGTATCTACATCAAAATGATACAGCTTAATGCTCATGCGCGACAGTCATTACCTACTGCTAAATTGTATTACAGCGAACACAATCACAACGGAAGTAGTCAACTGAAAACTAATTAGAAAGTACAAAGGTTTATTTCATATAGATTAAAAAGGCATTTAGATCACAGACAACCTTCAACTGCATATTTCCCATGTCCTATGTGACGTCTTGGCATAAACACAACATCTTGGAATATTAATATCTATGTCAACATTAGCAAAGAACACAGACACATAAAAAAACAACACTGCAATGACACCACCCGTTCCCCCCTAATTAGGACTCACACAGAGAGGTGAATCACGAATACAATAATTCCATTAAAACATTAGCATTTTTCTGATTAAGATCAGAGTGTAACGTAATTACAGTAATTCGATTGGAGGAGCATATCCTTATTAGTGGTAGGGAACATAAGGGAAGGGCACAGAACAGCAGGACCCATACACCAGCTGACTGTTCTAGGTTCAGCAGCCAGAATGGAAACAGCTTCAGGCCAGTCCCTCAGTCACCGCAGAACAGGGTTTTAGTTTTTCGGCAAACACAAGGGAGTCGCGGTTAAGGCAGTTAAGGCCTCAGGCTTGTGATTGGAAAGGTTTGCGAGTTCGATTCCCGTCTGTGGCTACATGACGTTGTGTCCTTGGGCAAGGCACTTCACCCTATTTGCCCCGGGCGTACTTGCTGTAAGTGGCTCTGGATAAGAGCATCTGCTAAATGACTAAATGTAAATGTAAACACGTGTGTCATCTGTATGAGCAAAACGCGAGCGCTTCTCTGACATCAGCGTCGGCAAAGTTCCAAGGTTACCACGTGCAAGGCACAGACACACAAATCATTTGAATTTTTACTGCAGGATGTCGGTTGGCCCAAGCCAATGCTGTTTCCACGCGCACGTTCACCTGAAAGCAATTTCTTACCCATCATCCAGAGACCACTTTTAGCGGGAGAAGCCCCTCTTTCCAGTAAAGCCCTCCAAATCCATATTTAGAGCTACACAAACAAACCGTGTTGTTCAGAACGCATACCTAATGAAGCCGTCATGGCCGCTGCTCACCCTAAATGGCAGGTGGAGCGGTAAATTGTGTGCATGCGGGCCTCTTACGGACCCCCATTCCATAATTCAAAATAGATTTTAATTGGCACAACAATAAAATATGTTTCATAGTAAATACTCACGGTGAGGGATAATTCAATTTTCCGTTTGGGGGTGTGGGTGGAGGAGTGAGGGTGGGGGGGATTTACGCCGTGCGGCATCAGCGGCTAATTTCCTTGGGGAAATTAATCGCCGCGGCTCACGAAGATGAACGTTGACCACTGTCTCTCCGGCGTGAATATCGACGGTGAGAGAAGAAGCGAGCCCTCACACGCAGGAGCCAGTGCACGTGAGCCCCTATATCACATCCACAATGGAGGCCAGGAGTGTGTTGGGATGTGTGTTGGGATGTCTCGAGTTATGGGTGGGCCGGAGAGGCAGGGAAGCGGTGAGGGGGGACGTCGATGAAGTCAAGCGGGCTCTGCGTGCGTGAATCCACCGCGGAGGCGTCGACGGTGACAAATGTTTGCGCGAACAACGCTCGTTATGTGTAGCGGTGACATAATCGGAAATGGACTGAACTAAAGCGTGAACCTTGAAGCCTCCCCGCCCCTCCATTTTTTTTTCTTGTTTTCCCACGCACTCTTCTCCTTTCCAGCGGTCCTCAAGGTAACTTTCCTCAAGGTCTGCAGACCTGTTAAAGACCTGCCTGTGCAGCAGAGACCGAGATGCTTCGGGACACAAAGCCTGCTTGTGCTCCCATCTGGATGCTGCTGGTGCTGTTTGACAGTGTTCCTTAAACCCCTGTGTTGTGAACGTAGCCCCGTGCACTGGGCTCAAGCTGCTCTGGGATCCACACCCAGGCTCAAGGGATCCGCTTACATTACAGATGCCAGAGCAGGATAGCACTTCCTGCAGACGCCCGCACCTGCCGCCTGGGCAACCTGCTGTTGCCGCGCAACCTGGAGCGGGCACCATGGCGACCGCTGTTGCCTCTGAAGATGAGTTGATTTAGAGCTTCGGGCTCTCTGTGCTAGATCTGCTTTCTCCAGTCATGCAGAGTAAGCTCATATTTACAGTGGGAAATACACCAACAAATATATGCCACATTGCAACCATCTTCATTCAGAATAACGCTGGAAAAAGGGTTAAGGGTAAAAAGCTTTCACTTGGCACCCAAACACACCTGAACTATTGCAGGAGAGAGGAGAAACACATCGACTCCACGCTGAGAATCCCATTCTTGGTATCGAGTGTTGGACTTCAAAGAACACGCCGGACTCAGTTTGCAGGAACCCCCCCCCCCCCCCCCCACACACGATCATTTGCATTCTGCCGCTTGGAGGAAGTGGAGTGAGAGACCTGGGCAAACAGCGAGCGCTCGGGGGGGGGGGGGGGGGGGGGACCGGGGGTGGGGCAGTTATCCCGCCCTCCTGTCGTCGATAAAGTCAATGATGCACATTCTCTCACACCCTTTTATTTCTGCGAACGCTCGGAGAGTTCCGGATCAAAGCAGGTCCACACCTCAGTCTCCCGGACTGCGAGCCCTTTTGAGGCGTTTTTCCGAGCGCTCTTCGTTTGAAACCAACGCGAAAGGGCCAGGTCGAGGCCCCGGACGTTGTTTTGATCGATCGGAAAAACAAACCCAAAAGAAGGAGCTGATGACTCGCTCCAGGTGTTCATGGGGGTTATGGAGAGAAGCGTGTTGATTGAACTCATCTTCTAATACAGAACATCTTTTATACACTGTTGCTTTTTGAAATCGGAGATTCCAACTGATTCATTTACTTATCTTTTCCCCCATGGGATCTAACAGCTGTGAGGCAGCTTCTGCTTGTAACTATAGATGAAATGGATGGACTGAATACTTTTTCCAGATCTAAAGTCAGTCTATTGAAATCAGGTCTATCCATT
Source organism: Neosalanx taihuensis (assembly GCA_030340665.1). NCBI lineage: Eukaryota > Metazoa > Chordata > Actinopteri > Osmeriformes > Salangidae > Neosalanx > Neosalanx taihuensis. The sequence goes on from CM059313.1 coordinate 5,815,837, forward strand.
CTACCCAATTTTCTTTAATGTGTTTTTTTTATTGTTGTTTTTTGTGTCTGTAAATTGAAATTCAAAGAGAGGGCAACGTGAGGTTAGCCTTTCAGGAGGGAGAGAATGTTTTGTAGTTCATTAGATTGATAAAAGCTTATTCGAGTTTTATAGATGATTGCTGATTTGGAGCAGATAAAAAAACAATGCATTTAAATGATAAAATAGGTATTTGATTGAGGGGGGCTGTTAACAAACTCTGCAGAGCACATACAGTATAAACAGAACAATGGCAATACGCATATATAAATATATATCATATATATATCACAGCGCTATTACCAGCAGGAAGGTTTAATCAATAGTATTACGAAGGGCACATAAAGGAACATCTTCTTCCTCTTTCCATGAACTTCCCGCTGCTAAATATTTATTAACATTGTGTCATAAGGATTTATTTCATGTAAAAGTGAGAAAGAAATGATCAAATTTCTTCCAACTCCCTTTGATTGAGCCAGATTCTTGAGGGAGAGTGAGTCTCAGGCTGTAGTTCAAATGGCGTAGATTAAAATGATGGGTAATAGCCGTAATACTGCATTCAGTTGGACTAAGAAGCATCACCATCAGCTAGCTCTTCCCAAATGATCCACCTCTATTTCGATTCCCAACAAGGTTCCTGCACATCTGGAAAGAGCATGTCTCCTTTGTAGTGTTAAGATGAAAGACTGTCTCTATTTTAACCTTTAAATTAGTCCCCACACTATCACTTTTTCAAAATGGCTGTGCTGTTTACCAAGCATTACACTCGTAGCAATGATAGTAGTGGTACCTTCCAGCCTTAGTACATTAATTAGTACATTTTGAGAGCTATACTAAAGTGTTTGTTGTGTAGTTTTGGTCTGTCGGAAAGTATTATATTGGGTTATGACCCGCATTCGGACAGTGTTATAGATATTTGAGGTTTAAGAATGGATTAAACAGACCAAACAACTCAGCGAGAGAGAGGAACACCCAGACAGACGGAAAGTTCTTTTGAAAAGTGACTCTGAGACAGAGTGGAAAGGCTTGAGTCACAGAGGCAGATGACGGCATGATGCAAAGGGCTTTTATCTCTAATCACGGGTCGTCTGCTTGGACCCCTGGTTCACTGAACCAGATCAGCCCCAGAAAGTGGCTTGTCTCCCTTCATGCTGATGCTCAGACCAACAGTAAACTACCTTTGTTTTTGGACAACAGAAGTTACAGTGAAAGTCAAAGTCAGACGGGATATTTCCACGACGTCCAATCAAAAGCGACCCAGCCTCCCTAGCGATGGCACGCAGACGCACGCAGACGCACGCAGACGCACGTACGATGCATACGCAGCCACAGAAACACACACCCCCAAAACTCCAACCAGCTGAGATTGTCCTGCTTGTGTACCAGCTCACAGTTGTGTGTGTTTGTGTGTGTGTGTGTGACTGCTGCCTGATGTTATGCTTTCTGACGAGGCTGACCTTCTCCGAGCTAAACAGTTGAAAATTTGGCCCATGCGTAGAATTCCAACACACCACCCATCATCATTCACACCACTTGTTGCTGTTCCTTGAAGCTCCATGGCTTGATTACAGTCCATATCACTTCCCTTAAGTCCTTGGAGAACCTACTGTCTGCATACGGAAGCCATTTTGACAGATTGTTTGCAGGTTTTTACTTAAATAGCGTGACATCATTTGGTACACGCATCACGGGACCTTAAAATGTGATTGTTTGCACATTATTATTATTATTATTTATTCCCTCAAGGTCAGAAAATCACACAAACCCTATGTAACTTCTCCCACAGTCGACGAAGCATTAAATCAATGCATTCTCATTACTCTACCGGCACTGAATGTTTTAATGTCATCTTGTTCCTTGTGGACCGACTTACAGTGCAGTGCGTTATTTTCTCATTTGTCTTTGAATTGTAAATTGCCATCCTTGGAGCCTTTTGTACGGCCCTTCAAACGTCAGTTTTTCTGGGTGACTTCAAGAGAGGTCAGCGCTAACAATACCCACACATCCGCTAAGGGTTCTGGGAGAAAAAGCAGCCCTGAAAACAATACAGCAGCTGGGAAAAGGAAAAAAATTAAAAGAAGGAAAAGCGTCTGCATGTAAAATTCTCAGACAGTTTGAAGAGTTCGTTGGATTCCAGTATCCCAGCGATGGAAGCTTGTTATTGGGACACACATACGATGTTATAAATCCATAGTCAATTCAACTTTTCATGCCAGGCTATTGTAATAATATTGTTTTTGGCACGATCCCTTGGGTGGGTTTCTGAGTGTAACAGTACGTGTGATCAAACAGGAGCTAATTTTTGACAAGAAACTCTGAGTTGTTCACCTATCGAGGAGCTTTCCTGCCACAGCGCAGCCGACTTCATATTGACACACAGTCTGTACTGCTGCTGCTGACAGCACCAATTACGTTCTCCCATTAAAGTGTGTGGGTGGCTAATTTAATCCGAGAGGGTCCAACATCTTGACCTGACAATAAACGCAACATAAAGGCCTATGGAGCCCCAAAGCCTGGGAAGCGTGAGGAGCGTGAATTTCACGACGGCACGTGGCAGAGGGAGGTCGAAGTTCAAGCCCGTCTCACAGATGTACCGTGACTTTCTCGTAGCCCCCCCCCCCACACACACACACACACACACACACACACACAGAATCTACAGTACGACCCGGCCCAGGTGGGGGGAGTTAGTCTAGGGACTCACCAGCAGGGCGCACCTGCCTGGTTCCAGGTGTTCCCTACTTCACCCCTCCCTCCCTGGAGAACTCTCCACCTGAACGAGGGAAGCTTACCGTGGTTAAAGCGGCGATGTATGCAGCGTCAGGCATCCGAGTCGCAATGTGTCCTCGTCAGGGCTGGAATCAGGTGGCATCGGGCTAGTGATCGAAAGGTTCGCGAGTTTGATTCCCGGCTGTGTCAACATGACACTGGACAACACTGTATGAGAGCGTCTGCTAAAATGACCAAATGTCCATTGTAAATGTCCATGTGGTGACTTTACACTGCTCCGTGCTGTCTGTTGGCCTTCCAGCTGTACTTCCCTTTTTGAATGACAGACAAAACTGTAAACAAGCGGTTGAAAGGTCAGCATTTCATGAATCATCTTTCTGCACAATAGGAAAACCTATTCCAATAGCGCACCAGTGAACATGATTTTAGGCCGGCGGTGTGATATGATTGCCCCCGTAGCACAGCAATTGTCAACCAGGGTGTATTTGATCATATCGACATCTCTTTTAATTAGGTCGTGTGAAGGAAATGAAGATGAGTTTGATGGCTGTGCGTTCTTATGTATTCCTTCGGAGTAGACCTTCATTTCACAGCGAAAAAAGAACCTTGCTGGCAGTAAATTCAGCCAGCGATTTGCATGAAATAATGAGATATCATTACTTCAGGATCCTCATTAGAAGGTGCTCATCAGCAGAGGCTTGACTGTCATATTAATTAATACAGGGAGGGAGAAAAAATACATAAATAAAAGGGCATCTGAACTCAAATGGAATTTTGATTGTAATGCCTTGTGTTTTCATGACGACGAGGATGCAGATTTATTTAGTTGTCAACAATGCAGAAATAGGCTGTCACATCGAAGTTTCGGGGTTTATAGAATCGCTTCCGGCGCTTTCTCAAGGTAATGTGTGTATATTTATAGATATTAATGCCGTTTGTAATCAACCTCCTCCTTTTCTGTATGAGAGCTGCTGTTTTCCAACTGAATTTTTTTCCGTGCTCTCTGTAACGATGAGGTGTCTTCAGATCTCAAAGAGACTTTGCAGAAAACTTTGCAAATAAATTTTTTTTGTGGGGGGGGGGGGGGGGGGGGGGGGGGGCTCTATTCATAATTTCTATTTTTTGTCTGGTTTTACTTTTTCCACTTAGCCGACAGGTGAATGCGAATAAACTCCACAACCCAGGCTGTGAAAATGCGTGTGTGTGTGTGTGTGCCAGTCCACCTGGAACGAAGATCTCTTAACAGACACATAATCACAACTAAGACAAGCCGGTTAACAATAGCTCCTGTGAAGGAGAGCTCCTAACACACACACACACACACACACACATACACACGCATGCACACACGCACACGCAGACACACACTCACAAACACACGTACGACCCATTTTAATAGACGCTGTCATTTTTTGTCACATATGTAATTTCTTCAGCTGAACCGGTAAGTACCAATCAAAGGCATGCGGCTCCCAACGCTGGGTGAAGTGAGGAGGCGAACTGAACCGTTTTTGTTCTCAGGCACTGTTACATGTCACTGAGCTTTCTGGTAGGCTGACCTGGGGAGGACAAGACAGTGACAACTGCTACAAAAAGAATAGCTCTTCTCTTGACACATCTCTCTCCCTCTCCCTCTCCCTCTCCCTCTCTCTCTCTCTCTCTCTCTCTCTCTCTCTCTATGGAACTAGTCATGCGTGCGTTCGTGTGTGTGCGTCTGTCCGTACATCCCCTCGCTCCAGTGTGTGTGTGTCCACCGAGCCTCTAGTCCAGTTCTTGCGTTGCTGTATGTGTGTTGAGGCTGTCGGTGGAGTCTCAGCGTGAGCCTTTTGCACTTTTGTGCCAAACAGCGCTTGTCTCAAGTAGCTCATCCCCCCCCCCCCCCCCCCTCCACAGGTCAGGCCCTCGCTGGATGGATGGGGAGGGGAGGAGGGGGTGGTGGGGGACCGGCATCCTGCATCCAAGCGACTGCACCCGGCCTCGGCCCTGAAGCCTCGCCCCGCTATCTGTCTGTCTTTGAAGTGGATGGAGCCACAGGAGCGGGGCCGTGTGTTTCCCAGGGCCTGCAGAGAGCTCAGACTGCATCAATAGACCGGGCTTGACACAGTCGGCCTGGCACACGGCCCCCACCTCGCTCGAGTTACCGAGCAGACGAGGAGGGGGGGGTGGGGGGGGGGGGGTGGAGAGAGGGATAAAACAGGACTTTGGACGTAAACAAAAAAACAAAGAAGAATGAGCTGGAGTGGCTGATCGTGAGGGGTGGGGAGCGTTAGGCAGGTTGGCAGGTTCAAGCTGTGACGCCTGGGCATTTTTTTGGGGGGGGAGTGAGGGGAGTGAAAGCCTGCATGCGAGGGAGCAATGTTTTGAGTCTGCGCTTCAGGCTTCGGAGGGGAGGTTTGTGAGGGGGTGAAGGGTGAGAGGGTGGGATTGAGATGGAGAGTGAGGGAGACCCTGGTTTTGAGCGAGGGGAAGCCCCACAGCGTGACCCTACTCTGGGATCAACATCAAACTTTTACTGTACGTGCACAATCCCATATCCCCTTCAACATTCTCAACATCTTCCAACAGCAAGCAATATTTTATTAGTCAGGCTTTGGTTAAAATAACTGTTATTCGTTTAAAATAATAATACGTTAAGGATCGGTAATTTGATTCCTTACCTGTATTTCACATGCACACAAGTTTTTAATAGTTGTGTAAAGATCTGTCAAGCTACATAAGTTTATTTATTTTTTGCATCATGCATGTTACGTACGTAGGTTACATACATTTCTTTCCAGAAAACATTGTGTCCCCGTGATTGTTGCTACACAACAATCTAATCTGTCTCATCACTGACTTTGGAATGCTACAGTGGTTCCAAATGAACTCCAAATGCATGGTTATCTACAGTACCTGTGCTCCAGTCAGCCCTTGTCTCACTGCCTCTCCCCTCTACTCAACCGCCCCCACAAAAGACACACAACAATCAATACCAAAGCCCTCGTGAACACATGTTACAATTGAGGCATAATTTGTTGTTCTGCTGTGCCAAAGAGGCCCTCCATCAACAGTAGTTATATATATATCGTTATATATTCTCTGCATGTTTGCGTGTCTGAATGTGTACCGTGTGTACATGCATTTCAGCCATCGTTTGCCTTATTTCAGTAAACATTCTTGCTGTTTTCATTGTAGCGTCCGGTCTTTACGTCCGTGCGTCAATTGAAAATGGATCTATTAGAGAGGAAAGTGTAGGGCTCCATTAGAGAGTGAAGGATGATAATCAAGAGAGTCAGGTGACTCAGCGGTTAAGGCGTATGGCTCGTGATCGGAAGGTTCTAAGTTCGATTCCTGGCCGTGGCAACATGACGTTGTGTCCTTGGGCAAGGCACTTCACCCTACTTGCCTCAGGGGGGAATGTCCCTGTACTGGCTGTAAGTCACTCTGGATAAGAGCGTCTGCTACATGTAATGTAAACAATGAGGTCAGGTGTGCATAGGAAATTCCTGACTATTTGGGTAGAACAGGATATCAACAGGAAACAGGAAATCAAGATCCCCGAACTTCCTGTTCCTCCCCCACAAATCATCAAGAGACTATCGCAAGACCTTTAGCGAAGCCCCCACGAAACACCTGCTAACGCACAAGTTCTGCAGGTCAAATAAATGAATGCATTAGCTAAGTAGATGCTGCACGCATATTAACGAGGGTCATTTTAAGGCAGGCTGATTAAAACTCAGGGATGCATCTCAGTGACTTCACTTTTAACCCGGACATACAAAGAAGGCCCCAAAACAACATCGCATGGAGGAACCAAGACAGCAGAGGCTGTACAGAGATTCTGGTCACCATCTTGAGGAGTGACAATACCATTTTTTTTTCTCTCTGGAAATGGAGGTAGTGGGTAATAGAGGTAGTTTACTTCAGACCATTTGAAAAAGCCATCCAGGAAATGTCTGTTCTTTTTAAAATGTAGGCTACAGTCTAAAGGTCTGGAAGTACATATTTTCTTTTACCGAAACTGTAACTTTTTCTTGACATCTTAGATTTTTTGCAGACAGGAATACACGACCACAAACACCTTCTGGATGTTTGGGCCGCTCGTTCTAAATATGTTTAACTTTGCTCTCCAGCTTTAAATGCTGGACAGCGGCATCTTTCATCAAAAGCATTTTGTCAGTTCATTCTAGACTGCAGGGTCTGTCTACTGAGAGGCGGGATGTGTGGATGCTGATAGTATTGACAGCTCTAGCCATGAGGTCCATGGCACACGGACTTATCGAGTGGGAGAGAGAGAGGGAGACAGAAAGGGATGGAAACGGAGAGAGAAAAAGGGAAGGAGGGATACAGAGGCAGGCAGAAATGGAGGGAGAGAGAAAGTAATGTATTGCACATTTCCTCTGTGCCAGAGTGCTTTTCCTTTCTTTAGTCTTCACTTTTTGTTGTGTGTTTTGGAAAGACAGAGTCTTCGAGCGTCACTTAAACTGTTGTGTGCCTCTTGTTTGATGGTGCTTCCCCATCCTGTTCTGAACAAGGCATGGATCTGGACGAAACCCCACCATCTCTGGAGCCGGTAGTTAAGGTGAAGTGGGAGTCCTGTGTCAGCGTGTGTCCGTTGGTGTCAGTGTGCCTGTGTATCAAGCAGCACCGCCTGCTTACTCCAGATACAAACCCCTCTTACATGGCTCTCTGCGCACCCTCGCACAGGCACACACACTCTCTCTCCCCCTCTTCACGTTTGACAACTTACAATTTCCCTCCCAGTCCTTTCTCTCCTTTTTCTCTCCCTCCACTCGCCTCTCCATCTCGCCGCCTCCTTCCCTCCATATCGCCCGCCCCCCCACCCCCCTCTAACTGGCACTGCTGTGCCTGTGCAGATTGCAGCCATCGCCCGCCAAAAGTATTGCTTGCATCTGCGACATAAGAGGCTAGAAATGGGTGGGTTTCGAGGGGAGTAGGGGGAAGGAGGCTTTTCCGCGTAATTTCACCTGGGCAGGGTCCAAGGGCAGGCAGACAGATGCAGGAGAGGGGCCGGGGGGAACCAAGCAGCTTCGACACGTTGGTTAGAGTCAGGGTATGGACCGCTGATGGCCATGGCTGAATTTATATTTCCTGTGAAACAGGAAGGTCCCTCCAAACTGGTCCCTGTTTTATTTGCTTCTTTTTTTTGTATCTCTCCTTCCTTTATTTCATTTTTTTTCCTCAAATATATTTCCTTCCTACCCTTCTCTCTTTCTCCCGACTCCCCTCTCTCTTATGCTAACAGTAGTCCGAACATTAATGGAGTTGCAATCTACATATGAATCGTAATTTGCTCTACTTTAGCTCTCCATCTGTAAGTTGGCTTTCAGACATAATTTGTTTAGAGGAATTATTCGTATAGGTCACCATCTGGGTCAGTGTTATTGTCCTCAGTCACAACACTTAATGTGTGTGTGTGCATGCGTGCGTGTCTGCTTGAGTGTTTGTGTGTTTGTGCGTGTGTGTGTGTGAGAGAGAGCGGGTGAGAGAGTGTGTGTGTGTGTGTGTGTGTGTCCACGTGTCTCAATTTGACATGTCTTCCATGTGCCTGGCTACTGTCCTGTTAAACATTCATAAAAGGGGGGTGCGTTTATTCATCGTGGTTGAATTTGAGTCTCTGCGCAGCACAACATTGAAAACAGACAACAATACAAGAACAGGCTGGTACGTAGCTTTGCATTCAGCATTCAAGGCAACGCTTCCAAAAGAAAGGAAAGAATGCTAACCATCAGTGAATTCCTCCTCGCATGTTGCCCACACCATTGTGCAGTCCCAGCCTGTGTTTCTAGACTGAGAGGAGGAAAATAAATGGAGGGATGGAAATGTTTCCTGTAGCTTCTCCATTGTAGCTCAGGCACCCAGCGACTGGAGCCTGAAAGGAGGAGTGGAGAGGAGGAGTGGAGAGGAGGAGTGGAGAGGAGGAGGAGGGGGACAGAGGACGCACGGTGCAGAGGCACCATGTACTTGGCTCCGCTCACCGGCATCGCAATTAAAGCGTTTCAATCAGCCACCGAGCAGCATTCAGACTGGGAGACCGCCAAGCCTGTCTGGGGGACGGCGCTTTGGAACAGAGCTGGGTGGAGGAGGTGGAGGAGGAGGAGGAGGGGGGTGATGGGATGGAGGGACGGAGAGAGCATCCAGCGGCCAGCCGCCGTGCTAACGGAGGCTGACAGCCGCGCAGCCACACGCTGCGATTTTGTTGGTGCTCGGTTAAAAGGATGCAGTGTTTGTCCCCCTGGGTACCTACCTGTGGTCAGTACTGAAGAACCACAGCTCAGCAGCCCCCATCCAGACTTCTGGAAGCATCTCTAGCTTCATGGACAGGCTGTTGACTGGATCAGAATTACGGCCATCTCCCGGGGTCTCTCTCTCGCTCTCTTCCCTCTCGGTACAGAAAATAATCCTGCTGCAGCAGAGTATATACAGATTTGCATCACCTACAGACCCACCCTCCCCTCCGCGACTTGCGTTTGGACAGGAGCCAGAGGCGAGAGACGAGAACGCAGCGGAAGTAGTGGGAGTGGTGGGGGCGGAGCCTGCTTGGCGAGCGCGCAACCTGCTTGGTTTGATGGATGACGAGGATAATGACTGATGATATCTGCAGGACCCACGGGAGAACACCTGAGGGCTTCTGTCTTACACACACACACACAGAAACACACACACAGAAACAAACACACACACACAGAAACACACACACAGAAACAAACACACACACACAGAAACACACACACAGAAACAAACACACACACACACAGAACACACACGCATAACCGTCTCACACAAACATTAGCATGGTCACACACGGGCATGTGCATGTTCTGTCAGAAGCGCTTACGAAACGTTATCAACACAAAATGAAAGAGCTGTAAATCTGGTGTTGACATTATCATGGTCATGACCTCAGGTGACATTGGAAGCGACAACCTGCGGATGACTGATCACTGCACTGTACACATTAACATTATGGATATCATCTGGTGGCATTTCTGACCTTTAGTTGAAAAGCAGATGTTTTCTCCTTTCAGAATGACATGATTATTGGCAACTTGTTACCAATGAATATATGTCACTTCCCATGAACCGCACACGAAGGGAAATCTTACCATGCGGCCCTTTTTAATTTGCGGGAAAAGCAATTAATGTGATTTCAAGATCCGGACTTTGTAAGCTGTTTATTTCATTTCATACACCGACGAGGTAAAAGAGAAGCTTTTAAACATACATAAGTGATTAGAAACTGACCGAGAAAGCGACAACTGTCGACTTGAATCTGTCAAGGCAGAGTTAAGCTCTCCCCTGTCCCTTTGAAGCAGTTCCAGATTGCTCTGTGATTTCCGAGATAAAATAACTGTTATCAGCCACTCTTCCGCTCAGCAATTTACCGTCATTTGAAGAAAAGCATCCAAAGTGAGTAAGGTGGTGGTGGGGGGGGGGGGGGGGGGGGGGGGCGACACCTGTGTACCCTGTGCTTCGTCCACACCTGTGCGGCGCCGTGATAACTCTTCACCCCCTCTCCCCACCCCCCTATTCCACCTAACACAATCACAAGCATCTCAGACATGACCTCCCTCTGATTACAATTACAATCAAAAGCACAGACTGACAGCAGTTCAGCTTTGGGCCCCAACCTTAGGATTTCCTACGTTTACAAAGCACCCGCTTTTCAAAGTGGTTGCCTTTCCCCACATGCCACTGGGAACCGCTGTTATTGTAATCAATGAGGGCCATTGTTCCACATATTTAGACCAGGTTCCTTTCAATTTTATCGAGTTAGCAAAGTTTCTGAAGTGATATCCAGTATCGCTAGGCCATGTGACACCGGTTGAATAATACTAGGCAGGATGTTATTTTTTGCCAAGGCAGTGTTTTGGCTTATTATAGTCAAATCTCTTAGGTAGAACTAAAGTAGTTGAATAAGATGTGTTTGTTAAATTTGCATTTTTTCGGGGGGGGGGTGGGAGCATGTTTTTACCCTCTGAGAAGAAGTCCCTGGGAACATTTGAGAAAGTGCTGGAAACGCCTACCTCAGCAAACACAAGATTTATGGTTTTGCGGGGTGGGGGGGGGGGGGGGGAGTTGTTGCCGGTTTAAAATCCCAATTTGAATCAAGGCTGGTTATGTTGGGTTTGTTTTACATTTGAATTTTCTTCTTCTTCATTCAACCAACCGTTTTTCTTCTTCACAGAGTACAGCTATGGAATAAAGTTAAACCAACACTTTTATCTTGTTCGTTCCTAGGGAGCACTTCATTATCATTCTTCTCTCACCGCATTTGACAGGCTACACAAGCGGTGTGTTGCTCGCACAACCAGTACAATTAGATTGCTTTAACTTGTCGGCGTTCACAACTTTGAAATGCCAGCTCTCAAAGCTCCATTAAGGTGCGAAGTTAGCAAACTTTCACTTCAATGACAGCTTTATTCCAGTCAAGATAAGAGTCTGGCAACCCTAATTATGGACAAACTAAATTTAGGTTTTTGTGTAAAAAAAAACAACCCCCCCCATAAATAATACAAGCCAGAGTAGGTGAACTATGCGCAGATGTGAGTAAAAACTCTCCTTTCCAAAAGGTAAACTGTCACAGACAGCCCTCATACAGACACATTTCCTAATGAACACAAAGAAACATCTAGAACGTTGGCCAGGGTTATCACCCAGGCCTCTTATGGAGGTGTCCAGCAGCTTGACAGTGAAAAACATCCCAGGAATCAGGAGTGTTTGAGGGCCGTTAATCAGCCTCCAGCTTCCAGACTGTCCGCTGGGCTTCGTGGGTCGACTCAGGACCGTGTTACCTTGTCCCTCTTATTACTGCCGGTGCAACAACGCAGTGTCACAGCGTCGGTCTGGGTAATAACCTGAAGCATGCTGGGTAATGCTACAGGTGACTGCTGCAGTGAGACCGGTGTGGTCTCAGTACTGCAGAAACTCCTAATCAACTGTTCTCAAGCCTCCTTCACGTACTGTTTATTGACTGGATTTGAGCTTTATGACAGACAGGTGTTGAATGCTTGACTCCCCTTTACGAGGTGGCTTTACCGTGCCGCATCCCGATAACTTTGGCTTGGGCAGCACCGGTGGTTTCAGTGGTAGGATTCTTGTCTACCATGTGCGCTCCATCGATGAATCGGTCCAGTACCGGTACTGTTTCGCCCTTGCCCAAAAGACACTCAAGCTTGTGCTATTATCAGGTGAGTCAGGTGGCTGAGTGGTTATGATGTCAGAGATGCCGTTGTGTCCTTGGGCAAACCATTTCACCCTATTTGCCATTGGTGGGGGGGGGGGGATGTCCCAGTACTTTCTGTAAATCGCTCTGGATAAGAGTAACTGCTAAAAGCCTCAATGTAACTGTATTATTGGCTTTACTTCCACTGCTAATTTGACTTGTAACTGCGGCCTGTTTGAGATGGAACAGGGTGGTGTGATGGCAGCTCCTCTGCTCACAGTCAGAAACTGTATGCAGGGACACCAAGTGCTGCAATTAGTCTACGCCGACGGTGGCAGTTCGAGCAGCTCCTTCCATCCCTGACTGCTTGTGGACAGGTCAACTCAATTTCCGAGCTGCCCCCCAAATCTGCTAAGGGCTCGGTCTGAGGTCAGCAGCTCAAAGCTATGCAGATGACGAGTCGACGCTGGCGGGAAGGGAAAGTGTGAGTGAGGGTAAGGAAGTCGTTTGTAGAACACCTAGTTTGAACTTTTCTGGGGGGTGGGGGTGGGGGGGTCTGGCTCACGAGACAAGAAGGCGCTACAAGCATATTTCTCCAACTATGCAATCCTAAAAATCTATAGTGGTATGCATCGTTATTTTTTCACCATACAGTAATATTAGTTGTAAAATTTACGTTAATAAAACAGACCTGTCTGCAACGGATGCCTAAAGATTCCCGGTCTCCTCCTCTCTGGTTGTAATCTGAACACGGCCTAAAGCCTCGCAGTTTTTTCCTCAGAAGTTGACAAGACTTTTCAGCATGTCGACTGTTTATCATGTTTACATATATATATATATATGATAAGAAGTTTTGGAGCCGAGACGACGACCACAGCACCCAAACGCACCCTCCTTCACCGGCGGGAAAAAAAAACTTCTCACGCACACTCGTCCCGATTCCTTAGCACTCAGAACCCGCCTACGAAATGAAAGTGACAAGACTTTGCGAGCATTCCCAGCTGCTTGAAGTTGACAGCTCATTAGGCTGAGGGATTTCCAACCTTTTCATAGTAATAGCTCTTCAAAGCCTCTGCCCCCCCCCCCCCACACACACACACACTTCCCTCATCCTACTGATGCTGCAAAATTGGCATGGGGAAGGAGCAGGAAAATGGCGGTTGGGTTTTCAAGAAGCAGAGAAAAAAAAAATCGTATTAAACAAATTCTCCTAAGCATTGAGCCCAACTGGTGTGGACTGCGCTGATAACAGCTGGGCATTCTGGGTAGTCACCTCCCTTGGCAGCCATTCCGGGAGAGTGGACCACTTGAGTGCTTCTGGCCTGCCAGATTTAAACGCTGTTATTTTGGCAGCTTTAGATATTTTTTGTATTTTTCATGATGAATTAATTTGTTCGGAAAAAATTCTAACGAGGTGGCGAGTAGGGAACGTACTTTCGTTTGCAGTGTGTTTTTTTTCTCTTCTTATTCAGCGTCTGTATGTGGAAGATACCTTTAGTTTGCATCCAATATCTATGACAATAGCATAGAGCACACGGGGACAAAAAACAGACATGTCTGATTCAATAACTTACAGTACGAAACTATGCAAATCTATACCCTGAAACATTGAGCAAATTGGAGGACGAATTAGTGTTAAGTAAAGATAAAACGACTGGCAGGCTGTGGCAAAAAACAACACAAGTCAAAGAATCCATCTGCTCTCTCTCTTTATCTATTCGCTCTCTCTCTCTCTCTCTCTCTCTCTCTCTCTCTCTTTATCTATTCGCTGTCTCTCTCTCTCTCTCTGGCTCCTTTTGTGACCCGTCGCTCTCCAATGATGTTCCTCCTGTGATAGCTAGTGGCCGGACACGCCGCAGCACAGACCTCCCGCCCCGCTCTCGACGCCAGGCCTTTGTGGCTCGCCCATGAGGTACTCCGAGTGCCCAAGATAAGTTCATGCCAACTGGCTGGAGGCACAGACAGCACAGCACCCCAGCGACAGAGAGATATCCAAGCATTTTCACAGCTATGTCCCGCGCTGCATGTTCTTCTGTTTTGTTTATTTCCCGTCCCCCCCCCCCCCCCCCCCCCCCGATCTGTCACCCGCTCCGCTGCTGTGGTTTGGCGGTATTTGATGTGTTTTTTGAGGCTGGACACCTCTCAGTCACTGGATCTTCCTCTGTGTCTGTGTGAGTGTGTGTGTGTGTACATGTGAGTGTGTGTATGTGCATGCTTGTTTCTGAAAGGGCTACCCATGTGTCCCTGCCCCCTGGGACCAGCTCCTGAGACCAGCTCCTGGGCCCAGCTCCTGGGACCAGCTCCTGGGCCAAGGAAGATGGCTAGGCCCCATGCACCGAGGCCAGTTCCCTAGCAGTCTCCATGGAGAGAATCAGAACAGAGTCCTCTCAAGGAGGGAGTGTTTGCTCTTATACTTGGTCGTATGCACAAGTGAAGGAGGAGGGAAAGGATGGGAGGAAAGAGATTGTATAGACAGGAGGGAAAGAGAGATGCGCTTCTCCCTCTCTCCCTCTCTCCCTCTCTCTCCTCTCTCTCTCTCTCTCTCTCTGTCTCCCTTGCTCTTTAACGCTCTCTCTCTCCTCTCTCTCTGCTCTTTTAACTCTCTCCTCTCTCTCTCTCTCTCTCTCTCTCTCTCTCTCTCTCTCTCTCTCTCTCTCTCTCTCTCTCTCTCTCTCTCTCTCTCTCTCTCTCTCTCTCTCTCTCTCTCTCTCTCTCTCTCTCTCTCTCTCTCTCTCTCTCTCTCTCTCTCTCTCTCTCTCTCTCTCTCTCTCTCTCTCTCTCTCTCTCTCTCTCTCTCTCTCTCTCTCTCTCTCTCTCTCTCTCTCTCTCTCTCTCTCTCTCTCTCTCTCTCTCTCTCTCTCTCTCTCTCTCTCTCTCTCTCTCACCCTCTCTCTCTCTCTCTCTCTCTCTCTCTCTCTCGCTCTCTAACTCTCTCTCCCCAGCATCTCCCAAGGCTCCAATCACGCTGCGTACACACCAGACCTAATCTGGTGGAGGCAGCCTAACTGCTCTCTGAGGCAGTGTGGTAAATGTATGCCTTGCCCCCTGTAACGCCATGTTAGGGCCTCCACACATCCCAGTACCTCAGGGGCCATGGCTTTTCACTCTCCATTCTGACTGGAACATTCTCCCACGTTCAAGAGGGTTGAGCATGTTTACAGGCGTCCCTATGGCCAGAGTGTATGCTGTGGAAAGCCACTGAGCGATGCAGTGAAGTTTCACGCTAACGAGGCAAAGTGCTGCGCTATCCTTCTGGAAGGATCCGGCACTGATATACCAGAACATGTTTGAATGAGCGAAGAGAAAATAGGCAGTATATTTACGTGAGTGTGTGTGTATACCTAGCCCAAAGAACTGTTTTCATCTGCTTAATACCACTTTTGAAAGGCACAGATTACTAATGGTATACATGGGTTTTCAAAGACATGGCTCACTTCATTAGTATTGGCCACTTGCTCTGTCAAGTAAAACAACATTTACTTTTTGAAAGGTTCACGTTGTAACAGACTAAAAGAGGAAAATTACAGTTTGTGTGTCTGTTAGATATTTCTGCATATTAGATAAGATTTCCAGTCTCTGCTTGCTTGTCCGATTCTTGTCCAACCAAGACAGTTTTTAGAGCTATTTTCAAATGTCTTATTATGGCTGATCATCTTGGTATCAGACTTCAGTCAACCCTCTCTCCCCATATCAGTGCTTTTACTGCCAAGCTCGTCTCAATCCCCGCTCCACTTGGGCACTGGCCCCTGACTCCATCCCTCTCTCTCTCTCTCTCTCTCTCCACTCTCTCTGGGTTCATCCCTTCTTCTAAGGCCCTGGCTAAGAACACTTGAGCACCATGTGTCCAGGCTACAAAGACTCTCCACTACAAAGTGGCGGTGAGGAGCGGGGGAGGGTGGTGGGGTGGGGTGGGGGGGGGGGGGGGGGGGGGGGGGGTACGCTCTGCAGATACCTTGATAACCCTTTCATCTGGCCGCTCTGTAGCCAGGGTGCACACGTGTGTGTGTGTGTGTGTGTGCGCGCGTGCCCTCGGACATGCCTCCGCACGGCACCTGGGCACCCACCTGTGGCCTGCGCGGGGGGGGGGGATGGGGGGGGGTGGGTGGTGTCTCCATTCTGATGCGCTGCCACATCTGTGCGTGCCATAGGATTACTGAAGGGTCTGACATCACCCCGGTGATGATTAGCTTGTTCGCTACGCTAATCCGCATGGTCCGACTGTTGGAAAGATAAACCAAAGACACGGCTTAAAAAACTGATTTTTTTAGGGGGGGGGGGGGGGTGGAGGATGTGGTGTAGTGTTCTAGACACTTGACGGCCACACTTCATACCAGCAGAAAACCTCAACACGGTCTCCTTGTGTTCGATATGAGGTGTCGTCTGAGTTCCTTTCATTCAAATTCTAGACGGATAGACGTTATCACAGCACAACACGCTCCCCGAGTACATGTTCAAGAGATTTAGGGGTTTGGAGAGAAAGTGAGGGAGAGAGAGAGACTTTAGTGGGAACACACCTTGGGCAGGGTGCCTCATGGGGGTTTTTTATGGCTCAACTGTAGTGCACTCGCATGTGGAGTGAATTGGGTGGCCTGGAGCTTTCAGCCTTTCTCTGTGTCTTCCGGCGTGCCGTAATGGGTTTGAAACGCTCCATCTTGCCATCTTTAAGACCAAGCAAAAGGCTGCCTCCACACCTTTTTCCCTCTTAATGAACACTCTCTCCCTCCTGTGATGCCACGGCGCTCTTCCTCTTTGATGCCCTACTTTCACTTCACTTTGTAGTGACAGAGTAACAGGAGGAAGGGAAGCGGAGAAGAAGAAGGGGGGGGGGGCTGGAAAAAAACAACACATACGCTTAATCATGCATTCCGGTAAGACTTCATCACGCGCACACGCGCAAACGCGCGCACACACGGGCTCCCAAGCCGGCCGAAAAAACTGCTGCGTGCGCAGGGGGGGGGGGCCCACGGCGCTCGGCGCACCCATTAAGCGAGGAAGTTTTGTAAATTGTGCTCTAATGATGATCTAAGTGCTTTTTTTTGTCATCTTTTTATTTATTTTTTACCGACTGGAAGAGAGGAAGAAAAAAAAAAAGTCTGTCAGCGTGCCTGAGAATGGATGCACTTTAGATGGAGAGAGTGCACATTCGCCTCGCCCATCTTGTATTGTTATGGTAATGACTCACGCTCCCCCCTACCCCCTCCCCCCACCCACCCTTCTGTCACCTCTCTCACCCGTCACCCCTCCGCCTCCACCCCCCGCTCCCCCCTCTCGCCAGGCTCTAATGGCTCTGAATATTTGCGTCGACTGTGGCATGTCTCTCTCTATGTCCTCCGACTGCAGGTTATCTGTCACAAGCTATTAACACAGGCTGAACTGCGCCGAGTGCATTATAGTTATTTTGCAATTGAACTGCAGGGCGAAGGGATTGTCAGGCAGCATTCTTCTCCTTGGTAAGCCTGTGCTCGCAAAGCCTGGCTGGAATGGATGGCAGAAGACCACAAAAGACCGCCGTTAAACGGGAGGGGAAAATGTCGTATTCATTCCAGATGTATTTCCAGGGCTTACTTGGATGTTAATGCTCAAATGCACATATTTTTTTTCATATAGATTTGTTTTTTGTTGGTCATGTGGAAGGACTGGATAACTTTGAGCTTGTTCCATTTGTGCTGCCATTGATCGGGTAGTAACTGCAGGTGAACTCTGCTTCAACACGCAGTTTGTGTCACTTGAGGCTGGAAAAATGGGAAGCCTCAGCAGAAAGGCTATGCTGACTCTCACCAGCTGCAAGGCTGCATGCAAGTTGTGGCACCAGCACGATGATTAGCCTGTTGACAGAAGACACCTGAGAAGAGACACTTCACAAAGCAGACGCTGGTTTAATACTGGGGCCTGTGGGGGCTGTGGCTCAGCGGTTAAGACGTTGGGTTCATGATCGGAAGGTTGTGAGTTTGATTCCCAGCTGTGGCTACATGATGTTGCGTCCTTGGGCAAGGCACCCTACTTGCCTCACCCTACTGGGGGGGGGGGGGGGGGGTGAACCTGTACTTGCTGTAGGTCGCTTTGGATAAGAGCGTCTGCTAGCGCTATTGACTCAGTGTCAATTTTTACTCTCTACCCTGTCGGTTTACATTCACAAACTCCACATTTTGTATGCCAACACATTCTGTTACTACCTGTCTGCTGCATGTCTGGGTTGCTGAAAACCCATAACTAGAACGCTAGAGAAAGTTAAGGCAGGCATTTGTAATACATGATTCATGATTCTGCTTGGAGAGCAGCTTACTGTTGTGTGAAATTTGACATTAAGCATCTTTTATGTAATTTTTTTTTGTATCCATTTTTTTTTCTTCTTCTATTTTCCACAAACCCAAGGGCAAATAATATGCAATGTGTAATTTTGTTCTTTGGAGACCAGGGAGAATTATGAGAGAGCTCATAACAGTATTTCAGCTTATTTGAATAAGCAATAATGCTGCAGATGAATACTAATCAGCCATTGGCTGTGACACGCCAGATTTGGGGCTGAAGGCGAAAGACTGAAACAAATTCAAATTAAGATCAGGTGCATTTCACTGTGTTTATATGGGCGTACGAGTCGCACGCACCCCTGCGTGTGTGTGTGTGTACGTGTTTTTTTTCCCTCTCACACAATCTCATTTCTCTGATTATAATTCTCGGTGTGGGTTGGAAAGATAACGTTGTGCATACCTGTGGAGTGAAATGGATTTCTCTCTCATCAAGATTACCGTGTTTTAATTCGAACTGGGTCCCTATACAATGGCACGATAAGACGGTTGTGTTTAAATGGCGCTGCCACACGTATAGGTCTGAAACGCAGAATATAGGTGCTGCTATCGGCTTCACATGCCTTATCCAGAATGTGTGTAGGACCGTCAGATGAAAATCAACTTCAAGCAGCCTCTGATCTTCAAGGTACAGCGTCTGACTGAACACACACACACACACATATACACACACCCTATAAAGCACTAATAGATGAGGGAAAACCATAGCAGATGAATCACATGAGTTATGAAAACATGTCTGGTGTACAGATGCCTCCCCTTCTTTAGACATATGGTGCTGTATTTTTGGAGAAAGCACATGTAGGTGACAGCTTTTACAAACTTAGTTGCTAACAACACAGCAGAAGAACTAATATGAAGCTTGTTTGAAGACTAGGACTAGAGTGAAACCTGATTGGCCAGATGGTCCATCTGGGAAGTCGTCCTTATGAACTGGGCAGGAAGTTCATCAAAATACATCATAGCTGATTGGATGAACCATCTGTATTTAACCACAGTCTTAACCATAGCTGCCAAGACTCTGGTCTGAATGCTGTGCCCCAAGGCTGGTAAGCCTTATTCTCATGCAACCTTCTGAGTCAGGACACATATAATGGCGAACTAGATAAACAATTGAAATATTTGTAAATATTAAAACATCCCATAAGGGACTTACGTTGTTTTTTTTCTCTCAAAAACCATTTTAGCATGAAGCCTTGGATACAGGTGAGCTATTAATATTCAACTTGACCAGCGCTTTGCAGATCAGCCCAATGATGACTGTCGTAAGGCTGGGGCGCAGTAACAAATGAAAACGTACGTAATCGAGCCCGCCTACCCTCCCATTAGATTTCATAGACCGTTACCATGGAGATGTTCTTTTTTTCCATCCCTAGCAAGGTTGTTATTGCTTCATTACGGCCGTGTTTGAAGCTGCTGGGTAAACCTTGGGCCCTAGATAAGCAGGCAGGGGCAGAATCAAAGGATGTCCTCTCCTGTATGCAATTACTCCATCTGGGGGATAAGCCCTTGGTATGGCTCTCAAGGACCATCCGCTGGGGTCCATCCAGCAAGCACGGAAAAAAGTGAGGGTCTTTTCTGTTCCATAGAGGAACAGGTGTGCGGGAGAGGGGTTTAGAGACAGACAGAAAACTGCTGTGTTGTGTCTGTGTCATTGTCTGTTGTGCTGTGTCTGTGTCATTGTCTGTTGTGCTGTGTCTGTGTCATTGTCTGTTGTGCTGTGTCTGTGTCATTGTCTGTTGTGCTGTGTCTGTGTCATTGTCTGTTGTGCTGTGTCTGTGTCATTGTCTGTTGTGCTGTGTCTGTGTCATTGTCTGTTGTGCTGTGTCTGTGTCATTGTCTGTTGTGCTCTGGCTGTGTCATTGTCTGTTGTGCTCTGGCTGTGTCATTGTCTGTTGTGTTGTGTTGTGTCTGTGTCATTGTCTGCTGTGTTGTGTCTGTGTCATTGTCTGTTGTGCTGTGGCTGTGTCATTGTCTGTTGTGTTGTGTTGTGTCTGTGTCATTGTCTGTTGTGTTGTGTCTGTGTCATTGTCTGCTGTGCTGTGTCTGTGTTTTTGTCTGAGGAAAACTTTCGGTCTTGTTTTGGGACAAGCTCGGCCATGGTCTCATGAGCTTGGAAACCTCCCAACAAGTTATGGATTGTGGTTAGTTTTGGAGGGTAGATTTGCGTCGTTGTTCGGTGAAATTAGATTTTTCTTTGATCTCAGCAATTAGTTATTTCATTTTATGTCTCAAAGGGGACTTAGCTTATCTTGAACTTTTTTGCTTACTTGCAGGTATTCCAGCATTTTTTTTCTCCTCAGAGTAATATCATAAACACATTTTAAATAGCACCCAAATGATCTTTTTTCTACCTTTTTTCTATTGCAGAAAAAGATGACCACAAAGTCCTCTATTAACTTCTAAATTTGTCTTGGATTAAACGTCCTCCTTTACTCAAAACCTACCACCTTGCTCTAGTATACACACACACACACACACACACACACACACACACACATAAATACTGTACCAAACAGATAACCGGTATACGCTATTTTCGAAACATCTAGTGTAAGAAAAGGCACAAAGGATTTAGATTTTCCTTTGAATGGACTGTCACATCAAATTGAATTCTGACCTACTTTGGTATGAGGGAAGTTCAACTGTTGTCTGACTCCAGGTGCATTTAGCTGAGAACTTTCAAAGGCTGTTTCGAATAATATCGGCTTGTGTAATATCGGCTCTGGAGTACTGTGCATACTGTGCATACTCTGTTTAACAGAACAAGCAAGGCGGCTCTCTACTGGAACTTCAGAGTGTGTCATAGGTGAAGCTGACAGAGGGGAAATATATTTCAGATTGACGTCTCTCTAGGTGGAAGTGAATGGAACACAGATTAAAGTTATCTCTCATAGCCAAAAGTTTGCACAAGGCTTGTTTTTCTTCTTCTTCTTCTTTCTCTCTCTCCCTCTCTCTCTCTCTCTCTCTCTCTCTCTCTCTCTCTCGCTATGTCTCTCTATGTCTCTCTCTCTCGCTATGTCTCTCTCTCTATGTCTCTCTCTCTCTTACTGTGTCTCTCTCTCCCTCTCTGTCTCTCTCTGTCTCTCCCATTCTGTCTCTCTCTCCCTCTGTCTCTCTCTCTGTGTCTCTCCCATTCTGTGTCTCGCTCCCCCACCTTCTCTCTGCGTCTCTCTCCCACTCTCTGTGTGCCTCTCTCCCACTCTCTGTGTCTCTCTCCCACTCTCTGTGCCTCTCTCCCACTCTCTGTGTCTCTCTCTCTCTCCCTGTCTCTCTCCCACTCTGTGTCTCTCCCCCCCCCCTCTCTCTCCCCCCTCTCTCTCTCTCTCTCTCTCTCTCTCCCTGTCTCTCTCCCACTCTCTGTCTCTCTCCCCCCCTCTCTCTCTCTCTCTCTCTCTCTCTCCCTGTCTCTCTCCCACTCTCTGTCTCTCTCCCCCCCTCTCTCTCTCTCTCTCTCTGTGTGTCTCTCTCCCACTCTCTGTGTGTACTTCTCTCCCTCACAGTTTAAATTCACCCACAGGGAAGATGTGCTGCTTCAGTCAGCAAAGCCTCACAGTTCACAGAAACTGTACATATCATTGTAGAAAAGTGTGAGGCGTGTGCGTGTGCATATGCGTGTGTGTGTGTGTCAATATGGTAAGAAAACATCACACTCCATCAGGATCCTGATCCTCAGTCTTCTGTCACAAGATAAAAAATGAGACCGTGAGTCAAGTGGGGAAAATTTGCTGTCAATCGGGAAACGATTGACAGCAGTAATGACAATGAAGTCCAAGATGTGATTTGTGGCGAGATGGAGGAGCGTCAGTAGCGTAAACAGAAAGAAAGTTGTGATGCTTGTGGTTGTCACCGAAACAACAATATCCACACACACACACACACACACACACACACACACACACACACACACACACAGACCCATCACCTCACAAGGTGTGTGTCATTCCTCTTACTTAGATTGAATAAATCAGATAAAACTCCCTGAACTTTTCTTATTTTTCTCACGTCGATAATTATGGCAACCACATTACCAAGGACAGATGACAGAACGTATGTACTATGAATTTGGACACAGGGAGGTGTTCGATTCAATTAACATTCGCTGTACGCACTGTAATCACCAGCATGCCCTCACCGGTTTTGTGGACACTGATGAGGCGATAACATTCGTGTTGCGGTTGCCTTGCAGAAGGTCAAACTGACACATCTATTCCCTTCTGGTCCAGTGAAGAGCAAAGGAGGGCTCAGGTGAGGGGTAGCATCGCGGTGTCCCTTTCCTCCAGCAGACATGTTGATAGTGACGGAACATGGCGAGCATCGACCAGCGGGTTCCCCCCGTAGGGGGTGGCCCCCGCCGCGGGGCGCCAGCGCCGCCCTCCGCCGTTTCCCCCAGACGCCCCCCCCCCCAGATGGCCAGACATCTGGAGCTGCTGATGTGGAAGAAGTAGTCTGATGACAAGGGGGGAGGTGGTTTTGTTACCTTCGTCTGACAAAACGGCAGGGGCTCCTCCCCTCCTCATCCTCCTTATCCACCCCTCCCCCCGCCCCCCCCCCCCTCCTCACCTGTTCCCTCCTGCAGAACACGGGCCGTTGCCGCCAGGGTGCGCCTGTTGAAGGCAGGATCAGAAGCACGGGTAGGGTCACAGCGGTCGAGGCGAGAGATGAAGGCAGCCAGCTAAGTGTTGGTTGGCAGGGTGGGCAGGGGGCCTCTCCTGAAACTAGCTTCTCTCTTACCAGTCTTTCACCAGGTCAGCTTGACAACCAGAAAGCCCTCCAGCACCAAAAACCTGGCAAGGCAGCTTTGGCTGGTCCGCCACACCCCTTTACCTCAGAAGGTGGGCTGACCTGTGCCGGATAGCTAGCCTGGTCTATCCAACAGTCTTCTCCCTCCTCCTCTCCTCTTCTTGTGGAGGAAGAGAAGGCTGGGTTCCTGAGTGCTCCCAGTTCTCAAAGCCCTACTTCCTCCACACCACACACACTCTCAAATCACATCAGGACTTAGCGCTCTTCCAGGCTAGGAACATGGCAATAACAATGCGTAAATGGTAAAAAATGGTAATAGCAAATGGAAATTGCTTCTTATTACCCCCACCGGCATGCACACACACACGCGCACACACATAAACACGCACATTTAATGCACTCACAAACTCAACGCCCTCGTAGAAGCTTACTTAAACTCACACATAAGTAGTTCTGTTGTAGT
The DNA here is from genome assembly GCA_030340665.1 of Neosalanx taihuensis. Classification (NCBI taxonomy): domain Eukaryota; kingdom Metazoa; phylum Chordata; class Actinopteri; order Osmeriformes; family Salangidae; genus Neosalanx; species Neosalanx taihuensis. Next base: position 5,839,262 of record CM059313.1, read on the forward strand.
TTAAGGGTTTGTTAACCTTTTTCCGAGCCACCAGGCTTACCTCACCATCTGAGTCTTTTCATTTCTGGTTCGTCTCCTTTCTTCTCCTCCACCTCCTCTCCTCCTCAGAGTAATTCAACAACGTTTGTTCTCCGCTTTCATTTGTGACTTGCGCTTCCAACGCCTTGTTTATCCAGCGATGGCAGCGGTATAGTACCGCTGGGGAAAGGAATTTTTAATTTCCTGTAATTTTGAGACACAGATGTCATGTGCGGATGTGAGCGAAGTGTGACAACTAGGAAGACAAAAAAAATTGTCAGGGAAGATGCTATTCTGAGTGACAAATGTAGAGTAGGTGTGATATTGGATGTTGAGATACCGGATCGTGGTAGCATATTTTCAGTCTGCCACGACGGACCGTGCCGCGCTGAAGATAGTCGCAGAGGAATCTTAACTCAAAATCAAAGTGTCATCTGTTTTTCATTTGTGCGAGGGGGAGAGATACAAATGAGAAAGTGACAAAATGAAAAATGTGCGGTACCTGTGTGATTGAACGTTGGAAATACATAGAAGGCAATGGATGGATCAGAGAGGTATGAAGTCAAATTCGACCTTGCCACCCGTTATCCGTGGTTTGAATTCCACTGCCTCTCTTTGTTTTACTGTCTTACCTTCCTTACCAAACCCTGGTATTCCCCTGCTGTCCTTCAGTACTAGTTCCTCTCTGTTCCTCTCTCTTGGGTTCTCTCCCTGTGCGACTCCAAGGACAGCAGAATATCTGACAGCTCTGTTCTACACATCCATGTCCGGCGAGGGACAAACTGCCCCTGTGAGGAGAGGTCTCTCCCCCCCTGCGGGCCCCTCCACCCTTTCCCTCCCTCATACGTACATCCACTATTGATGCACACCACCACAGCCTACAGACTTGAACACTGCACGGCAAAGAAAAAGCCTCCTCCCCGATCAATGATCTTCATGAATGGAACACTTCACAGTACATTCGACATACAGGGTGTTAAAATCCAATGTGTTCAAAGTCAGTCTTTCACAGGGGTGTGTACTTTGGAGCTAGAATAAATCGTTTTCTTGTGGGGGGGGGGTTTGTGTTTTTTTTGCTGGCGTTGCAGGAATCGAAAACGAACACGATAGAACCACGTTTCCCGTCGGAATGTGTGTTCCTGTTCCGTCCCCTTCAAAGAGAAAGATGTCTCTGTCTGTTTCCTGCCCCCCCCCCCTCTCCCACCCCCTGTGCAAGGTCACCCTCTCCTTCTTATTAGCATTTTATGAAATTGTTTTTGGAGGGGAAGCATCTAATTTGTATTTATCGTATGAACGTGCCGAGCTTTCGCTTGACTCAGCCTGAATATTCAACAGGACCACGGCATTAACCTTTTGGGGGTGATAAAAAAAATAAACTACAAAAACAAAATACAATAAATCCATTTAAATTAGACGTTACCAGATGTAGTAGCAGTAGCAGTAGCAGTTTGCGCAACAGAGTTGATTGTTTTGGACTGTTCTGGGGAGGGAAAGAATCTGTGGAAAATGTGTTTGGTGGAATTGTGTTGAGGCCATTTCATTTAAATGTTTATAAATTGATAAAAATTAGAGCATTGCCAGTCACAACTCTTGTGCGTGGTCTACAGTATATGTTTATTCAAGCCAGTGGATATTTTATTTGTTGTGCTTTCCAGCACAAGCGACAAGATGCAAAGAACACCTGAAAAAAATACAAAATCCTTCTCCGAAGGCATACGCCTACATCTAACATCATAAACACACACTTTCTCAGCTCCCACAAGCCACCACACAGAGCCACGGCCACCTTTGACCTTGGCGTCGAGCCACGTTGCCAGGGGTCGTGGCCCGGGCATGACCCCGCGTGTCCCAACAGGCCTCGGCATGTTAGTGATCTTCACACATGGCTAAACGAGCGGCTGGCAGGGGACTCTGGGCCAGGAGCAGCGGTGATCAGGTGACTAGCTTCTCCTAGGGTGGAGCTTAGGATGCACATTCACTGTGTATGAAGTGTAGACATCTGTATGTTGGGCTGGAGGAACACTGAGCCTGTTGGGTTTTTATTTGACCTTAAGTCTGGAAACAAGATCAGCCATGTTTAAAACAAACATGGGCATAGAATAGTCCTCAGTGAACAGTTAGCTTGTGCATACAGTGTATGAACAGTACATCTCTGCTTAAACTACTGAGAGTTGTAGACTGTCAAATAATTCAGATTCAGAATACTTTACTTTACTTAATCCAAAGTGTTATCACGACTAGGTACTGTAGCTACACGGCAATCACACATGGAAGCCTTGCTTATAAAAAGCATTTTGCTTCATTTCAAGTATGTAGTATTGTGTTGGATGTAACAGATTGTGGTAGGGGAGATGTTTGACTTCAATTATAGGGTGCCGCTTGCTGTCTGTTCTACAGAATGATAATCACAAGCGTTGAAAACAACATCTTCAAGCTCATTATTGGTACTGGAAGTGTCCAGGGGAAATCCTGAGCTTGGATGAGGGAGTTTGTTCTGCTGATGTTCCTCCAATACGAGTTTTATGCCTGCTGCCATTTTAACTTGATACATTTTTTATAATCTGAATCTCTGTCACACTTTCCTGGAAAAGAAGCTTTGAGCTATTTCCTCTGAAGTGAAGGCGTCTGGGTAATCCATGTTTCCTCATCGCCCTGGTGAATAATAATCGTGGAATAAATGAACAGCTAAACACAAACAAACTAAAAGAAAACCAGGTAGAAGGATGGGCTTCCAGTTGGAATGTTTTTATTTTTTTATTTTTTGACGTTCATTATTTACCCTTTTTGATACCACTCAACTTGTACGTTCGCATTCGGATGACTTTGGAGTTGCTAAATGGACGCCATTGTCCATTAGGGCTTCATTAGCCTGCAAATGGAGGTTCTGACTATGTGACATATGAACTAGAGCGGGTAGCAGAGACACCTGGGCGTCTCAGCGCATTTAGCCAGCTAATGCATTGTCCAGTGAACTACAGTGCAAAGGGTCAGCCTACTCTAAACGTAATTTATTTTAGATGTCTTGGTTGGACACTTTAATGCATGTTTCCTGACCTGGGAACAGTCTAAGAGCCCACAATACCCCCATAAAGTGAGCGCTCGCTCTGCTTTTAGTCACTGAATAGAAAGAAAAAAAAATAGAATAAATATGAAGGTAAAAAATGCCTTCCGTCACAACATGTGAGATCGCTTTGACAGCTACGCAAGCGGTAACGAATAAATCCGCTCAAATCCACATCTTTTTCCTGAGGCAATTCAAAACGGTCATAGGATATTAACCTGTGCTGCTCTATACGTGCCCCTTTATGGTGTACACAGGTGTGATGGCAACGAGAGCTTATCGACCTCTGTCTATTTTGAAAAGACCTCTGGTTGTATGTTGCAAAGTTAGGAACGAACCATCAACCCATTCCTCTCTCTCTTTTTCTCTCTCTTTCTTCCTCTCTTCCTCTCTCTCTCCTGTCCTCTCTGGCCTACATCCCTCTCTTAGCAACTCTAATTGCCAGGGTCTTTATTTGGTTTCTCCAGAGTCGAGACCGCGGATGAGCGAAAACCTCCTCCAACACATGTACTCCTTTGAAAATGGTTTTGTTATATTAATGACATAAGTGCTGTTGGGGAGACCTTGCACTGAGCCAATTGTAAAAACCAATTGTGGGAGTTGTGAGTGTAGCATGTTAATTATCACCTCGTCCTAATGCCTGGCAAAATGGAAGGCTGTGTCAAATTTGTCCGACAATTATCTGGTAATATTGCGAGGTGGAGACAAACAAGGTACCGGGTCCGCTGTGTTTGGAATACTTAATGTCAAAACAGAGCAACATTTACATTTAGCCGACGCTCTCATCCAAAGCGACTTACAGCAAGTACAGGGACATTCTCCCTGAGCCAAGTAGGGTGAAGTGCCTTGCCCTAGGATGCAACGTCTTTTAGCCACAGCCAGGAACCTGTAACCTTCTGATCACTAGCCCAACAAACACAATATGAAATTGCCGTTCCACTGGAACTAAGATGTCACTGTTGCTGAAACAGGGCCTCATTAGCTTACGCTACATGTTTAGGGGACAAAACTTGTTTGAAAACACCTATTGTACCTTTCCATTTTTATTCTTTCTTGTTTAACGTGAGAAGACGATAGTAAAACATCATCTCCGAAACATTCAGTAAAGTTTATGTTTGTCAGTTGGAAATGTCAGCTACATCGTCAGTTATACAGTCCGAACTTTGATTCCACGTTAAAACTCTGAAAATGCCCTGGGTGTCTGTGCTCATGCTGTCTCAAGGACTTGTCAAGATCGGTTTGTTCAACCTTCAAGCAGTTTTAGTTGTGAATCTTTTCCACCGTCTCCAACATCTTTCTTCAGGGAACAATATGTTCGCACAGCTTAGACACACACACACACACACACAAATTCATATATGCACACCTACCAAGTGTGCTGAATCCATGAATAAATGGTAATATGTGGAAACAAGAATGCATTAAAACTGCACAAACAAAAATGAGTAAATAGACAGACTGTTAGTGACACGAGTGGTGAAAGGACATGCAAATCACACAACCAAATCAAACGGAGAGCACACCATTTACGCTTGTCTGCTCATGGATTTTATTTATTTGGTTAATGCATGGACGTAGGTGATTATGATGCAAATGTATGACAATGCTGCTTCAATATACTCCATAGGTTGACAGGAACAAGAGCAATATGTAGATTCCGCCCCCCTACCACCACTCCCCTCTCACGCTGTCCCTCCCCCGCTGGAAAAGCCAAGGGCACAGGGAGATGGTTCATTGGGGCGGATCGGCCCGGATGCAGCCCAGTGAGAATACTTTGGTCTAGCTCTTTAATTAATGACTGTTGCCTGTGTTTTCAAATTTAAATACGGTTTGCAGGAGGTGGTCCGACAAGGCGTGATGCAATAAAACAGAGGCTTTGTCTCGGGAAAACATATGAATATTGGATGAATCACGCTGCTGGCAATTCGGTCACACTTTCTCGTTTGACGACCATATTCGTAATTGAACCCCAATTACGGAACGGGAGCGCTTCGGCGCACCAGAGACAGAAGTTAGCGTTTTTTGCAGACGCCTGCCACACCTGCAACTTCCTGTTGTCTCCAGATGTTTGGGCACGTTGATGCAGAGTTCTGTTTGGGCTCCCTGCGGTGAGGGGGTGTTTTCACAGGTGATGATAGTGATTATATTTTCACTGAGTCCTGCTTCTATCACCTAGCAGACGCCAGGCCCCTTTGGCCCTGTTCTGAGACTGAAACCCTTGTTGGTTGCTGATGAAGACTTTCCTGTCAGTGCTTGTCAGCAGGAATCAAGATCTGGGCCGTGACTTTAATGTGTCTTAATGAGTCTGAATTATGGATCATCAGTAGCTGGGCTTTTATCACTTTGGCTGTCTGAGCCAAATTAAAAGTGATCTTTTCCGCTGAAGGGACTTTGACTTTTTAACGGCTTAAACTCGCATTGTTGGGCGTCTTTGGAGATGAGACGGGGCGGGGTCTTCGTGGAGGTGTTGGAGGGATGGCAGACACGCGCTCATCCGAATACAAAGTGATCCTAACTTAAAAGAAAGCAGTGTTGATTATACAGCTGTTCCTTCGCACCCACAAGCTCATTGGGGGATTGTAGAGGTGTGTAGTTGTGTGTGTGTGTGTGTGTACAGTGTATTCCTGATTCAGTGTGAAGCTCAGCCAAATGTCCTGCCTTATTATCCCATGTAAATAAGTGGAAAGCTCGGCGGAGCTATCTTTGCTGAATGTCTACAAAAACAACTGCAACTAAAATCCCCAGTGTCTTGTCCCTTTAAAAAACACATTTCATTATAAAATGATGATAATACCAATGTGGAAACACAAAGCAGGAATCCAATTATTCCTCCCTCGGCACAGCAGCACCACGGATGGTCATGCACGTATACAGAAGAGGTCAACCGTCCTCAAAAAGCCTGGAACAGAGAGAGAAAGAGAGAGAGAGAGAGAGAGAGAAAAACAGGTATTTACAGGAGTCAGCATCTACTTGGACCTGAAAGATAGAGAGAGAGAGAGAGAGAGAGAGAGAGAGAGAGAGAGAGAGAGAGAGAGAGAGAGAGAGAGAGAGAGAGAGAGAGAGAGACTTAAGGGCTCTGTGCACTTCTTCGAGAACTCGATAATGAGCAGAATTCCCACCGTCCCAGCTGAACCCACCGAAAGCAGGGCTCTATATTTGTTTCTCTATTCGTAGCTCCTTTCCCTTGGTGCTAACACACAATCTGGCCATTTTCCGCCTTACCTTGTACACCACAGTATGTTCCACATTACATGGACAGCTGATGGATGTTTTATGAGGTATTGGACTTGTGTTAAGTGTGACAGTTTCAATTGAGGATGCAGTAAGGTCATCGAGGAAACAGCCCATTAAATAGTCAGCTAGAAGTAACAGTATAGTCCTACCTCCGCCATGATTACCTTCAGAATTAGTGACAGGAAATGCATTAGTGGGACACACAACACAGGTGGACTGAACATTATTGGAGCCTGTCAGTTTGGTTCAACAAACTGTCTTCTTCCTTATTAATCTTCCTCAAGAATCCAAAGGATTGCCCGAAGACTCACCCTAAAAAGTTTGTCATTGTCGATATGAATCGTTCCAAGTAATAAGATGTCAGTAGGATCGTCCCATCTCGGCCGGGGGGGGGGGGGGGGGGGGCAGGCCAACGCATCCTTGTGTGCCCGCTGGCATGTTCATCTACTAAATGTCAATTGGGTTCAGATTGCTGGAACTGGGCGACTGAATCATTAGTTTTAATAGACACATTCCTCACAAACAGGGTGATGTCAAATGCTTCAGCCCTCAATATGAAGCCTTAATCAATCTCTTGGAGTGCTAGTATCTCTCTCTCTCTCTCTCTTTCTCTATCACTCACTCTCTCTCTTTTTTTCCTGCCCATCCCTCCCGTCATCTTACCCTTTTCCACCCCCCCTCTTTCTGGTATTCCTGCTTATATCCTCACATTAGTGTAATGGTATAAATATACTGTATGGTTTTAGATGAATGTTCTCAACTATAGTTCAACCTTGAGTACATACATTTTTTCCAGTATTAAAGACATTGTCACTGGCAGTTGGCAGCTTCCTTAGGGTTCCAAGTAAGCCTGAGATATTGTTTTTTTGGGGAGCTAGGAAATCAATATCGTTTTTTTCCTAAACTGTTATTGAGAATCCAACTTCCATGTGGGTCCCCATTACCTGAAGGTCAGATCGATACGGTACTTAACTCAAAATTCCAGTCAAGACTTTGTTGAAACTTTAAATTGACTCCAGGCATCTCGGCTCTCTGGCGTATATGATATGACATTCTGATTGGCTCGTACCTTGTGTTGACTGCGTCATACAAACCGCAACAACAAGACATCATGCAACGCCCCACAACAGACACACAGCATGTTCTCTTCCAAGAAAATCACATGTTCCTATTAGCCTTGTTATTTCATATAGTTTGTTTTTTTCCTGATCAGCTTTCCAGAGAACATCACCATTGTTAGTCTACCTATTTCCTATACACGGTTCCCTTTTGCATTTAATGCACCACCTATTCAGTCTGCCATCTCCTGTGTAATGGACAGGACTTGGCCAGAGGGACAGGGAAAGCAACCGAAACATGGAGAAAACGCTGTGTGTGTTCACCGATAGGACAAAAAACTATTTTGTACCAAGTGCAATCAGGTTACTAAATTTGCACAATTCTTGCAAGTTTTAGATGAGTTTTAGTGTAATAGTGTTTTTAACTAGTCTGTGTTATGTGGATGTGCCTTTTAACTGTTGTGCTATCTGTATGTTTTTACTTGCTGTAAGACAAGTTTCCTCCTTGGGGGACAATAAAATTGAACTGAAGTGAACTGAACTGAACCACTGACCTGAGAAAGAGTCCACAGATTGGGGTTGGAGAGCCTGAACGAGCCACAAACCTGTTCAGCGCGTCTAATAATAATGCGGCTATAAATATGCAGGTAGAGCCTCGCCACGGCAACCGTAGGGACCCCTGCTCGCCGTCCTTTGAGGAAGTCGCTCAAACTAATGAAGTTCGGAAAGCTTAGAGCAATTACACACATCAAAGCTTGAACCTGGAAATTAATTAGGCTCTTTTTCTCCTTGGGAAGAAGCCTGTACTCAACAGGCAGCTAATTAACATAGCGCCATCAATCCAGGTGCCTGCGCCATCACTTATAAGGCCTGGATTGGGCGTATAGTGAAAAGCAGCTAAAAATGAGAAACGCAATGAGAGTAGAAAAGCATAACCGAGGAGTATCGAAAGTGTTTTATTATTCTCGTTAGAAAAGTGTTTATTTGTGATAAAAGTACACATGGTTGATAGAATGTTCTGCGTTTTTATTTGGGAGTTTCACCATTTGATCTGGAAAGTGATGCAGTGGACTAGTAGAAAGGACAGTTAAGTCCCATATCAAGTTTTAAGGACCTAAGATCTAGTAAATGTTGTTGTGTTTTGTTTTTTTTTTCCCCAACTTAATGCCGGTCAACGTTGGGTGTCTTTGCACAGCGAACCATTTAGTAACACACAGTGACTGAGTTTGTTCAACTAAATATCAAAAGCTTTCGAACTTGGGCTCCGTCGTATCAAAGGGACTTAGGGTCTCTTGTTAACTTTTAATGTCAAAGGAAGCTCTGCCATTCATTGAACTCTCCGGTCGTTTTCAGAGCTTCATTAGCTATCCCAATTCAGCTGTGCCGTGTGAAGTCACATCAAAGCATTGGGAAATCACACGCTCATTCGTGCTAATGAACCGCTCCTTCAAACACAAACTCACATTATTAACGACACCTGGTTTTTAAATGCAAGGTGTAATACAGGATATGCGTTTGTCTTTTTTTTTTTTTTGGTCACAATGGGTGCTGGGGGGAAAGTGTTTGTTATCCTTACAGACTTATCTTTCGATTGACTATTTAAAGTAAAAAAAATATTGTGAATTTATAAAAAAATTCACGGGAATAGAAAATCTCACATTTTTCACATTTCACCGATAAAGACAATGCATCTTGTGAACTTCTCAAAAGTTCAACATATTTGTTTGTTTTCATGACTCCATTTGGTGCTTTTTAACCTGCTTCTTGTTCGTAAATGAATCACTCCCTCAGCCACTGTGCAGGGGGAAATGAATGTGGCTGAGTGTGCTTTCCCTTCAGGGTAAACTGTGATTAACGAGCTGGGCTTGCTTTTTGTCGTGCTGCTTTGAACGACAAAGAAGTATCACAATAAAAAGCTTCAACACTGTATATCAACACAATATCGATTGGAACATGTCTTGGATTTTTTAGGAGATACTTAAAAAATACTGCATACAGTAAAATGATTGGAAAGTGTTGACAAATGACAAAACATTTGATTTATTGTTCCGGTTAATGAGCCAGAATGGTTGGTTAGATGGGGGATTTTAGTTGTTGTTGTATTAAACAAATCCTTGCTATAACAAGGCCATATTTCCGGGGCCATGAAGTTTGTCTCTAATCTGTCTCTCTCAGTCCTCTGACATATAAAAGGTCAGACAAAAACACAGTCCAGTTTGCCACCCTGTGGGGAGATCTTGTTTACCATTAAACTGCCACTTTGCCTGCCTGGCACCTCAGCGTAGCCCCCTAGATTTAGTTCTTCAAATCCTCTTTGCTTTTTCCTATACTTTTTCCTACCGCCATCTATTGCTGAGGGCTTTTACATGTAGTCTTATCCAGTCTTATCCAAGTAGGATGAAGTGTCTTGCCCAAGGACACAACATCAGCCGGGAATCTAACTTGCCACCTTGCAATCACAAGCTCATTGCCTTAACCACTGAGCCACCCTTTTAATTCTGACAATTGTGAAAGTTCCATCTCCCCAGCTCAACAGTGTGTTTGAAAGGGATGGTGTTCTGCTTCTGGTGCTTTATTGGAGCTACTGGGTCATGCAGTTGTGATTACATTTCCTGACAACCCACAGGTTTCACATGCTAACATAACTTGCCCAAGGCTTGGTCAATAATACTGTGAAGTATGTACAAGTGAGAATATTGGATTATTTAGGGGGAATTTTATTATATCATGAATAACCTTCACATTTTGAGTATCCAAGTCCGAAAAGTGAGCAAGCTATTATTACTGACTACTTTCACACTTTCGTATTGGAAGGTACAAATCTAGCGGAACAAAATAGCTCACAAGCATGAGCCCGATAGGAGAAATCAGTGTCATGACGTTCAACTTTTCTCCAAACTGTCAGCAAGAATATAAACCCGGAGGAAGAATTCATCATTTGCATAGTGGGTTCCCCTTAAACGCCCCTGACACGAGTAATAAAAATGTATTACCTTGCCAGGACATGGGAGGGCTATGTGCTGAGTGTGGAGTCTAATGCTGCTGAGTAAGCGCCTACTACACAACTTGTCTCCGGAGTTCATGGCACGATCCTGCAAGGGATTGATCTTATAATTGTGGGAATGACACCTCTTGCACAGAGCTGTTGCCAACTCTCTTTGTCCCTCGGTCTCCTGTGGTTCAGGGTGATAGGGTTTTTCGGCCTATGCTGTCACTATATGTTTACTTGCTGTATTGCTCTGACCAGTGACTGGACTAAAACAGGGACCATATTATCCGTGTGCACGAAACTCAGTTGATATCAGAATCAGAATGGGGTTTATTCGCTATGCAAGATTAACAAACATAGAATTCACTGTGGCAGAAATGAGCGAACATAAAACATAAATGTGGCATACTAATAAAACATGAATACAATGTAAAATACACTACAAATAACACATAATACAAATGATACACATAATACAAATTATACAAATAACATGGAAGTACAAATAACATAGGTACAAAGTGGAATGGGTATATATAGTATATTTCATCACGTTTCACTAGTGTAGTCCAACAGGAAACGTAACAATTTGTTAAATGTAATCATTTAAGTTTCCAAAGCCCCCTTGTATGTCACTGCCAGTATCAAGACCCTGATACACAGGAGAGGTGGGCAGCCAACATTTATTGATAGCCTTCTGTGAAGCTACATGACAGTAGATCAAACAAAGCCTAAGATTAGCTTGACCAAGGGATAGAGCTAATGACAAATAGCATGTCCCCAGGCCTTCCTAAAGTTTCAGCATGCAGCCGGGGTTAAACACAACTCCATTACCCGGCTCCCAGGCACACATAATGGATGGCTGAGACATAAATCACAGCCTGGGCTCCTCTTTAAAAATGTACTCGGAGCTCCCCGTCTCCACCTGAGGTGGTCCTGCAGCGCGAGGTCGGCCATTGTTCAAACATCCATCGCTCAGATCTGACGGGGCCGGGTGCCACCTCCTCGTCCTTTCTCCTCCCCTCCCTTCCTACCCAGGCATTACAAGTGCACTGAGAAATTCAGTATTAATGCTGGCTGGTGCTGGTTTAGGGTCAAGGTGCATTTTATTTTGTTTTTTTTTTATGAGCGCGTGATAAGAAAAGGGAGGGATGAAGTACCGGGACCTTTACATCCCCAACACGACTAGCTTCGCCTAGCTAATGCCACGGCCACCTGCTGCTTTAAATATGACTGACAGACGACGGTCCACTTTCGTGGCCCCTTTTTTCCCGGTCCTTACCCTCCACAACCGCTCGTTCCGGTGGCCCCCTGCAGGGTGACGCCACGGGAAAAACAAGCGACAGCTCATTATGAGAAGGATGACACATCTTCACTGGGTGGTTAGTGGCCATTATCGACCTTCCCTCCCCCTGGACAGGAAACCCTCTATGCTGGATGGTGACAGAGGTCAGGATGGAGGGAAGAGATTCATGTATAAAAGCATGCGCTGGGTAAGGGGTGGGGTGAGGCTGGGGTGACTGCTCGAGGGGCTTAGAGGGAGGGCTGGTCCTTCCATTTTAACGACGGATCACCAGTGACACATGGCAAAGGGCTGCAGATTTGGTGTTTTAATCCAGTCGTTTAAAGTAAAAAGTATATACTGTACAGTGCTTCAAGAGAATGAACTAGAATATGAAGATAAGCATAGTATTCAGTTTTTTTTGGCACGCGCACACATTCAAACCCCACACATGGTACAACGTCAAACTCTCTTTTTTTTCGACGGAAGGCGGAGCGTAGGCTAAGTCAAGAACTTCAAGTTCATAAACAAATAAACAAACTCAAGTTTCGTTCAGAAGAGGGTTTCTGTGCACGCCCATTACATCGAGCGCACTCACTTTTCTGACGGTTAATAGGGTTGGATTAAGCCCATCAAGTGGTGTGGTGTGCGATAAGCAGTCTCACAGGCCCTTGTAATAAATGGTTGAAGCTCTGCTGATGCACAGCCATCATTAACAGCCGATAATTACTCAGGGTATCTCTGTGGATTGCGTGTGCGTGCGTGTTTGAGAATCGTGTCTTGTGCGTGTGTTTTCGTAGACACGGAAAGGGGACTAATGGAACGGACGTGTCGTCGATGTTCGCGTGTGAGTACGTGTTGATGACAAGGAAATCATTTCAGAGAGACCTGTTGCACTTCCATTACTCGAGCGATACACGAGGGACGGATCTGAACCACAAACATTTATCTGAAACGGTTTATAGGTCGAATGGCATCCTTCACTACTGCAGTATCCTCTCAGCATGTGCTCGCTGTGCTCATAGTATCACTGCCGCCAAGCTATAGAGAAATGGGATTCCATTAATCGAATGGTGGTATAAAAATTGTTAAAATACTATTAAATCCCTCCAAAAAATATTTTACCTTTACCTTGGACGATAATGGAAATCCTCATCCCGTAATAAAAGGTTGACAGACTTCCCAGAGTAGTTTAGACAGATGCTAAAACTTCTAATAAACATGTCTAGTGTATTTTTATGCAGGATAGGCCATCTTTGAGTGTTATCATTCCCCTGCAGTCTCTCCTACAGCGTGATCATGGCGACTGGATGGCATCGCTATGGAAACGCCTGGCTTTAATGCCAACGCAACAATAATAGAAATCGAAGAACAAAGATAATTATGCTCTCAAGCAGGATGTTAAAAGATTGAGTAGAGTGTCTTACATAGGGAATTCCAGACATTAAGCCCTTAAAGACTCGTGAATTTCCCTGAGTCTTCATGAATACAGTTTTTTTTTTTAAAGCAGCACTTTGTCTTTTGTCGCAGCCGCACGGACATTAAAGGAACAAAAGAGTGTCACAGCTGGAGCGAGGCACTTAAGCAAACCCAACTCCCGCCCACCCCCCCCCCCCCCCCACCCCCCCCCCCCCACGTGCTGGCACAAAGGTACAAAGTCTGGTTGTAGCAAATGAGTTTTCTCAAACCCAAATCACAAGGTAAGAACCAAAAAAAGCCAAAGGTGAATCAATCCAAATCCGCTCACTCCAAGACCACAGTGTCGTTAACTAAGACATTTTGAGTCCAGCCCCTGGAATGGTGGTCTGTAGACTGAAAGCCTATCCCAGGCTCCTCTAGTTTGCCCTTCGGATGCGAGGTGAGCTGAGCTGGTGTCAGTCTGGAGCAGACAGGGGAGCAGAGAGCTGCAGAGGAAGATGTGGGATCTTCACCCTGTTGCAATTAAACAGAGAAATGGTGCATGAAATACCAGGCGGGAGGGAGGGAGGGAGGGAGGGAGGGAGGGAGGGAGGGAGGGAGGGAGGGAGGGAGGGAGGGAGGGAGGGAGGGAGGGAGGGAGGGAGGGAGGGAGGGAGGGAGGGAGGGAGGGAGGGGAAAGCATGGGAGAGGCTTGATAGTGACACGGAAGTTAAACTGGAAGTGAAAAGGAAAGGGAGGGCAAAATGAGGAGGAACAAGAAGTTGTTTAAAGGGATGGTAGGCGGGGGAAGTTGGGGATAGGAAGGCGTTGCTGTAAGTCGCGCTGGATAAAAGTGTTTGCTAAAATGACTAAATGTAAGAGGCAACGAGAGAAAGAGATGGCAAATAGTGGTCATTTTGCCCCCCTCTGAGTTCAACTTGGACCTCTGGAAAACTGCTTAAAGTCTTTTGTCCTTCACTGTGATAAGGTATGAGTCGGTTACGTAGCAGCTACATGCTTTTTCGTAGTTAGTCTGGTGTTCATCGACCCCCTACATGACTGTTTCCCACGCCCGTCCCTGTCTCATCCTGTCTACACTGAGTCCTTCATCTCAAACGACGTAGCTGAACCTGTCACCTGTCAAGGTGCTCGTCGTGTCGCCCCCCTCAGCCTTCTTCTTCACCTTCATCACGGCGATAGCTGCAGACACACACGGACCCGAGGTCCACAGCTCAGCCTTATCCCTGTTGTCACATGTAGAGCACAAGTGACAATAAAGGGGAAGGTGGGAACATGGAGAAATGGCACGGCAAACTCAAGGATATATTTCTTTATCAAAGTTTGAGTTGGAGGATTTATGTAGTCAGACCAGGCTTCTTTTTATTATCGCGTGTCTTTTGCCCTGAGGCTGAAAATGTGCAATTTGTGAAGATTGATGTAATGGCAACGATGAGAGTCTCTTAAAACGTTTTAACGACTTCAGTTGTCTGAGAATACAACCACTTAAAAATGTTCCGAACTATTGTAATAGTTGGTGTCTAACAATTTTCCTTCAGAACTTCGTTTTTGTAGAAAATGATTGCATTATTTCTCAAAGGAAAATTCATGTTCAGCATTAAGGAGTCTTGAGAGGTTGCTTATTCAGAGGTACATAAAAAAAAAAAAAAAACGAAAAAGAAATAGTCTTTGGTAAGTTGGACCTCAGAGGAATTGGGATGGAGTTACTTGGTGAAGGTTGAGGGCACTTTACAAAGCAAGTTAAGGGAATTTATGGGCCCACAGACTCTGCACTCCCCCCAAAATTCAACTGTACCTCATCCAGGCTCTAAACCGCTGCCATAACCTCCCTCATGGGGCCCACAAGCCCCCAGCCTAGCATCAGCAAATAAACTCTTAAGGCTTTGGAAGGCTGATCAAGGGAAGCTGTTAGAGGGGCAGAGGAAGGGAGCGTTGGGATGTGCGTTGGTAGGGTTGTGAAGACTTCATGGACTCTAAATAGTCTATAATATGGAACACAGCTCAGCTTCTAAATGTCTCTGAATGGGAGGCCAAAAGTACGCCAGAAGGGTGGAAAGTCTCCCAAGAATGACCCTGACACTGACAGGTGTGGGAGAGATTCCAGCTCAGAATCAACTGAACATGGAGTGTGTCTGGTACAGCGTGGCCAAACTGCACCACCGCATGACATGACTGCCACATCCACACTCGGACCGGCATGCACACATCCTCATCGCATCAACAACAAACCCTGCTCAGGCACATATTGCGTTCGATGAGTTTGAACTACATCAGCCAATCGTAGGCAGGTTTCCAACTCGGATTACGAATTATTGTAGCCTATCGATTGCCTAAAGTGAAGAAAATTGAAGAAAAAAAAAGAAGAATGAAATGGATTCAAACCTGAAATGGATAGGTGTGGATTTGTTACCTCGATGCCCGTCCGCTTACTGTCACAGTCCCAGAATCGCCCACACCTCCTCGGCATCCTGATCTGCCCCCTTCCCCACCCCCACCTCCCCCCACCCCCACTCCCCTCCTCCCCCTTCATCTAATCCAGGGAAGGGGAGTTTAATTTACTGCCGGCCGGCCTCTCGCACAATTTCTTTAAAAGTACATTTTATGAGACCGCAATTTTATTTCACAGGGGCCTGTACAGTAAATCCTATTTGCAAAGCGTCATACGCGCCTGCATTACCATGACAAAAGTGCCAGTCTGCAGTCCTCGTCTGGGTTTGTGCTCGTATTATCGCCTGCTGAGGTGCTTTATAGGACACTAGAGTACCGGCCCTGTCCATCAGCCGAGGCGCGGTGTCGGGTGGAAGGCACGGGAGGAGATGGAACAGGAGATAAAGTCAGCTTCCGAAGACAAACAACAGTAAACATGAAACATGAATCACGGCGATAGCGGCTTCGCAGACGGAGGAGGGAGACGAGCCCCGGGAAGGAGTTTTCCCTCTCGCTACAGCAGCTACTAACCAGTTGTTGTATAAGGGGGCAGCTTGCATGGTAGGTGAGGGGAACCAGAGGAACACACCACACGTGCTCGACTAGACAGGGAAACCCTTAGGTTAACGTTTCAGGGACGCCGGATGCACCTTGATGAGTCGAGTGCCAGTTCTCTTGAAAAGATCCATGACAACACTTAAAAAAGATTATTTAAAAAACGGATTTCAATAAGAGACAGTCATGAATGCGTGCTGTAAACTTTTTTTTTGAAGAGGACGCGTTATCAACATGTCCTGATCCACCATGCTTAACACTTCGCAGCTCTCCTGGCCAAAACGAACACCAAGTGTGTGGAGAATATAATCTTGCTTTGGACATTAGAGATAATTCTTCAGGTTTCTGCTGAGTAGGGCTTCTGGGTACCAAATTGTCCCATAGCTTAGAACTAGGGCTATTGTGCTTATGTCATTATGAACCTTAGCCAGATTCATCATACATGGAGATGAACACAAAGCTGGAACCAACGAAGAAGGGGGAAAAAAATGTACCGGCCACGAATGAAAAATGAAACACCGCAAAGCGCAGCACAAGGCAGCGTTCAGCTTTGTCACTTCATTATTTAGCGCTCATCAAGCCGTCACGTTCTACGACGGGCTCTAAATTAAACATCAGTGCGAGGAAACAGGAAGGAGAGAAAAAAAAGAGGGTTAGGAAAACGAACGAGGCAACCCTCCCCCCCCTCCCCCAACACCCCCCACAATCAAAAGTTCCCAAACTGCTGCCTGCGCAGGTCTACAATAGTAACCTTCCGCAGGTTGACATTATTTACATAAAGGATTCAGGCTGGCGTGGAATGTTAATTATTGATGGTTAGCAGTTATGAATGATTTATGACGGGAGCCAATCAGAATCTGCTGTCTCCCGGGCGCCACCTAAGGAGTATTATATATTTATAACTCAAGGACACGTTGTCATTGTTTAGTCCTACCTGCCAGCTTCAGGGTTAGCAGGAGAAAAAGGATTGGTTTCTCTCCCTCCTGGTGCTTCTCCCTTCAAAGACTCACTGTTGTTTGTTCAGCAGAAATTGACTTTGGAGCGATGCGTCTCTCCCCCCTCCCCCCAAAAAACGTGCTCGCCTTGTTTGCTGCCACGTGTGGCAACGCCATCGCTTCTGCGCAGCCTTTCCCTGAACCCTTTCATGCAACAAACCAACAACACGCTTCCCTTAACCTCGCAGTCTTATCAGAGCCTTCCGCTGTCACCAGGGAACTCATTCTAGAAGATTCTCTCCCTTCACATCTGTATAAGAACTCCTGTGTGTGTGTGTGTGTGTGAAAGTGTGTGGAGGGGGGGTGATTTATAATATTTATTAACGATAAATCGCTGCTCGAAATGAAATGGTAATGCAAGCCAACCGGATGCCTCTTTTGTGTACTTCAGATGTGTAACACTCCAAGTGTTTCCACCTAAAGAGGACTTTAGCAGCATGGGCAGCTTACATCTAAGCTTAAATTGATGCTAAGCTTTTTCGATCTCATTTACCAGCTTAAAGTCCAAACTGGCCCCATAGCTACAAACTGTCTAATCCAGTTTCGGGTGTCGGGCTTAATGAAAAGAGACAGGAAGTTCACTCTGTCAGGACCGCAAGAACGTTAGGCCAAATCTGACGCCCAGGAATGTCTTTCCGGAGGTGAATCTGATGCGTTTCTGAAATAGGAGGGAGTCGATCCGAGGATGGGCAGGTTTTAAGTCACGAGAGAACCAGAACCTTCATCCCAGTCCAGAGCGGACGGAGTCATTGTTTTGCGTTCATTTCAATCATAACTAATGATGCTTTCAAGTCCACATTTCGTTTGGTTTCATTAACGGTCGTGCTTTGCGATAGTGATGAATGCAATCAATGAATACAGAGCGTGCGGCGAGAAAATCCGCTTGGTGATCAGCGCAAACTCAAAAGGAAATACATTTGGTTCCCCTCAAGCATGTGATTATCACCCTCGGGAGCAGTAAGCGACTGGGCTAAACTGATATGAGGGCTAAATTAACCTCACTTGGGATATGCGCGGATGTAATTGGAGGTCAAGGGTTGTCATAAAGACATGTCGTACAATTGATAATTATGTACCTTTCAACCCCTGGAAGTCAATTAACTCCTGTAAACGTCTCTCGACTACCTGGGGTTCATAGGACATTAACCTTCCCATTCTCTGTGTCGTCGCTTCCCTGTGAGGTCAATAAAAAGGCATGTGTTTTTTTTTTGGTCCATGACTAACTCTGATATAACTCATTATTCTAACGGATTCTTAATCGGATCCGGAGGTTTTTTATTCAAAGCCTCAATACAGCAGTATCTTCTGCTACCTGTGATGTTGGTCACCTGCGTGTGACCCTGTCCGTGTCGACAACTCTAGCCACGTACGAGCTGGACTCCCTCCCCTCTCCCTCGTTTAACCTCGCATTTACTGTGAAGATTTAACGCCTGACTGAGCCCAAGCCCATTTCAACGCAGGGATAACACACTGGATCATACAGACACAGGTCAATCGAAAGGAGAAGAGCGTGCAGTAAACCTGCCCATCTTAGTGGGGCTGGTGAACGCAGCCCAGCTGGTAAACAGAGCTGGCGAACGATCCTCCCATCCATTCACTCTCACACTGGCTGCAGACTGTTGTTGAGAAACACAGTCTGTTCTACTTGGTGGATGTTTGCTGTGAGAGGATTCAAGGAAGGGGATTGAACTAGCTTCAGTGAAAGAACTTGGTTAGACAGTAAGATCTGGACCACGGACCCTGCTTTCATAGTTGTTGCGCCTGGTCAAAATGTCCAAGAAAAACTTGAATTCGGAAAATGCCGCCACGTTTGGAAATATCTACTTCCCTGTTTTCTAAGTGACTGATCTCATCCTTTTGAAGTCGAGGAAGAATGCAACCGTGTGTGTTTCTGTACGTTTCCAACGCCGAGGCTTTACATATTTATGAGCGTCGCTCAAGGGCCTCATCTTGTGATAATCTGTGGCTGGTCTCTGGATGGTGGTGCTCAGATCTCTCTCCTCCTCCTCCCCTCTCGCTCTCCTGCTCTATGAAGTGGAGGCGTGAAGTGTCAGGGTTAGCCTTAACCCACCTGTCTGCTGTGAAGATAGCCAGCCAACAACATACTAACTCCTCCGGTCTGTAAATTTGGTTTCACTGCATGTAGTCATATTGTCTAGGTGCTGGATGTATCCTATCGCTGACTTAAATTCCCTCTGGTTATTTGTATATCCCTTTTTACAAGCAATACCACGAAGGGCTTCACATATACCCATAGAACTGCCCCTCAACCAACCTAAACCCTCAAGGAAGACAAGGAAAAACTCCCAGAAACCTTGGGAGCAGCAATTTAGTGAGAGATGCCCTCTTCCAAAGACGGTTGGTGAAAGAGAGGAGCAGAACACAGGTTAAATAGTCATATCTCTAGTGTTATTTGGTCGTTGAAACATCAAAATTCAATGCCCAACTCCACAATGAATTCTCAAAACAAACCTGACGTACTACTACAAATAATAATCATAATCATTTCCGTTTGTTTGCTGTGGATTACTCCTTCCTCAAGAAGTCTAGGCCAAGTGGCAAAGTGTTTAACGTTTGTTAGAATGACAGGGTAGCGGGTAGCCTTACCCTGATTCTATGGGCTGGCAAACACTTTGGTCCCCCCCTCCCCACCACCTTCCTCCGGTTTGTCAACAACCCCTCCTTCAATCTGCTCTCCATCCCTCTCAAGTGTTAAATCCTGCATTGCCAAATTCGGAACAGAGGCTCGACTGGTCTGCCAGCATGCCACCCATGTTTCTTACCCACAGATCAGCTTCCATCGTACCCCTCCTGTGATGGTTCTGGCCATCAGAGCCAGTGTTCCTGCCCTGAGCCTGCCAGCGTGCCCAGCACCCTCCTCTGGGGGTCCATGTCACTGTGTGCCTGGCTGAACATCCTCCTTTGAGCTGGTCTGTCTGGGAGTCAGCCTGGTGTTGTTGGTTGTTGGTAACCATGGCTGAGGTTCGGGCCGTATTCTTGCTGCTTGGGACGGCCCGTAAAGTGGTGTCCTGCGCGGGCAAGGACATTGGCATGCACGTAGCGTTTTACTGCGTGGGAAGAGACAGGCGAGAATGAACGAGTGGTCTTAAGGGAACCGAACGCTTGATTTCATGGCGCCGTATCATCCCGCTTCACGACCCCAGCAGAAGCATGACAGTCGTGCTCGACTCTTCACTTTGACATCCTCACCGAAGCGACCTTGACTTTGATACTTTCATGCAGAAGGGAACAAAGCTTCGGAAGATGAAAGCGTACCGGAAGTTTCCATTTTGAATCTGGAACTTTGGCTAGGGGAAAGAAAAAGTACAACGTCGGCGAAAAAACGTCCACCGCGCCAAACCTCCGTGCGAACCTCTGGAGACCCTCAGCCAATAAGGAAGTTATTGTTTTTACCCTGATTAATCAAGGCTGAATCCCAAAAAGACTAACTACAGACTCATTGTTCTGCTTTGCATTGTCCCCCAAAAATTATGTGCCGCGCTTTCTTTTCTTTACCACTCGCCAGGGACAATTCAGAGGGGAAGAGAAATGATAGAGAGAGAGAGAGGGAGGGAGAGAGAGAAAGAGAGAGAGAGAGCAACAGAAAGCAAAACCAAGGAAAAGGATCCGAGGGAGGTAAAAAAAAACAAAGACATAAAGGGAGAAAAATGAGGAAAGCAGAGCAACAGAGAGATGGGAGGGAGGGAGGGGGGAGGAAGGGAGCAGGGAGAGGGAGAGCGGGATCCTGGATGACTGCGGAGGAGTGCAGACCAATGGGGATCAGTGTGTACAAGGCGGCAATTAGAGTTGATGAAGTGTCCCCCCCCCCCCCTCTCCCCCCCCCTCTCCCCCCAGCTCCCCCCCTCGGCGGCCATTTCCCCCAGCGGGCACTGCAGCAGAGCCTTGCCAGCATCTTCACTGTTGGAAGATCTCATTAAAGACCACAAGATGACACGTCACTTATCTCTATCAAACATATGCATAACCGGTCCTCCCTCGATCCCCCCCCTCCCCATCTCTCTCTCTCTCTTTCTCGCTCTCTCTCTCTCCATCTCTCAGTGTTTCAGTCAGAATTTGCGTCCCTCACATTCTCTTCCTCTACGGTATTCACTCTTCTCTTCATCTCTCTCTCCCTCACTCCAGACTTTTACACCAACCCCGCCCCCCCTCCCTAATTCTCTCTTTTTCTCTTTCCTAGAAATGAATTGTCTCAGAATCAGAGTCATTAGGACTTAAGGGGAGGGTGGGGCCGGACTCAATGAAATGGAACAACTTCCTTCATTAAGAAGCAAATGGCAGGTTTTTTCATTCTTCTGTGGTGAGGGGTTGAATAAGTCTGGGGGAACAGGAGAGTGCTCAGGGCTCCTTTTAAAGTAAATGGCACAGTAATTGGCATAATTAGCACTATAAAGTCAAGACGAAAGCCACGGCAAAAAAATGAAAATGAATGCCGAGCAATGTAGCAAATTGCTCCTTAAATCATATTTCTATTACATTTCGAACAAGCCTTTTTAAGTGGGTTAAGCAGCCTTTATTTAGAAGATTGGATTCTTGGTGGGTGCCGGATTTGCAATTTCCGATTGTGAATGAACCTTGTCTGTCAGCGAGCCTGGGACTTGAAAAGGTCCCCCTTTCCCAAACAATTGGAACGAGCTGCTAAGCCGATGTCAATTTGCTGGCTGACGCCCTGACTAACAGTCATCCTCATGTTGAGGCTAAGCCACACAGGAAGTCACTCACAGGGGTTCCTGGCCAAAACCTCTTTGGTCCCAAATAATAAGGGATCTAAATGAAATATAATTCGATTTTTTTTGTTGCTGACAGCGTTTTACGACAAATTGTCAGCGTTCAGAGAGCGAGAGGTTCCAAAACGGACTCGAAAACAAAGAGAAAACAAATTAAGGGGGTTCCGATGGCAATGTTCTTTGGCTGATGAATGGATGTCTGGGCAGCGAATAACAGCATACCTGAAACTCTCACTGATTAGGGCCCTGGCTCACTCTTAACAGTGAGATAAAGAAAGGAGAGAGAAACAAAGGAATTGAGAGGTGAGGTTACATGTGGTCAGGCTACTTGTTACAGAGTGCAAGAATAAGCTGTCCTTGGTATTGGCACAGGTTTTTTTTCCCCTCCCACAACCTCAGTACTTAATGTTGATTTAACACACAGGTCATGTAAAACAGCTCCTTGATTCTATGGTACGTACTGCAGTCTAATGTATAAGAGGCTTCTCTCTCCTCCATCCATCCCAGGGTCTCTGTCACTCACACACTGTGCCCTCTGCTCCAAATCTCTCCCACTGATCTCTTCTGGCAAAGTCTGACCCACGTGGGATCCCTTTGCGCTAATCACTGCCCAAAACCACACAGAGGCTCACAGGCAGGCAGATAAGGAGAGCTCCAGGCTTTCCTCAGCTTTACAGGCCTCTAAGGCTGTCTTCCTGCCTCAGCGTTTGAGAGACAGGTGCAGGTCAGGGTTCTTTCAGAGGAAGTTGATATCGCCCCCAGCCAGTGAGGTGGAAGACTATATTTAAGTCTCTTCGTTCCACCTGGGGAGTATTAAAGGGGATTGACGAAAGGCTGCAATGTCACTTCAATGTTGCGACAGCACTCGGGCAGTCGTACTCGGTGGCTAGCCCCCTGCCTCCGCGCGCAACTCTTCTGCTTTGAAGTTTTCAACCCCCCCCCCTCCGCCCCCCCCCCCCCCCTCCGCCCCCGAACACAGGCGCAGGGGACGCGTAGACGGAGCGGAATAAACGTCGCCGTACACCTCAGGATCAGGGCTCCCGTCACCCGGACGCTCGGAATCATAACAATTAGCGATTTTCATTACCATCCCATTAGCGTTCGCTTTGCCGGCGTATCGGGGGGGCCATCGCGGAGGAGGAGGGGGGTGTGGCCGCTCGCCTTTCCCCCCCTGATGACCCGTGAACACGCACATGCGCAGAGGGACCCCCCCCCCGGCTAAGAGCAGCCTCCTGTTTGTACGTCTGCCACGGCAGTCAAGATCTTTTCATCTCCCCCCCCCCCCCCCCCCTGACCCAATCAGGCGAGCACCACGCCGCACGCTTGAATGACATTTGCGCGAGAAGATGGAAGAACCTGGGTGACCGTGCGCGGTCAAGGGGTGTGTGTGTGTGTGTGTGTGTGTGTGCAGTTCACAAGGTCCGAGCCGCTGACAGTTGGAAGACCCAGCCCAGTTAAGAAAGCATGCGGATCCATTAATTTCCGTCGGCGGCTGGTCATTACCGAGGCAAGTGGTGACATTTGAGGCAGGGTGTTATTTTGACTGACTACCCGTGTGGGGTAATGCTCCTCAGCAAGGTATATTTCAAGCTTGGCCGCTCCCAGGGAATGACTGAAGAGGGGAGATGGGTTGACCTGTGGGCGGGGGGGGGGGGGGGGGTTATTTCCTGCAAGGTCACTCAGGACATCGACTCGTGTTCGAACATGCGAACGGGTACACACACCGGCGCGAGTGTGCGCACGTACTCGTAAAGAACACGCGCGAATGGATTTAACGCAGCAAATGCCATCCTTAGAGAGCCATGCCATTTCTACGCAAACATCGACGCCGTGCGCACGCACACACACCACAGACGTACACAGAGACTTGATTACGTTGCGTTAGTGGAATCCCAATCGTGTCTAAATGAATATTTATTAAAGCCACCACTTGCCGGTCAACAGCTAGCGGTACATTGCCTGTGTTCATACAGGAGAGCGATTATAAATCCTACGGTTATAGAGCCTCATTTGTTCTCTCTGCTCATGTGCAACACAGCCAAGATCATCGTGAATACTGGGTCGTTTGGACAACTAATGCTGATTGGCTGTTTGGGCAGTTAACCGGCAAACCTTCAGAACGCAGAGGCATAAAATGGGAAATTGCGACGGCTGTTTGATAGGACGAACACACGGCCGTTTAGCTGTCCACCGCCAAATGAAGCCGTTCAGTTTGATATAGACTCTCCTGGTTTTCTATCTTCGATAACGCCGAACCTTGTCCGTTAATGACGTTGCGATCTCCCTGGTGGTTTGAAAGATTGAGACTCCCACCAGGATTATCACCGCATAATTACCCATCTTGTACGTCGGCCTTAACCGAGTCCAGCCTCTCCCGTTTTGATTGACCTGTCACTCAAAAAGGCTCTCTCTCCGAGGCCTGTTCAATGTAATCCCCCTAAATTCCCCCCTCTAGCTTCTCAGGTTCTTGTTCTCATCCTCAGCGCCGCGAACGCCCGACAATCCTCTTCGGTTCTGTTTGTCCCATAGATCACCCTGTAGTACTGTTCTCGTAATCTGGCATTGTCTCCCTATCTCCCTTGCTTTTTACAGCCCTCTTGTTATATCAGGTGGTGTGGGGGTCAGTGAGGGGCTAGCTGGGCACCCACTCATAAAGAAGCAGCCATTTGGAATGAGATGGAAACTTTTTTCTTTTACGGGCGTAATTGGAAATCGGTGGAGCGGCCATGTTGGATGGGGGTGGAGGGCACCAGGGGCACAGGCTGCTGGGTCCGGAGGGAGCGGACGCACCCCTAAGTGGACGGGTCCTTCAGCTCCCACGAGGAGGGAGGACAGGAGAGGCATATAGGGAGGAGGGTTGATAGAGAGTGGGTTACACACACACACTCTATCCAGTACAGGGAGGAATGACAGATTCAGAGTGGACACCTGTCGGCCCAGCTAATAAAGACAGGGCTCCCTTCCTGATGTACAACAGAGTCTTGGCGCAGATTTGTTTAATGCCGCATCTAAATTACATCCAATCACAGGACAAATGCATCATGGGTATTATCCCGGCGTGCAGGAGAGGCGGGGAAAAAAAGAACAGAAAAAAAATGACTTAGTCAAGCAGAATTCCACAACTCCACCGAGATAGTTTGCATATTCCCCTGTGGCCGTTCCGAAAAGGTGGGTGAGAGAGGGAGGACGAGGGAGACAGTTGGGGGAAGAGAGCGGCAGGGAGAGGGAGGAGGGGGGGGGGAGAGCCTGTGTAAGGTGAGGCATTTCCTTTTCAGACAACTGCTTGAGTTTCCAAGGTTCTTCTCAAAGTTCAATGTTATAGAAGGTGATAGATGCCATAAAATCAATTCTGCCCCAAAAGATAAAAGAAAGCAAAAGATATTTTGGCTGTGATCAAAGCGTTTTTCTTTATTTTCTTTCTTCTTTCCTTTTTTCCCATCGCTCTCTTCTCCCCCCCCCCCTTTTTCCTCGGGGTAGGTGTTGAGGGGTCGAGGCATGTCAGTTTACTGCAATTTCAATCATGTGTTATTTATTGGGGGGGAGACCCCGTGGCATGCTGGGTAAGGGGTTCTGTGACAGACTGCTGCCTGGCTGAGAGAGTGATTTCATGCACATCTCACCTCTCCTCAACCCGCCTGAATTTATATCACATAGTATAACCTAGTCCTTTTATTTCTCTCTCTCTCTCTGTCTCTCTCTTTTTCCCTCTATCACTCCCTCTTTGTTTCTTTCTCTCCCTCCCTCTCCCCCCCTCTCTCCCTCTGTCTCTCTCTCTCTCTCTCTCTTTTTCCCTCTATCACTCCCTCTTTGTCTCTTTCTCTCCCTCCCTCTCCCCCTCTCTCCCTCTGTCTCTCTCTCTCTCTCTTTTTCCCTCTATCACTCCCTCTTTGTCTCTTTCTCTCCCTCCCTCTCCCCCTCTCTCCCTCTGTCTCTCTCTCTCCCTCGCTCTATCTCTCACTGTGATCTTACTCCTCTTGTATACGTTGTCTTGACAGTTGAGAGTTGGTGCACTTGCATAGTCAGGAACACACACACACACACACACATAGTTCTTTACACACAATCACACAGTGTGAAGTCTTAACTAGGACCCAGGTCACAAAATCTAAAACATTAAAAGAAAAAATGGGGGGATGAATTCTCAACTCTATAATAATCACTTCTGATTGGCTGTAAATTGGGTGTCTTTCTTTAGGGATTGGGGCGTCAGATTGGAAAAGAGACAGGCTAATCATGGCTATGATGACCCGGTTCATTTGAGCTGTCGTTCTACCTGAGACAGGTAGTGTTTGAGTTGACATCTCCCAGATAATATCTCCTCTCCTTTGGAATAATGACATATGGTGCTCTCACTCTCTTTTCTATTATTTCCTGAAATGTGGCATCTATAAATAACACGAAGATATGATGGAGATTTGAGTCCACATTCACCTCAGGTGAAGTCTCTAGGTAGTAGGTAGGGTATATAGCAGGTCAAACTGGATCAAACTGGATCTGTGGATGTCTTTGTCCTGTTATAGGACCTTTTGAAGGTATACTCTGCACCAAATTCTCATTTGTATTATTTGTAACATTTGCATTCCATGTTACCTGTATCATTGCACTACTCGCTTCATTTGTATTATTATTGTATTATTTGTAACATTTGTATTCCTTGTCTATATGTATCATATCTGCAGTGTATCTTACATGGTATTCATTTTCATTTTATTAGTAGGCCACATTTATGTTCTATGTTTGCTCATTCCTGCCAAAGTAAATTCTATGTTTGTTTATCTTGCATGGCGAATAAACCCCCATTCTGATTCTGATTCTGATTCTAATTAGGATTCAGGGAAAGGTTCTCAGTAACCACAGCCTGACACTCGGTAAACCCGGCAGGTCCGAGTGACCTGTCACCAACCAGCCGCACACCGTTCCTGGCTGTCAGTCCAGCCATGGTGACAGGTGGCTTTAAAGAAATGAGCATGACCGCGCTCGCCTTTCCTCTCTGTTTACCAGTCGAGCTGAACAAATGGGACTGAGTGCTGTTGCTTAGCGCAAGAGGGCGCATGGAAAGGGAGGCGCGGGGGGCGGGGGGCGGGAGGCGGGGGGCGGGGGGCGGGAGGCGGGGGGCAGGGGGGCAAAGGGCAAAAAATTGCACCTTTTTAAAAAGGCAATTGCAAAACCATTAAGGCATTGACAGGAGCGGGGTTGGGGAGGGACGAAGTTCCGCAGTAGCAGAGATGAAAGGTACCGTGAACCTTTTATCCACCATTACTCTGCCTGTGGTGAAAAGGCCTCGGTCCCGGCTCCGCCCCCTTTCGCAGCCGGGGTTATGCCAGCGCAACGCAGCGGCTAAAACCCCTCGACCGTTCAGGGAGCGTTTTTAGTCAGACTTGTGTTTTTGTGGCTGCACGTTCGTTCCATCCTGCAGTGAAACATGCTTTGGTTTGGTGGTGTCGCTTCTTCAGTGAACGCTTAACATCCTTAAGAACATCGCTGACGCCTCAAAGGATTTGATTAAAGAGCAACATGTGCCATACCGTGGTTTTCATGCTAAACTCCTCCATTTCCATGTCGGCACGTACGGTAATCCTCCTCTTTGTGAGCGTGTACGGCTAAAACAACCATGCTAATGAAACGCAGTTCTTGATAAGCTGATCTAGCCTATTTAACCAAAATACGTTTACATGTCGCCATTATATTTATCAGCATAACCATGACCTGCTTTCCTGACAAGTCAAAGCCAGTATTAACCGTTTTTAACTGAGATAAACACGTCTAGCCTTCCAGGCCTCTATTCCCTTCACTGATTAAACATTTACATGACATTTTTTTCCTTTAGCGCTCAACTTCCCTTTCCCTGCTGTTTTTTTGTTGTTGTCCAGTGATCATTAATACCCAGTTCTAAAAGCATTGACTTGATGGGGATCAGTGTATTTCACTGGAGAGCTGGTATTGCTGCCAATGGGGGGTAAACTAGTGGTCGACCGCACAATGTCTTCATTTAAATAAAAGTCAAACAGAGATAAGCTGGATAATGTGATGTCCGTGAGCATTTCCTCACAGGGTATGGTTCCCTCCCTCCCTCCCTCCCTCCCTCCCTCCCTCGTTTCAGGCATGAATGGAACATTCCGGAGGCATGGGGTCTGCCCCCCCCCCCCGTGGTGCATCAGCAGAATCAGAATCAAAAGACGTTTACTTCCGCACTAATAACCAGATTTAGCCTCTGAGCTGAAGGTCAATATTTCAGACCCTTGGGGGACGCAAGGACGTCCCTTCCTTGTTTTGGTTTTCCTCTCCAAAGTATCAGGCTAAAAGTCCGTTGGTTTTGCTTCTGTTTGGACGGCATTGTTTCAGGCGGACACGGGATGCGTTTGACCGAGGGATGCGAGGGGGGGGACGGCGGTAGGCAGAGCGTCATGAACCGCGGGTCGTCCTCTCTCAGACGTGCCGAGGTAGAGGAGGATTAGGAGCTCCCAGCTCTCCTCTCTCTCTCTCTCTCTCTGGGCTCTTTCTTTCCTCGGTTGACCTTCTCAGTGGTTTACTCTGCTGTTGGCTGAGGGCAGCAGGATTCACAGCTTTGTCACCAGCCAGGAGGGAGGGAGGGGGGAGAAGGCAGGAGGGAGGGAGGGGGGAGAAGGCAGGAGGGAGGGAGGGGGGAGAAGGCAGGAGGGAGGGAGGGGGGAGAAGGCAGGAGGGAGGGAGGGGGGAGAAGGCAGGAGGGAGGGGGTGTAACTGTTGGGGTCAGAGGTCGATGCCACAGGCATGTCCGGGGGATCTGCTGAACCCCTGCTGTGTGACATCATCCCTGCCGCGCTTCTCCTCACAAAGTGGTAAAAACCAAGCGAGCACATTTGTTCCATTTGAAATCTCTGGCTGTCTGTATTGGGAATACAGACACTGTTTTAGAAGCCACAAGTACTGTTGTCGTTCAAGTCTGATGTCTTTCTTAAAGCGGGAAAAACTGCGTTGGTAATAATCTGAATTAATTATTCACTTTATCAAGGTAATTACTGACATGTGTTTTCATTTGATATGCTTGGTTCTCAATTACTTTTGGATGTGCGCACGAGTAATTAAATTTTCACTTTGTTTTAATCTGAAGTAAATATTAAAGCCTTAATGAGGTGTCCTCTTCCTTAACATAAAAAACAGCAATTCTGTCACACGTGTTTATTGGTGATTTACAGAGCCAATTCCATGACTCTGTGACTCCTACGCACTTGTACATGAAAAATATTTCAGTTGCTCGACAAAACAGTGTGATTCTGCCAACTACCTAGCCTCAGTCGGTAAATGTTCCATCTCGCTTTACATTCTAGAAACGTGCTCTGATCTGAGTTTAGGACGACTCCCAAAGCACAGGACTGTACGGCATCAGATCATATCTGAAATATAGCTTTACACGCCGTCCTCAGGGCAATTGCTCCAATCAGTGTACAGTTCAGTGCATGTAGTACTTTTCCAAGTGGGTGTTAAACAAAAACAAATGGAACAGTGTAGAACTTTTTCCTCGACTTTCTTTCCATTGGAGACGGGTTTAACACTCGTAGTTTCTGTCAGCTTTCATTGGCGTTTGACATCCTTTACCAGCTTCTGCTTGTTTGTATTTGTTTAGCTTTTTGTTCTCTTCTGTCAGGGGGGAGGGGGGGGGCAGAGGGGGGCCGTAGACATCAAACTGCAGAACGTTTTAAAAAAGAAGTTCCTGTTTCAAGAGAGAGAGGACCGCCATGGGGAATACCTCAACACATTTCAAGCCACGGCGGAAACTTCCAGTCCAACTTCCTCAGATGTGGCGTTTTTTTTTGCCTGGCTTTCTGAATCCCCCATCACTTTTATATCGAAATCTGATCCTTCACAAACGTCTTCACACGCCTAGTGGTCTGAGACTGGATTACTTACGCTGTAGATGGGATTCACAAGTGCACATGGAACCAAACTTGTATTTATTTATTTCCGATCCATCAAGCAATGTGCAAACACAGCTGGAAAATTTCAGCATCCAATAAAAGGATTGAATGATCTCCTTGCTTGTTGGAAAAAAGCAACAGACCGTTTGAAAAAATACGTTGTTGAAGTTAAGGTGACGAACAAAGGCTCATGATGGGAGTGTTACAGTCAGTGATTTGGCAGGAATGTTTTGAATACTGCT
Organism: Neosalanx taihuensis; assembly: GCA_030340665.1. NCBI lineage: Eukaryota > Metazoa > Chordata > Actinopteri > Osmeriformes > Salangidae > Neosalanx > Neosalanx taihuensis. Next base: position 5,869,179 of record CM059313.1, read on the forward strand.
GACTTAACCTGACTGGACTCACAGAATCGCACATAGGGATCAATTTTTACCATGCAGGTAACTGACCCTTAAAACAAAGAAAGTAAACAGCTCAAACGCTTCTTAATTTCAAACGATTACAACACGATTCGGATCACATCCACCAGTGAGAGATCAGCCCCGAGTCCCAGGAATCGGGAGTGGACAAGATGTTTGGAGGATGCCAGGAAGAAGCAGAGTAATCCAGTGTTAATGCGCGAGGTCAGATAGAAATCCTGTGCAGATTGCAGAGCAGCATGCGAGCTCGTCTGCCACCCACACTGCTGGTCCTGGCTGCCAGAAGCTGCCATTCACCCAACGCCACAGAGCAGTCTGTCAACTTCCCCTCCCCCGCTGTCACACTGTCACTGTGTCTGTAATCATGGCCAATAAAGTTTGGCTTTTGAAAAAATCCATGCCTTTGAAAAAAGGACCAGAAAACCTTTGAGACAGGTTTCCCCATTCGGTTAAAAACTCCTTTCTACCGAATCTTTCTCCTGCAATCGACGAGGAGATGAAATGGAAGGATTGAACTTTTCCCTTGCAGCCGCTGTGCGCTGTGCAGGGAAAGAAGAGGCTTGGTCCTCTTTAACTAAAGGGAAAGGGAAAAACAATGGTGTTTAATTACAATTAAGGAAATGAGGCTCCTCCATCTTGTGCCAGACCTTCCTTTTTAGCCGCAGGGGCGCTCGCCTCCTGCAGTCCTATCAGGGCTCAGACGAGAGGGGCTGGGACAACAAATCGTCTTTCCGAAGCCAGCTGGACGCCCTTGGCGCTCGCCTCGATTTCTTTACCTGCTTTTCTTCTCGGTTCCTCCTTCTCTAACGCCACTGAATCGTTTTTCTTTCTTTTCTTTTTTTTTCTTTCCTTCTTTTTTTTCTTTTTTTTCCCCTCATTGTTAGCTTTCCGTTGTTAAGTGTGATGTATGGTTGATTGAACAGCTGTACGTAGCCCCTTGAAAATGACTTTGGACCGTGCCCCCCCCTCAACCCACCCACCCCCCCACCCCCAGACTTCACACCTTGCGTGTGGGCGTTTACATTTTAAATGTATACCCCATGCAAGGAAACTTGAGGTGTTGGGGGGGTTCACTGTGGCCAAGGCCAGACCTTCCTTAGGGAAATGTAGCCAGTGGCCAGGAAACAGGTCACATGAAAAACACGGGAGCAAAGTCACAGAGAACAGCCAGCTCCACGCGTCATGAGTGGCTGGAGAGAACAAGGAAAACACAAAGTCGGCCATGCCTGTTCATTCATCATCCTCTGGTACCCCACCCTACCCACCCCCATCCACCCTCACCCCGCCTCCTCCCTCTGCGGACTGGGCTTTGCTCTGTTTACAACCTCCCCCCCCACACTTGTTCGCTACGCAGAGCGCCGCCGGTGAATTAGGTAGGGGTGCAGCCAAGATGGGCGACGTTGCCTCTCTCTCTCTCTCTCTCTCTCTCTCTCTGTCTCTCCCTCTCTCTCTCTGTCTCTCTCTCGCCCTCTCTCTCTCTCTCTCTCTCTCTCCCTCTCTCTCTGTCTCCCTCTCTCTCTCTCTCTCCCTCTCTCTCTCTGTCTCTCTCTCCCTCTCTCTCTCTCTCTCTCTCTCTCTCTGTCTCTCTCTCCCTCTCTCTGTCTCTCTCTCTGTCTCTCTCTATGTCTCTCTCTATGTCTCTCTCTCTCTCAGCTTGAAGGAAGATGGAGCGAAGGACCCTGGGAATCGAAGGGGTGCTGTCTCGCCGCAATTTAACAAAGTCACCGGATAGAACAATGGAAGCACGTCCGCTCGCTCTAACATGTAGCTTCCTGTAGTTTGAACAGGGAAAACCATCTTTGTCTTGATAACAGGGTTGTGCTATTTTAGTCACAACATCAGGCTTTCATCCCCCCCCCCTCCCTTCCATGTACAGCGGTATTAGTCTAAATAGCCCCATAAGAAAGGACAAAATCCTCAGCCAATTTTCCATGCAGAGAAGAGTCTTCTGCCTCAGATAAGTTAATTACCTCACATTCTGCCGCAAAGAGGCATCTCCAGCCTCAATCCCCAACACAGTGGACGACTGCAGACAGCCAGAAGTTACCTCTAACTAGTCACCAACGACGCTAATTCACATTACATCACATTAGAACATACGTACAGAAATGCATTCGAGCGTTTTGGCAATCAAAACACGTGTTATTAACATAATTGGTTTCATGGAGGAAAAGAAGCTGGATAAAAAATATTTTTTTTTGAGAGAGAGAGAGAGAGAGAGATAGCGATTATCGGCCCATCAGTGTGGAGAACGAGGGGAGAGGCGTAATAGAAACATATTAGCATTGTCTCTCCATGCATGGAGATGTTGTTAATTGCTGCCCCTAACCAACTCAAATCACCGTCAGATTAGAATGACAATAGACTTTTACTCCAGATACGTTAGATTAAAAGGACGACAGCCAAACCACGTACGCTAGCGCAAATTGCCGCTCGTTTAAAGAGGAAGGGAAGTGGTCTCCTCTCCCCGGTCTGCATCTGGTCATCCGTCTTGGTCTGAGCTAATCGTGTCTTGTTTGGCATCCTCTCCATAATTAGCTGGCTGCTGGCCAGTCACACAGGACGGCGTCCAGGACGGCGTGTAGCCCCCGGGGGGGGCACTTCCACACGACAACGAATCCACCAAGAGGGAACATTGACTTAGTCGCCACGGCGTTTGTTTGCCTTAATCCCCCCCCCCCCCCCCCCCCCCTTTTTCGATGAAGGCAGCCCTGAATGGTCTCATCCCAGTTCTCTCGGTTTCGATGGTGAGATTTAGGCGCGTGGCTTTCGGCTCCAGTTTGAAGGGTGCTTCAAGGGGGGGGGGGGGGGGGGGGTGGGGGGGGGGGGGGCTGATGTCGTCCGCCCAAGGTACCTCTCTCAAAACACAGGAGGCGTGTCTTTGAGTCTGAGTGCGTCTGCTGTCCCTGTGATACAGAAGCTCCACTGCCCCCCCCCCCCCCCTCCATGTCTCCGCCTCTTCAGATAGCTCAACAGTTAAGGCGTTGGCCTCATGGTCGGAAGGTTGTGAGATCGAGCCCCGGCTGTGGCTACATGATGTTGTGTCCTTGGGCAAGGCACTTCCACTCTACTTGCCTCAGGGAGAATGTCCCTGTACTTACTGTAAGTTGCTTTGGGTAAAAGGGTGTGCTAAATGAATAAATGTAAACCTAGTCTTCTAACCCCCCTCCAACCATACATCCATGCTTTAAAGTCCCCCTAAACACCCCCAGTGCAGAGAGCAGGAGTCACGGAGGGGAACAGGGAACCCCCCCCACCCCCCCCCCATGTCTCTCTCTCGGGGCAGGCCAGTCTATGATGGAACAAACAGCAGGCAAAACAGACATCTCAAATCATCCACATTAAAAAGCAACCTGAACAGTGATAGAGAGCTGCTGTGCGAGGCCTGGGAGGAATACAGAGCATGAGCCTGTTAGCTTTCTTCTTGTTGTTGTTGTTGTTGTTGCTTAATGATAGAGCCGCTTTTAAAGTCCATTAAAATGAAATTGCCCTCGCCGGCTTGGAGCAAAGGTTCTGGTGTGCGTTGTTACTCCCCTCTAGTGGCAGCGGGGTGGCGTTTTGCGTGGAACGATCTAACTGGAAATGTGCTCGGACCTTGTCACTAACTTGGTGTTCTTTTGTTGTCAGTGTTGCGTGGATATGTTAGTTCCATTCAGGTTCATTTTGATAGTGGGATGTGCTTCTACTATGAATTAAGAATTGTTTCTCTCTCTCTCTCTCTCTCTCTCTCTCTCTCTCTCTCTCTCTCTCTCTCTCTCCTCTCTCTCTCTCTCTCTCTCTCTCTCTCCAGCAGTTATCTTCCGGTAGGTCAGCTATAGGTACAGCTACGTACTCCCGCCCCCCCTCCTCCCGACTCCATCACGCCCCCAACTGAAGGATGGACATCCTCTGCCACGTCCTCCTCTGTCTCTCCCTCCATCCCTCCCTCCGTCCCTCCCCCTCCGTCACGGCCCTGGTACAACCCTGTCACGGATGGCCAACTCCAACCCATGATGCTTTGTTTTCTGTCACGCTTGTAGGCGTACAGGAGGTGTGTGTGTGTGTGTGTGTGTGTGTGGGTGGGTGGGGGGGTGAAGTCAACAGTATGGATGAGTCTAATCTCTCATGTCTTCATGCTAGTGCTCTGCCCCCCCCCCCCCCCCCCCCCCCCCATTTTATGGCTGCGCACTTCTGAGCGAGTTCCTGAGTGTTTGGGATCACCCAGAGGGTCCGTGCCTGCGCCCCCCCCCGCTACCGCAGAGATAAGTGTCCCCCCCTTGGTCCAGCCAGAGCTGTCACACCCATCTCCCTCTCTCATTCATTACCTTCATCCCTCCCCCTGGACGAAGCACACCCAGACGGCCCCAAATGAATTATTTATGCCATTATCCTCACTCTTTTTGCGTTTCGTTTTTTTTTCTTCTTCTTTTTCTTCCCCCCCCTTTTTCCTTTTTCCCCGTCGGCATTTTTTCTCACCCCCCCCCCCCCCCCGCCCCCACCACCCCCCGCCCCCCTTTCTCGACCAGACACCGTGGCAGGCTTGAACTGTACAGCGTTTAGCTGACACAGTCCTCCCCCGGTATGGGAGTGAGAGGGAGAGCAGGACTCCAACAGGGTCCGCTTAAACACGTTTGAATGGAGGAGAGGCCGCATCAAAGGCAGGACCCCCCCATGCTATCACAGCAGCCCTGCTTTCCTCTTCAATTAGCACACAGACTGCCGGCCGGCCAGTCCGCTCACCTGGGCATTAGCGGAAAAAGGGGAACGGTGAAATATTGATGTGGGGGGGAGGGGCTCGCGAATGTTCCGCAGAGAGAGTTTATGCGTTTAAGATTTGGGTGGGCTGGGGGGGGGGGGGGGGGGGGGGGGGGCATGTAAGGCTTCCGTCTCTCGCAACACTCCTGAACCTGCGATCGAACGGAGAGATCCCTTATTAGCAAAGCAACACTGCGTTTTCTTTAACACAATAAAAAAATCAGGGCTACACACACACAGTAATGGTGTAGGGCTGCACATCCAGTCTAAAACGTACATCTGACCAATCCCCATGCAGGGATTGCACTTGATTGTATGTATGTAATGTAACCAGGTGGAAACATAGTCTCTAGGGAGTCAGATGCTCAGTGGTTAAGGCGTTGGGCTCCAGATCGAAAGGTTGCGAGTTCGATTCCCGGTATGGGGCTACATGACATTGTGTCCTTGGACGAGGCACTTCACCCTACTTCGGTCAGGAGGGAATGTCCCTGTACTTACTGTAAGTCGCTCTGGATAGGAGCGTCTGCTAAATGTAATTGCACGGTCAGCAGGGTTGTATTGAGCACAGTCATTATACTTGTGCAGGTTCTCCTATTAAATAACTCTCAATAGAAATGCTAGGAAGTGGCCTGCTGAGTACAGCCCTAATGCACCATGTCACTTTTCAGTAAACATAACTATTATCCTTCAAAAAACACTGGAAATGACTCCTGTAATTGTTTTCAGGGTGAATTGTTTTCAAAGAACTGTGTTTTTGCCTCTTTTGAGTAATATTTTGATTATGCTTCTGGAAAATAAATACTGTAGGGGCCGTACAGGGCTGAATCAGTCACTCAATCACTCAGATTAGGCTGTCTGTCTGTCTCTCTGTCTGTCTGTCTGTCTGTGTGCCCTGGTGTGTGTCTGTCTGTCTGTCTGTCTGTCTGTCTGTGTGCCTTGGTGTGTGTCTGTCTGTCTGTCTGTGTGTCTTTGAACTGTCTAACTTTTGCAGCCTTCGATCTTCTTGGGGCACAAGTACTGCTATGCAATACAGAGTGAGTGGGCTGAGAGAGAGAGAGAGAGAGAGAGAGAGAGAGAGAGAGAGAGAGAGAGAGAGAGAGAGAGAGAGAGAGAGGCAATTGATTGTGATGTGAATGCGACCCACAAGGTGCAGGGTTGTAAGCTCAGTCACACGATGACATGGACTCTGATGGGAGATGGGAGCCGATGCACTGATATCCTTAACTGATGGATTAGAAGAGCCCCACGCCTCTAGAGAATACTGAGGAGGGAGGGAGGGAGGGAGGGAGGGAGGGAGGGAGGGAGGGAGGGAGGGAGGGAGGGAGGGAGGGAGGGAGGGAGGGAGGGAGGGAGGGAGGGAGAAGGTAGCACGTGAACTGGGTGGTTAATTGAACGGGGGTATTCCCATGGAAATGATGATGTTTGGAGACAGTAGAGAGGAAAAAGAGAAAGAGAGAGGGAGAGGGGGAGGGAGGGGGAAGGAGAGAGGGAGAGATAGAGGGGAAAGAGATAGAGGGGAGAGAGAGAAAGGGAGGGAGAGAGGGAGAAAGAGAGGCGAGTGTGAGGAAGAGACGGCACGGGGAAATGAGGAAGAAATCGAATACGTAGCCAGCATGAGGGGAGTCATTAAAATGAAAGTCATCTTGAATGAAAGTGAAGTGTTCATGGGGATCAAAGCCAGTGGTTAGCGAGGAGGAGGAGGAGGAGGAGGAGGAGGAGGAGGAGGGCGTGAAGCCCGCGGGATCCTGTGCATTCCTCCAGGGGTGACACAACACTGGTCCATCCCAAAGCGTCGGGTCTCCTCAATTCTACATTTTCGAATGTTGCTGGCTTTGTTAACGATTTATAAAAACAGGAGTTCAGTCCTATTAAAACCTTACTGATACTGAACTGCCACTTGTGATTATGTAGTTAGGATTAGGAATAACCTTTCGCCCAGCATCTTCCCAGTGCAGTATTTCAGGACACAAAATACATTTAATAGTAACGGCACAGTTAGTGGACAGAGGAAGAGACAGAAAGTTGTTTAGACTATCATTTCGCACTCATGACTTTAATTCACCGCACGGCGTCAGCATTCGAATGTTCTGAATGCTTCAGCAGTGAAGACAGTTGGATGGGGGTGGGGGGGGTGGGGGGGAAGGGAGCAGGAGAGAGAGCCCTCTCCCAGAGGAGACCCCCCCCCCCAGCCTGGGCTAAACCTCCTCTTTCATCTGGGGTCTCATGGAGCTCAATCAATGGAGACAGACAGATCGTTCAGGCATCAAAGAGGGCGTCTCTGTCCAATCACGTCAGTCCTTTCTAAATGTCTTTTCATGGAACAAAGTGAGAGTTTGGTCATTATTAGCCAGAATACCGAACCGTTTCCCAATGATTTGTGACAGACCTTCAAAGGAAACGCTTCGGACCTGAAGTTGCCAAACGATCAGTGCGAGGTTTGATGTTAGCTTGTGTTTCCTGGGTGAGCGAGTGGAGATCCATGATGCTTTGCAGTTCCCACCAGGACGGGTTCCCCCGGTCTTGTGCTTGAACTCGAACTTTGCGTTTCATGTTTTAGATCGGTTTCTTAGCTCATGGTGCAAATGCCAGCACAATAAGGATCGGCGTTGCTTCCCGCTAAAATCACATTCTATCATCCAATGGAGTAGACGACCACCCCCCCCCCAAAAAATGCCCCTTCCTGTTGGAAGGGATCCTCTCATCTCCCCTTCTCTTCCTCCTCCTCTGTGCTCCCACGATAGCCCCCCCCTCCCCCCTCCCCCCAGAGTTGATGAATAATTAATTCAAGTCCAGATTAAATTTCATGTTCTTCCGGCCTGAATACGGAGCGTCACCCCTCACCCTGTTTTTGGACTCTTGAACCGCTGCTTGGATGAAGCGGTGGAAGCCACGCTGGGGTTTGTCTTCTGGCAGACGAGACGTGGAGAAAGACTTGCTTGCAGCTTAACGGATCGTGGATTGCCTTGAAACATCAGCCTCGGCGCTACCCTGAGTGCTTTGTTTTGTCCTATTGTCTGTTCCCCTCACACTCCGCCAGGTTTTCCTCTGCTCACAACTCCCTCTCTTTTTTATCTCTCTCTCTCTCTCTCTCTCTCTCTCTCTCTCTCTCTCTCTCTCTCTCTCCCTCCCTCTGTCTTTTCTCTATCCCTCCCTCTCTCTCTCTCAAACACGCCTGTGTTCTCCCTGGAACATGCACTGGAATGGAGGTTGGTTCCAGCCTCATTTGAGCTGAACCGCTGGCCTGTAACCCAGGCTGACTCCTGAAGCTGTGCCACCGTCAGGCAGAAGCAGAGCTGCGGCGAGGCGGCCTAATCATAACCTGCAGTGACACACGTCAAACCCCCGGAGACTGACACAAACCCAAATGAAAATTAAAGACGAACGATCAGAAAAATCACTGCCAGTCAAGACTGGGAGAGGCACAGTGACTTCTGACAGGATGTGACACGTTAGCCTCCCCCCACCCCCGTGCACACGCACAGAAACTGCCTCGCACGGAGGAAGGCTGTGATGTTTCTGACTGCAGAGCAAAGACAGAGGTGTACATGAGTCAAGCAGCCATGACCTCTTAGGCACACACACGTATTAACATGAACACACACACACACCAGCGTGTTCAACATACACACCTATATCTCCTTCAGCCCCACCAGACAAACACATTGTTTTTTAATGCAATATTTGATTCTGACGTTCATCTTTAAGGTAACTTTTATTCGAATGTTTGATAACTTCTTTGTCTGGTTCGTTCTGAACTTTTTCATATAAAAGTCTCGAAGCAACCCGTTGCTTTTTGGCGGATGAAAGAGCTGATTTTATTTGAGAAAGGAGGTGAATCGAACATAAAGGCGGCCCGGCATCTTGAAATGAATTGGATTCAAACTCGCGAGCCATTTTCAAAGTGTTCATGAGAGAAGTCATGAAACAGAAAAGTTCTCTCCTCGCTTCCTCCTCTCTGATTTGGAATAATCTTCAAACGCAGGCCGATGTTTATTGTGTCTTACTCCTTTCTCCGCAATCTTCCTCCCCTGTTCTGTCAGAGAACTTCTTGTTTTTGAGTTGATGGAATATGTTGGGAGGCGATGCTTGTTCTCCGCCCATGCAAACAGTCATGGATTTTATAATAAAGTTCCCACGTGTGACGTCAATATCCAATCATAACAGCGCACAAACAGGCTTCTGACAAGTCAATACAAATCGTACAGGCGTATCTTTCCCGTTTCCACGGTGACAGCGCTTCGCGGTGTTCTTTCCTGCGCTTGTTTCTTATTGGTTTGTGAGACAATATAGACTACGGATGAAATTTAATAGTATTGATCGTGATCAAATGAACTTGAATGAGACAATAAAGGATTTGGATGAAAGCGGGTTGATGTAAAGTTGTCAAGGATGAGTGACAAGACATGAAAGCTATTAACTGAGCTGGATTTTTGAAATTTACTTTCAAATGGAATTGTTTTTGTTTCACAGTTTCAAAACTGGAGCGGGCAAATGAATCACGCACGCTCTTAGTTTGGTGGTTTTTTTTTCTTGTGAATAATTAGAAATGTTCCAGCTACTTTCGCATGAGCGCTCTCCATTTCTAAACCTGGCACAGTTTGACAGCCAAGCTCCAAGGACAGTACACTTCACTCATCCCATACCTTGTTTCAGATGTAATTGTCTAACATGATCATCTCACCAGTATATCCCATCATCATAATATTTTTCTTAACCACTCTGTTCCTCCTCCTCTCTAACCTCCTGTGCCCTGTGTTCTAACTCGTTTTTTTCCCCTCTTCAAATAAACCCACGTCTGCTTCCAGATAATTGCACGGTAATCTTCCAGAGAGGCATTCATCTCAACATACTAGAACATGCTAATCGGACATGAATTGTCCTCTTAATCAGATGCTCTACTGGGAACATCCAGTCTTTACTCTCTTCAAGTTCTTCATTTCTAATATTCTGGAGTCGTGAGTGAACTCACTGGACTGATGAAGAGAGAGAGAGAGAGAGAGAGCGAGAGAGCGAGAGAGAGAGGACCTCAGGGTCAGAGTGAGGAATTTGCCTAGGACGTGTCAAGATCTTCCAGAAGTATGTATGTGTGTGAGGGGGGGGGGGGGCAGAGAATAGAGATGGGTGTAAAGGAAGAGACAGAAAAGAATATCTGTGCAGGTGTGTGTGTGTGTGTGTGCGTGTGTGTGTGTGAGTAAGCCAGGGCGTTGAGGCCCCAGTGCTAATCTGCAGGTTTGTGTTCAGCTCTACAGGATTTCACAGGTGTGCTTTGCCGGCGATGTTGATTCAGTTTGGTTTCATCACTCGAATGCACACACGTGCCCCGCACCGCTGGCAACACACACGTGCCCCGCACCGCTGGCAACACACACGTGCCCCGCACCGCTGGCAACACACACGTGCCCCGCACCGCTGGCAACACACACGTGCCCCGCACGGCTGGCAACACACACGTGCCCCGCACCGCTGGTAACACACACGTGCCCTGCACCGCTGGCAACACACACGTGCCCCGCACCGCTGGTAACACACGTGCCCCGCACCGCTGGTAACACACACGTGCCCCGCACCGCTGGCAACACACACGTGCCCCGCACCGCTGGCAACACACACGTGCCCCGCACAGCTGGCAACACACACGTGCCCCGCACCGCTGGCAACACACACGTGCCCCGCACCGCTGGTAACACACACGTGCCCCGCACCGCTGGCAACACACACGTGCCCCGCACCGCTGGCAACACACACGTGCCCCGCACCGCTGGTAACACACACGTGCCCCGCACCGCTGGCAACACACACGTGCCCTGCACCGCTGGCAACACACACGTGCCCCGCACCGCTGGTAACACACACGTGCCCCGCACCGCTGGCAACACACACGTGCCCTGCACCGCTGGCAACACCACACGTGCCCCGCACCGCTGGCAACACACACGTGCCCCGCACCGCTGGCAACACACACGTGCCCTGCACCGCTGGCAACACACACGTGCCCCGCACCGCTGGTAACACACACGTGCCCTGCACCGCTGGCAACACACACGTGCCCCGCACCGCTGGCAACACACACGCACGCGCAAACGTACACAGAAGCTAGCTAGCTTTCTATGACACGGCAAAGAAACGAACATGTCGTAGTCTATGTGATGAAGAAAATCACACCAAATTTGTTTCGTTCGTCAATTTCTTTAAACGATCTACTACGGCAGCAGGCAGTAAATTGATCAAACAAGGAACTAGCCCATCTGTCTTCCTCCCTGCACCCCAATGGATTCGCTCTCTGCCATTTTGCTTTAGAAATCCATTCATGATGCAGGACCAAAGTTCTAGTGAGGGGTTTGGCTTGTAAAGAAACCTGTTAACACCATTCCTCATTAAGATAGGAGGGGATGTGAGAATGCTGAGTTCACCCAGGGCAACCTGTCTCCACCTGCCTGCTGCTGCTGGCTTCTATATTGGTAGCTGTGTGTGTGTGTGTTTGTTTGTTTGAGTGTGTGTGTGTTGGGGGGCGGGGGGGGGGGGGGGGGGGTTCAGGCGACCGTTTTTTGATCAGAAGTTTGTGAGTTCGATTCCCGGCAGCAGCTACATGACGTGTCCTTGGGCAAGGCACTTCACCCTACTTGCCTCAGGGGGGGAATGTCCCTGTACTTGCTGTAAGTCGCTCTGGATAAGAGCGTCTGCGAAATGACTACATGTAAATGAAACGTAGGTGTGTTGTCGTCAATATCTATATATCTTTTGTTATCTTTGTCATGGTTTTGCAGTCTCTCGCTGTTTCTCCCTGTCTTTCAAACTAATTGTTGATTGCTGCATGTGTGAGTTGACTCCCTGCAGTGTTTGCCAGTTGGCAGGTGACCGCTCTGTCTAGCCATCCTCTCTAAAATGGAAATGAACTCAAACAGTCTGCACTCCAAAAAATCGAAATAGTGTTAGGAAATCCATGGTTTGGCTTCACTGAAAGGGAATTGACAGAAGTTAAAAACACCAAACAAGTCAGAACCCCTCCCAACACACACTCGACGAAAGACAGTCGACTTCAGCAAGATGTACTCATCACATACGAATAAGTTATGTGCTCTAACCTTTACACACCAAAACAGTGTTTCCTCATCACTGTCCTCCCCTACTGAAACATACCCGCCCCCCCCCCCCCCCCCCAACACACACACACACAAGCGTAGCCACACACACAGAGCCATGAACGCACACGCAAGCAGACGGTCTAAACGTTTCTGAAAAACAAACTAAAAATTGAGACAATAAATAACACTCATTTATAACCTGAACAGAATGATCCCACAAACAACCCTGGCTAATGTAATTCCAACAGAAAGCAGGTTTGTGGAAAAAGAGACTTATTTAAGAGAGACTTGGAAACAGATTTATTTGCGGACAGAAAAGAGAGCGCGTTCCACTAAAAAGAGAGAAAGAAAGACCGAGAGTGAATTTGGAGAACTTTTGGCCTTTCAGAGAAAATATTTTATCGCTATGACACATACCTAACCCTAGTTCAGGGTAGAAGTCTGTGTTTATGACTTACTGAAATATAATCATGATGGGGGGGGGGTGGTTTAGAAGCCTGATAAAACAATCAGGAAGTGTTTGGGGAACACGTACACACACACGAAGGCCATGCAACCCCAAAAAGACCGTCTGAATCCCATCGATCCCAGCTCCCTGTCTCTAACGCGTCATTACTGTGGTAATTGTTCGTAATGCAGTTTTTAGAAAATGGCGGGGCAAATAAAGGGGTGAGATTATACATATTGCACAGTAGAGGGGGAAGAGATGGGTTGATGGAGGGTGGAGTCAGGAGAGCTGGAGAACTTCCTTACAAGGCAACCCAGACGGGGGAAGAATCCTAATGAGATCCAAATGAAGTGAGAAGTGTGTTTTTTGTTACGACTGAACAGAGCATCGTTCAATCTGAACTGGCACATTCTGGAAATCGATTTTTATGCAGACGATCTACAGACACTTCACTCCCAAAGTTCACAAAATTGGCTCTTTGGAGTGGTATCTTTGAAGCAAAATGGAGAAGTCAATCCAACCTCGACGTCTACCTCATCAAGTAGTGGAAACACTTTGTCCGTTAGGCTTTCATGGGCATAGCGCATTATGCATGCAGTATTGAACCAAGCCAACTAATAATCAAGCTGTATCAAATATTCATTTCGAAATGTTCCTTTTCTCAAGGCTGCAGACCGAAGTTAGATCGAAAGAGACGCATGAAAGTGGAATGAAGAATGTAGCCTTGCCAGACAGCTGTAGTTCTTCTAGATAATGCAGCCTGTCTGCTTGGGAAACCAATATTGCTTAACTATCTTCCCAGTTACAACAACAAGAGTGAAACCGCATATGTGCCTGTGTTTAGGCTAGAGGAGTCCCTTCTTAGTACTTTTTGGGAGATTGATAATGCTCCAGGGAAAGATAGCCCTGTTGCGTTCAGCACCAGAGTGCAGGGGAATCTTTAGCTGTTTCAGTACAGCTGCAGTGGCCCGGGATGTCTCTCCTGTCTCCCTCTCCACCTCCCCCCTCTCTCCCTCTCCCCCCTCTCTCCCTATCTCCCTTCCCTCTCATTCCTCTTGTCTTTCTCTCTGTCTACCCTTCTGTTTCCATCTGCTTCCTCTTTACTCATTGTTTCGGCCTTTATCTCTCTCTCTCTCTCTCTCTCTCTCTCTCTCTCTCTCTCGCTCTCTCCTTCCCTGGTTATTTTTCTATCACACACACAGACACACACACACACAAACACACAATCCCGCTCTCAGTCAATCTTACTTTGCACGCCCAATCCACCCTGGGGCTGGAATGATGTTCTAACTGTGGCTGGCTTGTCTTCCAGGAGGTAATTAGCAGGTATTGTTGTTGTTCAGCTAATCACAAATCTCGCACACCAACCATGGTCATTATCGTAACATCAGACGGAAGATGAGACTGGCTCAGGGACGGAGGGACACGTGTGTGTGTGCGTGCGTGCGTTTGTGTGTGTGTTTGTGTGCATGTGTGCGCGTGTACAGGCATGTATGTGCGTGTGCGCGTTAAATGCGATTCACGATACGAACGAGCCTGTGAGCCCATCAAACAAAGGAACATGATAAGATCGCATTCCATTATTTCCATAGGACATTATAAATGCTGAGATCTGCATCTTTCATCTGACCTGTTCAATCTCCAGGCTAACAGGGACATATCTGAGTCTGATGCCAAAACAAAACAATCAAACCCATTCAGATAAGCTGTGGGTTTCAGACAGAATCACAGCGTTTATTAGAATTTGTGAAGTGCAAAACCACAGGATTGAAGCGTATGAATGAAGGGGTGAACCAGCCCAGGCATCACTAGGCCAGGTGGCTATGGGAGGAACTGGCTGAAGTGGGGGGGGGGGGGGGGGGGGGGGGGGGGGGGTGATCGGCAAAACAGCTCCAGCAGCCAGCTGAAAATTGGCCACACAAACAAACAGAAGTGAGATGAGCATAATCTAGGATTGTCGAGGAGAAGATTGCGGGGGTGGGGGGGGTGGGGGGGTGGGGGGGGTGTGGGGGGGTGTGGGGGGTGTGGGGGGGTGTGGGGGGTGGGGGGGGTCCTCCTATTCATCCGTCCGCTGTCCCCCGCCATCATCATCTGTCTCTATTCTTGTTTCCCGGTCGGTGTGGTGGTTTTGGATCAGTCCCCGCGCGTCAAGTGGACATTATCCGTTCTGAAGAAGAGAATGTGAGCAGAGAACGGGAGCTGAGTGTTGGTGTCACCCCCCCACCCCCCCCACCCCCCCCACCCCAACCCCTCCCACCCCCACCTGTTGCGAAGCATTTGCCTTGTTTGAATTCGTGAAAAATGACTTCATCTACAGCTGTTTGTTTTAGCCAAATATTATGGAAGGCCCTTCCATATCGACTGGTTAATCCCGTCCAATCACACCCGTGTATTATTAATGAGGTTTACCTGCTCAGGGATTGCTCGGTGTGCTTTCCATGATGGCAGCATGTCAGCTATCAGTCTGTTCAAACAGAGTGAAGGACTCCCCCCCCCCCCCCCCCCCCCAGGAGGAACCCACCCTATGGAAACCCTATGCATTTTAATGAGCAAAAGTCTTTTCTAATTTGCCACTTTTTTTTTCTAAGCGAGACCTCACCTCAACACGTACGCTGATAACCTCGTCCAGACCATATTTGTTAGAATGGATGCTGGCTTTGGCCGGCTACAGTTTGAGTCTGACTAATATGGAATTCGATCTGGGAACAAATCAAGGTTTTGTAATTAAGTCATGTAACAATTAACCAAGTCAAACCAGTGGAGGTGAGACCATGGCTGTAAAGTGTGTGTGGGCTGTGGTTGGAACACGTGAGTCTTAAATGGTTCGACCACTGATTATGATCTGATTCTGAAATCTGTGTTTCATCATTCACAGGCGATGTTTTCTTTTCCCTGCATATTTGGTGCATATTTACTTTAGTTAGTTTATTTTTCTTTGGTCCATAGAAAAAAAGAAAAAAAAGCAAATTAATAAAGAACGAAAACATTTTACAGACCGAAAGGGTTTAGGCTGAAGTTTAACACTTATTTTGCCTAACCCTAATAACTTCAAGTATGACGTGCCAGCCATATTTGAGTTCAGCCTAGGGTCTGTACCTCTCTGTGTCATCGACTGCAGCAGGAAGGGATTCCTCTTAGAATCTTTTCTCCCAGTTAAGGGAGGATAAGACTGGCTGAGATTTGAAGTTCCTTCAAAGTTTTCTGCTGTAGTTTCCCCATGTCTTCTTCAAAGAAGGCTTGTTCAGGCTCGTTTCCACGGACCTATGGGAAGACATCCTCTCTGGATGTCTTTTTTTTACGCGCAGTAGAAAGAAGGAAGAGATTGGTAGGGGTTATTACATGAAATGGTCACGGTCCTCCCAAGATGCAATATGGCCAGCATGGACAGAAGGTCGTGAGGTCATCACCACACACTCCCCTTTCTCTCTCCTCTTCTAACACACCCTCCCGTGCGAGCGCGTACTCCGACAGTCTCCCACGCGCTCCTTCGCTTCTGAAACTCGTTCCCCGGCCTCTCCCTTTCTTCTCTTCACGCTATCCGTTCCCTTGCCCTCCGACCCGGTCCTCCCCCCACCCCCCCGGTGTGGGCTGACCAGGGGGGTCTCTCTACGGTCCCATTTCTCATTCCACCTCTGGAGTAGATTACTAAATGGAAATAACCACAAGGTCCGGTCCATGTCACCGTGATCAGCTCTCCTTCCTTTCTGCCCGAGACCTCCACAGACCCCGGCAGACTCTCTCCCGTGTCCCGCAGGGGGGGAACAGACAGAGCGCTACGCCTCTCCCCCACCCCACCCTCTCACCCCCTCCCCCCCCGACCCCTCGACCCCAGCTTTCTTCCTCGCTCGGTCCGACTCCTGCACCTCCCGTCCTGTGCGCGAACTGACAGGATCATTATCGTCCTACCCCCCCCCCCCTCCCCCTCCCCCCCATGTGCCTCTGTAGAGAAATGTGAGCGAGCGGCCGTGCAATTTTCGCTCTGCCTTTAGCTGGGAGCTCAGCCCCTTGCAAACATGTAAATGTAATCTCCTTGGCGATCTCGTCCTTGCCTGGTGTGAGCAGCTCTGCTGTAAGAGGCCCGGAATCAGCTTTGAGAGGAATGACTCTCATTTTCGCCATTCAATCACATGCTCGGAGGGGGGGTGTGTGTGTGTGGGGGGGGGGGACGACATACACCGGTGTGTGTGCGTGGGTGCGTGTGTGTGTCTGTATGAATGTGTGAGTAAGGATGACATGCTCCTAATTCGATAGCAGTCACTTTTGGGAAGCTTGGGTTATATGTAATCATACACAGTTGCGCTCAGTGTTAGAAAGTGGACACAACTCCAGCAACTCTCTACACAACCATGTGCAAACGTACCTATTTACACACGCATACGTGTTCTCTTTAACACGGATATTTGAATTTTACAGCGTTGCTCCGTCTGACCCTGGAGTGGCTTATGCTGGGCTGAGAGCTTAACCAATGGGCGCTCCTAAAACCCTCCTGGCTCCTCCCTCATCGGATTGCAATCGCAAAAAAGGCTTTTAATTAGATGAAGCTTGACTGGTTGAAACATGTACGTTTTTACAGCGGCGTCTGAGAATGGGCCCGCCGCGTCGTAAATATTCTGTCCATTCGACATGAATAGAGAGCGAGGATTGGATTTCAGGGGGAGCTTAGATGGACTGCAGAATGAACCCGGGGCTGTCACTTTCCCCGGGAGGGTGTAAATCATCGAGGCGCGCGCCAGCCCTGACACACGTGTTAGTAGTGTGTTGAGGATGTGGGGGGGGGGAGTGGGGTGGTCGACCCTACACAGGATCAATGTCTGTGCCACTAACGTTGGATTTACAGTTGCTCGACTCGCAGGAAAAGATATAACTCTGTTTTAGTGCGAGGGACACTTTCGGATTAATTACTACACTAATTAATACTTGGTCATGTGTAATTACGCTGAAAAGAGGAAATGATGCGTGCATCTGAGACCTAAAGGAAAGTCATTAACTGTTTCTAGCTTTATTCTCAAATTATTTGTTTGTGTGCCTCAGTGTGTGTGTGTGTGTCACTCCAAGGCCAGTTAAGGCAAATGCAGTCAAATACTTAAGTAAGCTTGGTGTGTCTTGCTCGTGATTAAATAAATGAATCAGAAAAGCGCTTTAGGGGAAGGAAATTGAACTGTTGGTAACTGGTGACTTTGTGAAACGACCACCGATTGGTTCAGGTGTGTGCATCAGGTACCTGCTTTCTACAGCGTACACACTGTACACCGGGATTCAGGTTCTCGTAAGCACTGGGGTCGGTGACAGAGGGTGGTGATGGCCTTGATGTCCATCAAGGATGCGGACATAGAGGCCTGGAGGTGACCGATACACCAAGCATTTTGTGAGGAAAGCAACAAAAAATAACTTTTTCCACAAAGAACATTTGAAGATTTGGAGAGATAATTTCGACTCGTCAAGTTTCTGCTCCCACAAACCCTCGAAGGAGCTGAAAAAGGTCCCATACTGAGAGTGACCTGCTGTAACAGGATTCCCATCTGGGTTCCGAATGACCCCAATCGTTTCAGAAATAAAGTGTAGGCTGGTTCATTTTTGATATTGTAATTTAATTTATATTGCACGTGAAAGTGCCATTTACACTACTTACCTATTCACATTCCTACAAAACATATTATTAAGCATGAGGTATGTGCTCTACAAACCCAGAGTAGAACTTGTGGTTACGATATTAAGACATGAGCCAAAGGACAAGCTGCTGGTAAACATGCCATAATGAAAAATCTCATTTTAAAATGAATATTTCATGTGTGGACCTGCGCAACAATCGCATGCGTGTGCATTTTCAGGCGAAAATCCATTATTCAATAAGAGCATATGACTTGAGACCGAAGTTCATTTTTACATTGTACTACAATAGAAACGGGAACCTTTGATGAAATATATGAATAAAACAACGATAAAAGAAGTTTGAGGCACTTTCTAAGGGGCAGCCCTTTCTGATTGAGTTTAGTAATGAAAATTCTACTATTAGAAGCCTAGGCGATACTTTGAGATTAGAAGTGAATGCTTGATCACAGGGATGAACATATCAATGAATTAGATGCAATTAAATGCATCGGCACACAATAAATATTCCGAATTATGTTATATCTTACGCATCGGACACATTGATATTCTGTTCCAGAAAGTTCCAAGACACAGCAAAGAACAACATATTTTGTTGCAGTTCCCAAAACACCCAGAAAACCATTAACTATAACGTACAGTGCGTACTGATGCAGATTCTTGACAACTCCCATTCATTATCAGTCTTTTCTGCCTCAACACGGCTGTTGGAAGTTGTTCCGGGGCTGACAGTTTGGAAACCTTCTGGAACATGGTGAGGTGAGAGAGAGAGGGGAGGGGGCGGGGGAGTGAGAGAGAAAGAGAGAGAGAAGGAAAGAGTGGGATAGAGAGAAAGAGCGGGACAGAGAGAGAGAGAGAGAGAGAGAGAGAGAGAGAGAGAGAGAGAGAGAGAGAGAGAGAGAGAGAGAGAGAGAGAGAGAGAGAGAGAGAGAGAGAGAGAGATGGGAATAAATCATGGTTGTAGTGCTTTGGTCAGCTTCCTGTCCCCTGGAGCTCTACAGCCCAGCTGACCCTCATCTCTGCCTGCACCTGTTCTCCTCACCTCACTCTCCAACTTCTCCACAATGTCTCATTTTCTCCACCCAGTCTCACTGGCTCCATTTTCAGTCATCTGTCCTCTTTCCAAATTTTATTTTTTTCCCCATCTCATTTGTTTTTTTTAATTTGTCAGGGAGTCATTTGTTTCCTCAACAGTCACTGTCATTTTATTTATTTTATATATTTTTTCGCTCTGTCTTCTTTCTGACTCTGATGAGAATTTAGTACGAGTGTTTCGTCCTCTACGAACATACAGTACCGTCTCTGTCACCGAGACTCTTCCCCGATGAGTTCCACTGAGTCTCTCCCTCAGCTCTCCTCCTTGGCACTTCGTCCCGTCTTACTCAGCACTGTGTTGAGCTCGTGGAGAAGATTAGAGGGCATGGCCCCCTCGCCCCCCAGCATGGGCCTCCTGCTGGGGCTCCTGGCCCCGGGCATTGGGGACATGGGAGGCATGGGCCCGGGGGTGAGGCAGGGAGAGGGGCAGCGTGGCAGGGCTGGGACGGAGGCTGTCCTCTGTCCTGCAGCAGCGATGCTGAGCTGGTCTTTTGGTTTCAGACAGTCTGATAGGAGGGTGGGCTTGAAGAGGGCACTGCCCCCCACGCTGGGGCTTTGGCTGGGCCCGCCCTCACTGGGGCTGCCCCTGGGGCTGGGCCCACCCTCACTGGGACTGAGGGTCAGGGATACCGCTTTCTCTGAGGGCTGGAAAGCAGAACAAAAAGAGTTTATTAAAAAAACCTGCAAAAATCGATTATTAAAACAGCATATAGTTACATTTAAATCTCTATAATCTTTTATATTTGTCTGCCATGCAACATACTTTGAGCAGCCATACTTTTAGCATGATCCTGCTCACTCTCTGTTAAGTGACACATACTCTACTCTAAAGCACATACTTGCTTGGTGATGTTGTTCTGGGTTGTCTGGCCAACTGCCACAGCTCTACCACCGGTGACCTTACGACCTGCTGGTGCTTTGGAGTCGGTGCTTTTTGACCACAGAGCCGCTCCATGCTGAAAAGCAAATCCAGCGCAAGTCAGACGGCGAGGAACCTGAACATCAGCCCTCAGCCACCAGCCAGGTTCGAATCAGCCCATTACCAGCTCCATCCACCGGGGCTGGTGTCATGTGAGCCAGGCTGAATCAGGTGCGGCCCTGGAGCTAGCCAGGCCCGGAGACTGCAGTGTGTGCGGGGGAGCGTGCGTGAGGATCACCGGGGTGGCGACCCTAGTTGTGTCAAACAGCCCGAGTACGACCGTCGCTTTGAACTTGTTCCCCGACCCCCCGCCGACCTTTCACCCCTGTGAAACACGCTGCTCCTCGCTAACAACGCACCCTTATTTCCTCAGCGCTAGAACATGTTCTTGCAACTATCCTAACCCCCCCCACCCCCCACCCCGAACCCCCTCCACCCCCCCCCCCCCTCCCCTCGATCGCAGCACCAAGTCAGTTGCCATGGGAACCCTGCCCTAGCAAATGCCCGCTAACAGGTAAGAGGAGGAATATTGAAGTGTTCCCTTTTCCATGCGCTTATTATCTCTCTATTTCTCCCTGTCTCTCTCTCTCTCTGCTTAGGCTTTTAAAGCTTTCCTTGCTGTCTCTCACACGCATTATATTTCTCTCTCCGCCTAAGACCTCTGAGTCTTGTCCATATTAACCGTTCCTGTTTCTCGCTGCTCTGTCATTTTATCTATTTCCGCTGCCCTCCCTACCGGCTGAAACCTGCTGTCCTGATGCTAGCCAGCGCTGGGAGAGTGTTTCCAGCCCGCCACAGATTTTGTGGTTTGGGATCTGATTTAGAGAGCTGGAAACTTCCGGAAGGAGCACGAACGAGTTACAGCTCCCTCTTAATGAAACGCCTTAAAACCTTTCAGTAAGTAAGAGCATTCAGCAAAGCATGTAGGGTGCCACCCATCGTCCTAGCATTCAACTCCATATCCCTATTTAAAGTATTGCTTTCCCCCCCCCCCCCAACTCACAGACTATAATAAGCTGAGAGCTTTTACAGTAAGTACAAGCAGTAAACAACTAGAACAGTGGTCCCCAACTCTGGTCCTCAGGACCCACTGTCCTGCATGTTTTAGATGTTTCCCTGCTCCAACACACCTGATTCAAATGAATAGGTCATTATGAAGCTCAGCAGAAGCTTGTTAATTACTTTATTTGAATCAGGTGTTGTGGGAAGGGGGAAACATCTAAAACATGCAGGACAGTAAGGCCCTGAGGACCAGGGTTGGGGACCACTGTTCTAGAACATGCAGGGCAGTGAGGTCCTGAGGACCAGGGTTGGGGACCACTGTTCTAGAACATGCAGGGCAGTAAGGTCCTGAGGACCAGGGTTGGGGACCACTGTTCTAGAACATGCAGGGCAGTGAGGTCCTGAGGACCAGGGTTGGGGACCACTGTTCTAGAACATGCAGGGCAGTGAGGTCCTGAGGACCAGGGTTGGGGACCACTGTTCTAGAACATGCAGGGCAGTAAGGTCCTGAGGACCAGGGTTGGGGACCACTGTTCTAGAACATGCAGGGCAGTGAGGTCCTGCGGACCAGGGTTGGGGACCACTGTTCTAGAACATGCAGGGCAGTGAGGTCCTGAGGACCAGGGTTGGGGACCACTGTTCTAGAACATGCAGGGCAGTAAGGTCCTGAGGACCAGGGTTGGGGACCACTGTTCTAGAACACAGGATGTAATGCTGGCGGGCGGCAGAGCTAAAAGGTTAACATCAGAGGTTCTCAAATGGCACCTCCAGCCAGATGACCTACTCTTTAAGTCCGGGTGATGGATTCATGATGCATTATCATTTTGAGTTACCGTCGGTCTAGATCATTGAAAACGCATCTTACGGTAATTTGTCGCGAACGACGCACTCTCTTTGAACGTTCGTTATTTCTGTCAAGCGAGGGGCGAAGACTGAGAAAGCAGAGAGAACTGGGAGGAGAGGACAATCAGAGAGAGGGAGAGAGAGAGAGACAGAGAGAGAGAGAGAGAGACAGAGAGACAGAGAGAGAGAGAGAGAGAGAGAGAGAGAGAGAGAGAGAGAGACAGAGACAGAGAGAGAGAGAGAGAGAGAGAGAGAGAGAGAGAGAGAGAGAGAGAGAGAGAAAGACGGAGAGACAAGGACACTTCCTCCTGCTCATTTGAATGTCTTGGTTTGCATTATTGATGCGCTCTGTCAACAGACGCATAAGGCACAGGCTGGTCTGTCTTCGTCTACAGCCACATGATCGTGTCACAGTAGCAACAGCTGCTTAGGGTGAGATGGAGGAGATCC
The DNA here is from genome assembly GCA_030340665.1 of Neosalanx taihuensis. Lineage (NCBI taxonomy): Eukaryota > Metazoa > Chordata > Actinopteri > Osmeriformes > Salangidae > Neosalanx > Neosalanx taihuensis. Next base: position 5,891,395 of record CM059313.1, read on the forward strand.
TCTGGTATGGATCTATATACAGATAGCATACAGCCTCACTGGGCTTCATCATTGACGTGCACTCACCATTTTTTGAATGATGCCCGTCACCCAGGTTACCTGTGACTCCTCCCCTTCGCAGCAAAAATGCCTGTTGGTTAAAATGGGGTTAACGCTGTACACATCTGCGTATCTGAATGTTATTAGTACTTCCTGTGATACGCTATGGATAAAAGCGTCTGGTAAACAAAATGTTATTGTCCCCCTTGACTGTGCTGACAGTGTATGTCACTTTTAATATATATTTTTTATACATTTCACATTTTAGTCATCTTATCTGATGCCACAGTGGTGCATAACTGTTCAACTGATGTAAATACTTTTTTAGTTTAATAGATCCAGGTGTGTTGGATGCGTTGTGTTGTTGTGTTGTGTGTGTGTGTGTTGATAACTGACTTGGAGAAGCGCATCAGGTTACCCACCATTGTTGCTTGTCTGTATAGATGGTGAAGCCCCAACTAGGAAAGAACAGGAACATAAAGAGAGACTGTGATAGAAAGACAGACCGTGATAGAAAGAGAGACCGTGATAAAAAGAGAGCCACAGAGATTAAGTGGTTTGCCCCCGTTTTTTGCCCAATTTCAACAAATGTTGTTTTTTTCCCAAATACATATTTTCTGGAGGTTATAATCTTGTTTGTAACATTGAAGGAAAGAGTTGAGAAGGCCAATGTTTTACTGCCAAGGTCTTGGTTTGCTTTCGTTCTTTCTTTTCCCACAAGGTCATATTCATTGTTCATTGTCATTAAAAAGAAGGAAAAGTACTTTTCAACATCAGCATACTGGAGGTTCTTTGGGTATTTTTTAATCTTGTTAAGATACCGGGAACGTATGTATGATGCGATCTTGCACGCTCGATCTTCAGTATTTTCAAGCTTCGCCTCTTACATTTGTGTTTGTGTGCGTGTGTGTGTGTGTGTGCATGGTACAAGACAGTGTTCTTGTGTCTTGGTACAAGCAGGAGGTATACTGTGATACTGTGATAGGGTGGGTATACTGTGATACTGTGATAGGGTGGGTATACTGTGATACTGTGATAGGGTGGGTATACTGTGATACTGTGATAGGGTGGGTATACTGTGATACTGTGATAGGGTGGGTATACTGTGATACTGTGATAGGGTGGGTATACTGTGATACTGTGATAGGGTGGGTATACTGTGATACTGTGATAGGGTGGGTATACTGTGATACTGTGATAGGGTGGGTATACTGTGATACTGTGATAGGGTGGGTATACTGTGATACTGTGATAGGGTGGGTATACTGTGATACTGTAATAAGGCTCCTAACTGTTAACCAAAGGTGTGTATGGGCCTTGTGTGTGGGACGCAAATATGCACATCCAGTACTTATGACTGACCTGATGCATAAATAAGCCAAAACTGCGTCTGGTTTAACAGCAACAGAAGAGTGCACTCCTGATACTAATGATAGAACGACGTGAAGTTCATTTGCTCTATCTATGCGGTCAAAAATCTATTTACACACATTGAATCACTGGGAAATACTGTTATATTCAAACAGCAGCGAAAGAGCGTGCTTATGAAATGATCCTGATGAGACAATGTAAAGTTCAATGCTCTCCACAGTCCAAAAAAATCAATTTGCGCACACAATGAATCCCTGGGAAATAACTGGATTTGAACAAGGGGTTGGTGGCCTAGCTCTGATCAAATGGATGTCCCTCGCTCTTTGAAGTGGGTATCCCCCCCCCAAAAAAAACATCTCCTCTGAGATGGAGTGAGTATATCTGCCCCTTCTGTTTACAAACACTCTCAGTGGAACAACATACTCTGTAAAAGCCTGACTGGACAGGGACCGTAAAGAGAGGTGAGGAGAGGGGGGAGGACAAAGAGAGGAGAAGACAAAGAGAGGAGAAGACAACAGAGGAGGAGAGGAGATGAGAGGAGAGGAGAACAAACTCTCCCCTACTCTCCTATTGAAACTCCTCCTCTATCTTTCTCTCTCTCCCCTTTGCGATCTTCTCAGGTAAGCTTGCTGTTAATGATGTGCCGAAGAGCTGGATTCCTTCTTTGTTTGTTTCTTGGACTCTTTCCATCCTCCTCAGCAAATCCTCTCTCTCTCTCTCTCTCTCTCTCTCTCTCTCTCTCTCTCTCTCCTCTCTCTCTCTCCTCTCGCTCTCTCTCTGTCTGTCTCTCTCTCTCTCTGTTTATCTGGCTTTCATTCTCGCTGTCTCTCTCGATCTCTCTTTCGCTCTCTCTCTCTCCCTCCCACTCTCTCTTTGTCGACCATCTCTCTCGCTCTCTTTCTTTGCCTGTGCTATTACTAAAATAGTTTTTCACGTGATTTTCCAATGCTTCAAAATGAATTCTCCCTATTAACCCTATTACAACACTACTCCAACTTTATTATTTCCCTTCCAATTATCTCTCTCCAAATCCGCTCTTTCAGTTTGTTGTTTGGCCCTGCAGGATTGAGAAACTTGTGCAATCAGCGGCTAGACTCATTTTTCATGGTTCTCCCTGACTCTAATTCCGACACAGCAAAAATTAAGAGGAATGATAATTGGGCAATGTGAAACCAGCATCCTACACTTATTTGCAGGAAAAAAAATGCTGCTGCCTTGACGGGGAATAAATTAGGATAATACATTATCATATATTTTAAATAAAGTGGTAGCACTGTTTCTCGGAGCAGGCAGCTGGGGTGGATCATTTGTATTTGTTAATGCACAATTATGTTTAATCTCTTTCATTATTGTGAATATTAAAAACACACTGAGGGTGGTTGGGTTGATTGCATGGTCCGGGTGTTAGGGCACTTAGAGTTAAGCAGAGGGGGATTTACATCTTGAGACGAGACACAATAACAAAACGTTCAACTATAACGCGAAATAATCAGTCCACAGTAATGAAAAGATAAGCAGCCCCCCCCCCCCCCCCCCCCCCCTCCAAGTCCAAAACAGACGAGGGTTTTCTTCATGTTTACCTGGTTGGAGGTTTCAGTCTTTTCTTCAGGCCCATGTAACACTTCCCCCACTTGAGTGTGATCTCTCTCTCTGGTTTAGTGCTCTGGAAGAGACAGCGATAATTCTAACGTTGTAAAAGTACGAGAAAAGGACTAGCATAAGGCTAAAATATCAGCTGGTTTAGTGAAATGACACGTGGGGAAGAAGAAATGTCAGCCGTTTGTCTCTCCCTCGGGCTCCACCCACCTATAATCCCCCCCCCCCCCCCCCCCCCAACAAACCTTAACGCTCATTGTCACCGAGGCTTTGAAAAATAAACGCCTCAGAATATCAATTAAATTTCCGCTACAATGATAATTTCCACCTTCTTCATGCGATAATTAGCCACATTGCCGAGTGTGCCCGATACTACACTAATTAAGGCAAAGAACAGCCTTCATTCAAAGCCTCCTCGCCTCCCCTCCTCCTCCTCACCCCCCCCCCCCTCCTTCCTCCCCTCTCCGCACAAGGCTTCCACCTCCATCAATTATTAACACATCTTCACACTCGTTTACAAAACTGCGTCTCAACTGGAACAGCGAGCCCTGAAAGCATGGCCTCCAGGGAGGGCTGGTTCCATGCATTACCACGGGTTCTAGATCCGGAGAGGAAACTCAGATTGGCTCATGCCATGGAACGCTTGTCCCGTTGGGGGAGCATGGAGAGTGATTTTGAAATCTGGGAATCTAAACATAATGAGAGTTCCTTCGAGAAGAGCCATGGTATCCATAAAAAGGGATGAATAGAACCATAGAAAAAAGGTGATGTAGATAGAACTAACATTTCACCAAACGCAAAAACAGTTTACTAAAAACACCTCCAGATTAAAAACCTAGAACCCTGAACCACGACACTGCCCTACAGAAGGACCTGACTCTGTTTAACTTCCATTCAATGGTGGTCCTGCACACCCCCCCCACACCCCCCACACCTCATCCCCACAGCCCCCTCCCCCAAAGCAATGACCACCACACGCACATAAATCCCCGCTCCCCCGGAGTGAACCTACTTTCATATCTTTATACAGGAGCAGCTTCTCATCCTTGAGGACGACATATCGGTCCTGGAATTTACTGCCAGTTAGCAGCTTAGCGGCTCCGTCCCTGCACTTCAAGTAGGCGCCTTTCAAACACTTCTGGACTGCTGTGACGGGAGAGACAGAGTTCAAACCCACCAGAGACACAAGCTAACCTCAGTGTGCTTAAGTGTTCCTCTTCCTGACGGAGCGTGTTTAAACCAGTGATAATACAGTGTGTTTATAATGCTTGGACACAACAAACTTTACTTCTTGCTGCGCATTCCTAATTAATAGAAACCGTTAATCTTTTTTGATACCATTATATTCATATGTATGTCTGCTGAAAATGGTTTGTCTGTAGATTTTCAGTCGTGCGTGTGCGTGCGTGTGTGTGTGTGTGTGTGCGCGTGGGCAAGTGAGCCTTTGAGGCTGCGAGCATCTCTGACTCACCGAAACGTTCAGATGCTGTTTTTGCTCCTTTGAACTTTTTGATGACGAGGAAGGCAGAGCGAGGGTCGTTCATGGAGCTCCATTCTAATACCTGTTCTAGAACCTTCTCTTTGTAGTGCAGTGGTCGTTCTGGCAACAACAACAAAATACATTTAAAAAGTGTGGAAAAAGATGGAGAAAGATTTACCGTATGTAGAAATCCTGCACATGTGATCTGGGATATTTTAGGGGAACAAGGCTCAACTCCCCTCCCCATAACAAGAAATTAAATTGCACTGTCAAGTCACTGAATGATAATTATCTAAAATGCCATCAGGAAAATATTAGCAGAAAAACACAAAACCATTAGTTGGATGTTTTTTTTCCTCCCCACTTTCATTATTGTGTAGTTCAAATTTGCAATTATCTTTAGCGAATCTGAACATGATTAGAAAACACACTCATGTGCAAAATAGACCTATTATCTCGCCCTAATTTGCTAACAGAGTAATACGGTACACACTATCAGTTGAAAACATCACTTGTACAGCAGACAGCATTCTGCTTCATTACTCTTTTCAATGCTTCGGCCTAGCCAAACAACTGCCGGTTTTCACAAGCGAGTAAAACTCAAATTTGCAGTGGGCTAACTTATTTACAGAACGGGTTCCATCTCCTCTAAGGATCTTCGCTGACCTGGGCCATTGAATTAGTTACCCGTTTCCCTCCAAATATTAGCTCCTCTTTCCACCCATTACCACAGATAAGGTTGTTTATGTATAGAATGCCTTCAGAATCCTAATTAACCAACTCTGTCTCTCCCTTCTTGTTGGTCACAGGCAAAAACTGTCCAAATAGAATCGCTTCAGAATTGCCTGGATGTTTATTCTGTAGAGAGAAACATGTTGTCTCTTCACAAAGAAATATGCCATCAGCAAATCTGCTCAGCATTCAGGAGACCTCCTTTTTTAGATGAGGACAAGCCTGGCCTTTGGAACATTTGTTCAAGGGGGCAACCAAACAAACGGAACACAAACTCCGGGAACTTTCTGGAAGGTTTCTTGCTCTGCGCCAGAGAAGCACCTTCTTCTTCGGCAGATCTTCGACTCCCGTTTCTCTGGCAACCTCCCAGATTGAAGGCCGTCTGACGCAAAGCGTGTCACTGTCTAGTGTTTGAGTTGTGATTTTTCTTTTCCTCTCGTTCAGGATTGGTAAAAACCTCACAACACACTACCAAGACGATGATTAATTCATGCAGGCATCAAACGGTCGACGGAGGCCTATTTCCCGTGCGTGCGTTTCATCCGTCGACACAGGTTCATTAGAGAGGTAGCCTAATCTTCTAATCATGGAGCCTGGAGATGAGGGGAGAGGGTCCCTCGAATGTGCCCTGCATGAAAATTGCCCATCAAGCACTGCCTTGTGAAATCCAATCATTAATTGGAGGAGTGCAGATGGAGTGAAAAGTTGGGAGTGCAGGCTCTTGATTGGAAAGGCTTGATAAACTGGCTTATGGTTAAAGGGGCTTTGAATGACTCTAGTAGATTTAGTCAAATCATAACCCACCTGGAAAAAGGTGGCTGAATGTCATGGTCGTTCTGGTGGTCATTCACACACACACACACACACACACACACACACACACACACACACACACACACACACACACACACACACACACATGCTCAGGTTGTTCTCTTCCGGTCACCTACCCAGTTCTCCTTTCTCAATGACTTCGTACGCGGTCCAGAAGTCTCCGGAGTTTGTGACAACGTTCTTCATTCCAAGAGTTTTCTTTGTCAACTCGTCCGACCGCATGGTTGGAGAAAGCTGCCGAAACATGAAAACAACATCTTGTATCGGCGTCATAGACCTCAAGCTTGTGGATAATAATAACCCCAACTCTTATAACCATGATTAACTGTTTCAATCAGGCATTGTTTTTGAAGTGTTGCAAAAGTTTTCTGACATTTTAATATTTTTTACATTTATTTGGCAGACGCTCTTATCCAGAGCGACTTACAGCAAGTACAGGGACATTCCCAACTTAGGCAAGTAGGGTGAAGTGCCTTGCCCAAGGACACAACATCATGTAGCCACAGCCAGGAATCGAACTAACAACCTTACCTCACTAGCCCAATACCTTAACCACTGAGCCACATGAGTCTTAACCGCCACATGACTGTTAATGGGAAAGGACCACTAAACGTCACCGGTTTAAAAGCTTGCTCGAAGAAGCTTTGAGACCTTTTGCGAAATAATTGTTCAGTGGAAAGATTTGGAAAAGGGTTCTGCTTCACTCCAAAGAGTAAGAGGGAGGGAGAGTCAGGGTAAAGAGAAACGTTAACGTCAACCTAACTGGGAGCCAGACCCCTGTCACCCTCCCCTCTCTGGCCCACCGCTGTTCCACACCTGCAAAAGAAGTCCATTACCTGCTGCTCCCCAGCACCGCTGATAAAACGCAATTACTCACACAATTAAATCAGACGTTTCTTTGATTAGCTCGCTTTTGATTTATTTTGGTGGCGGTAATCCCATCAGGGTTGAATCACCAGTGTCTCGGCCTTATTCCATCACCCCCCCCCCCCTCCACCTCTCTCCCTCCCTCCCTCCTTCCCTCATTCGTTTCGGTTCCCACCACCCTTCTACCCCTGTCCTCACCCCCCCCCCCCCCCCCCCCCAAAGCCTTTTGCTCACACACCTTGATTAAGCAGCAGTTTTCGGGCTCTCTCTTTTCCAGGTACACCTCAAAGATCAGGTCGCCTGCCGGAGAGAACTGGGAGGGAGTGATGGAGAGAGAGAGAGAGAGGGAGAAGAAGGGAAGGGGAGCGAGAGAATGGAATCAAGGTAAGTTAAGTAATACGGAGACAACAAGAGAGTCTGGATTAATTGGCTTTTTGTTGGACATTCCTTGCTCTGGTGTGGTCTCAACTTAAATGCAGAGACCTAAGATAGGCCTTAGAGGATGTGTGGAGGCAGGGGGTGTTCAGAGCTGCGGGCCTGCTAAACCTGCGGCTGCTAATTGATAGGATGGTTATCAGCATGGAAGAGGTGAAGGCAGCTGAAGGTAGGAGAGGTAGAGAGGAGGGATAGTTGATACAGTGTCTTCAGTCCTGTCAAAGTTCACAGTGCGTTCTCAGTGTTCTCTGACAATGGGGAACTTTTAGAGCTTGAATCTTTTTAACAAAGACAAGAACTTGGCAAGAACTTAAATAAGTACACCCACACACACACACACACACACACACACTATGTTGAGACCAGGACAAAGACCTTGATTACTGAAGCAAGACACTTGACTTCCTATTCAACCATTGTAAAAAACAACAGAAAAGGTATATTGGAATTGAAATGTCATTGCACAGGAGAAACTGTTCCTCATCGCGTCCCGTTCCCGCTCTCTTTCCCTCCCAACGCCTCACCAGGTTCCTTCAGAAAGATACAAAAATGAAGTTCAACCTCTTCCAGGCCAATCATCTGACAGGAAAAAAAGAAATCAATAACACGGAAACGGCACCGAGAAGAATTCAAAGCAAATGGCGGCTTTGTTTTTTTTTTTACGATAGTGAAGTAGCGACGCCGTGTATTTGAGCAGGGATGTGAGAGGTAAAGCCTGACGCTTCATTTGAGATGTTTTCAAAAGAGGGAGGGGAAAAAAGGAAGCGATCCACGATAACGGCTGCCAGCATCGCAACATAACAAGCTGATCCCTGATCCTCATCATTCCAACATTCATCTGCCTGCGCGTGTGTGTGTGTGCGGGCTAGACTGAGTGAGTTTATGTTGCATCTGTAACTGTGTGTGTGTAGGTGTGTGTGTGTGGAGGGGGGGTGTTGCCTATGCCAGCAAGCACAGAAAAGTATTGTGTGTGTCTGCATGTACCAGCCAGTGGGGCCCAGCTGAATGATATACTGCTGCTAAGAGCGACACTGCTCATCATGATGTGCTTACAGAGGAGATTACAGCTCACAGACAACAGCCAATCACATCTCTATTCAGCCTGGCTCTGGGAAACTCAGGAACGAGAGAGAGAGGGAAGGAGAGAGGGAGAGACAGAGAGAGAGAGAGAGGGACAGAGAGAGAGAGAGAGAGGTAAGGAGAGAGCGAGAGAGGGACAGAGAGAGAGAGAGGGACAGAGAGAGAGAGAGGTAAGGAGAGAGCTAGAGAGGGACAGAGAGAGAGAGAGAGAGGTAAGGAGAGAGCGAGAGAGGGACAGAGAGAGAGAGAGGGACAGAGAGAGAGAGAGGTAAGGAGAGAGCGAGAGAGGGACAGAGAGAGAGAGAGGGACAGAGAGAGAGAGAGGGACAGAGAGAGAGAGAGGGACAGAGAGAGAGAGATAGAGAGAGGAAAGTCAAAAGTGCCTTTTAAAAGCTGTTGCGATAAAGAGGAAGGAGAAGGCGGGAGGGAACTAACGGTTTGGCATGGCGACCGAAACAATTTGGAGTTTTGAGGGTGAAATACATATTTTAGTGTCATGCGTGCTAAATCCATAATCATGGTGAGCCAAATCCGCGCCTCGTCGAAAAATGCCAGTCGTGTTGTTGAGAGGAACACCTTCACCTGCCAAAGATTAGGACTCACCTCACATCTGACATGAAACGCTCAAAAAAGCTCAATAAATTACAGCCTTTGAAACAAATGAGGCATGAGGTGTAATTGCACAAATGGCGCCATTAAGAACATTCCTCCCTGCCAGTTTAACACCCTATCCACCGAAGGGCAGATGGCGAACAAAGTCCAGAACTTTCCTTGTCACAGTGGGAGACAGAGAGCGGGGAGGGGGAGACTCAGTCGGACACCGGTGCCACGCAGAGAGAAAGAAAAGGGAGCTGGAAATGATATTCCAAATGTGTAGGAAGAGGGTAAAATGACCCATTGATGATAATGGTGCCAATCATTTATTTCTCACTTGTGCAATTACTATAATGTTCTATATATAGTATATATATATATATATAGACGCTCTTATCCAGAGCAACTTACAGCAAGTACAGGGACATTCCCCTGAGGTATGTTTTTGCACGGACGGGATTCGAACCCGCAACACTCTGATTAGGAGCCTAACCTCCCCTGAACTATACAACCTGTGAATATATGGCACTTCTTTTTTTATTTTCCTTTTCAGTTAGGGTTAGTCTGTCCTAGATTACTAAAAACATTTGCCAAGAGTCTGACAACATTGTGTTTTCTTGTTTAGTCCAGTTGATCCTCCACATCACATAGCTTTCTAATAGCATCAGCCTTTCATTGTTTATTTCAACAGCCACTTTAGAGTGTTAAAAAAAGAGAAAGAGAGAGAAAAAAAACGACTTTTACTTTAGCTGGATGGCAAGAATGATACATTTTGTATTTCTTTTTTGTTCGGGTTATCTCAACAAATTGTTTGATGCCAGCACAGCCATTCAGGCATCAAGCAGCATCCATAAAGTTTAACAGGAACAACAACCTCTCATCACCCCCTTCGTCTCATCCTACCTCCACCGTTCCCTCTCTTCCTCTCTCTCTTTTCATCCCCGCCCCGAAACAGACAGATCAAATGCTTTCCTGTGTAATGAAATCCCACAGATTGTCCCCACGCAGATATCGACACACTCCCACACAGGTGATGCACACACACGCGTCCGAACACTGTCCTGATGGCCTGATGGTATTTGTCAGTAGAGGTGACCGGGGTGACTTACTGTCGCATCCTTCTTGTCGTTCCACCTGGTAATGAAACTGTTCTCCTTCTCCATCTGCTTCACTTGGTCCTCGTTGACCTTTAGGATTACACACACACACACACACACACACACACACACACACACACTCAGCATGACAGCATGACACAAATACCCAACATCCCACTCCTTTGGCCTGAGCTTTGCTAGGCTAGACTCTTCTACTAGACATCTTTTGGCCTTGTTTTTGGAGCCAGTCTCATCCTGCTGTGCCAACAGGAAGTTCGAAGCTCTGGACAGCAACACTACCTCATCAGAAACTGAAGTCTGCTAAACTCATGTAGGAGTTTGGAGGACGTGAGTGATTTAGTCACTGTGGCTCGGTTCCAACAGGGTGAATGGTACCAGTGGATGTGACTTTACAAAGCTTTGGGCTAGCGGGGGGGAGGGGATGAATTGAGGCAATAATGAATTGAGGCATTTTTGCTATCATTTTGAGGGAACACTTTGCTTTGTCAGGGTTATGCAGGGCAAAGAAGACACACACTGACATGCACCCACACTTCAGCCGGTGTGTTTGGTTCTGATAAAGGACCAAATCGCCGGCATGCGGCACATAAAACTTCCTCCGAACTGCCTATTTTTTCAGGGTGCCAGGCATGTGCGCGTCCCTCTCCTTGGCTCGGTTTCAAGGCCGTTTGATTCCACCACCCCCCCCCCCCCCCCCCCCCCCGCCCCTGTCCTAAATTGATTCTGGAACGAATCTGTCTGTTTTGGAACGAACGTGCCCGCGCCTCTCCCAATCCCATTAGCTTGCTAGCTAACGTTCCAAGTGCGACGTTCAGGCCGAACCCCCCCTTCCCCCTCCCCGTCTTTCCCTCTCGTCGTTAGGGAGCAGCGCCTCAGGTGCGACGCTAATAAGGCGACAACAAAGAGAGGTCCTGCCGTCGTCACGTTTCGGTCCAGGAGTTGACCGAAAGGAGGAGCCTCGACGATGAGCGGGGCGATCCTGCTAACGAGCCACTGACCCCAGGACAGGGAGAAGGTGTGTGTGTGGGGGGGGGGGGGGGGGCGTGTCTCTCACATCAAACAGCTGCACGTAGTTCTTGATGAGGTCCTGGACCACGCCGGCCTCTTGGAGGTTCTGGCCGTCTGTCTGGAAGAGGCAGGGGGAGAAGACGCGGGCCAGGTCCTGCGTCTGCATCTGGGTCAGGTGGGAGCACCACTGAAGCCTGGGTGGCCGGAGGGAGTGAACACACACACAAATGGAAATGTTTCATGAAGACAGGCCAACACACAGTTGCAAACACACAGCTACAAACAGACACACACACACACATTTTTAACCCTTTCAGCTACAGGAAAGCAGACATGCACACACACACACACACACACAGGCGTACAGGGCCGTACCTGAACAGGTGCTGCAGCAGAGCCTCCAGGGTGGACCTGTTGATAGTGGGCAGGCTCTGGATGAAGGCTGAGTACTTCTTCACTCGGTCCTTCTCGTCCTTCTCATCTGCAGAGAGGAAGAGAGGCAGAGGCCACAGCATGAGGAGCGAAGCCTGCTTCTGCCACAAACCCTACTTTGAGTTGCTGCAAAAGCACCATAGCAAAAAGCCACCCCTGCAAAACTTGATAAGTTAAAGACAGTCCTTCGCTGACCTAGAGCGGACACCCAGTAAGGGTAGAGCTCCTTGGCCAGGAGAGCATCCTCCGTTTGGGATAAGAACTTCTGCAGAGTCTGGGTGACATCCTCCAGGCGATGCTCTTGGACCCTCAGCTTGACATTGCGTGCATCCCCTCTGAAAGCCTCCAGGAGATGGGCAACACGTGCCGGATCCCCGGTCCTCTGGTACAGCCCCTTCTGACCCAGACCTGAAGGGGGAGTGTGTGTGTGTGTTTTCAGTGTGTGCATGTATACCGGGGGTTATGAGGACCTCTGAATGACTTTAGTCAAAGTGGACAGAGAATTCTTACCATACTGGGTGACGAAAGCAATGCAGCTTTCAACAATGATGGGGACGCCATTTTTACTGAGCTGCTGGTTGCTTAGCGCCTTTCCGTCTGTGCCCGCAGCCAATCGGATGGCAGAGTGCCACAAGGCAAAGTCCACTTTGTTGTAGGTGTGCATGTAAACAGTTCTAGGACAGCCAAGGCAAACACATTAATGACAAACCTATGTTATAAAATGGCACCAAACAACTGAATGGGTACGGAGTCAGAACATGGTGGCACAGTTAGACGAACGAGACGCTCTCCAGAAGGTTGGACCTACCGTCCTCCTTCCACCATGAGAAGCACTTGGATCTTCTCCTCGCCTTCCACATGGGTGGAGACCGCTGAGGGAAAACACAAGAGACGTCATTCGTAGATTTCCTTCGATCCCTCTCACCTACCCTTGCTGCGTTCTGGCGTCACCTCCTCGCTCTTATCGTTCACCGTCAGCAGTCACAGACTTGTCGTAGTCAGATGACGGTGAACGGGACGCGCGGTTGCATGACGCTGACAAACTGTGTTTTTGTCGTTCGTGACGCACTTCGTACAGGAGTTACAGCAGCTAGTTACAGTGATATTTCTTGCTCTCTGGTGGCAAATTATTTTCTTCTGGTGTTTGTCAGTTTTTAAGAGTGGGCTCTGATGTAAACACGCTTTGGGGGGTAGACTTCAGAGATTGTTACTGTCTTTATACAGCTTTATTTAATTAAAAACGCTTGTATCAGGTAAATGCAAAGCCGCAACTCTTGTCATTGTTCGAACAAACAATAAAGTGCTCTTTATCCACCTCGCGGGCGTGCGGCAGGGACATTATTTGTACTTTCGTGTTTCTAGGATGACAAGAACACACTGCGGCCTTGTTCCACAGTAATGAGTGTAGGGGTTCACATCGAGTGTTTGTTTTAAGGTGCCGTGTCATTGTGGGAGATGCATGGTAACAGAGACACTGATCGCACAGCGGAAAGGGCTAGAAGGTGGACCAGCGGGCCATAGACAGTGGTGAATGTGCTGTACAGATCACACAGCTGATTGATTCATTATTTAATTGACGTGACAGAGCTTGTCTACTCCAGGATGTGGAAGTGGAGGGATGTTTGGTGGAGGGATGTTTGGAGGAAGCGGAGGGATGTTTTGAGGAGGTGGAGGGATGTTTGGTGGAGGGATGTTTGGAGGAAGCGGAGGGATGTTTAGTGGAGGGATGTTTAGTGGCGGTGGAGGGATGTTTGGTGGAGGGATGTTTGGTGGAGGGATGTTTGGTGGAGGGATGTTTGGTGGAGGGATGTTTTGAGGAGGTGGAGGGATGTTTGGTGGAGGGAAGTTTTGAGGAGGTGGAGGGATGTTTGGTGGAGGGATGTTTTGAGGAGGTGGAGGGATGTTTGGTGGAGGGATGTTTTGAGGAGGTGGAGGGATGTTTGGTGGAGGGATGTTTAGTGGCGGTGGAGGGATGTTTGGTGGAGGGATGTTTTGAGGAGGTGGAGGGATGTTTGGTGGAGGGATGTTTTGAGGAGGTGGAGGGATGTTTGGTGGAGGGATGTTTGGTGGAGGGATGTTTGGTGGAGGGATGTGAACACGGTGACAGGTTCAGCACGGTTCCTCTTTCATAGCTACTGTGCTCTGTTCTGCCTGGTGGTTAAGCAGATGTGCAGGTTAAGGTAACATCCCAAAGTTTTCCCTCACGTACCGCTACAGAAGGCACGCAGCCGTAACAAAAAGCACCTGTGACTAAATACTTGTGCCGTAAAGGACAAGGACCCTAAGCTCTTACCGGAACAGAATCTTGTAACCCATCTCCTCATTGTTTTGTCGTCATGCTAGCTGCTAACCGTCGCTAACCCCGTGTCACAGCTGAGCTCAAGGTGCCCTGAGTGCTGCCATATTTGGCTGGTTCCCAGCACCCATCAGAACCATTACTAATCCCCTCTGGTACCACAAGTTCCCACCAGTGACGAACCTCGGCTTGGGAACGCTTAAGAGGGAGGGAGGGGGCGGGAGCTCTCCCTGATCCAGAGCTGAATGCTTAAATGGATTAGAAAGATTGATAGATCTTTTTTCTCTCCCCGTCTCTCCATCATCTCTTCCCAGTACGTTGTTCGGCCGCAATCGATAGAAATGTTTACGGGGAGTGCCTTCTCTCTCTCTCTTTGTGTGCACCTGTGTCCTCCATACTCACTAAGTTCCTGCAGTTGCTTGAGGTGCAACGTCCCTTCTGCACCCTCCGTCTTCCCCGAGCTGAAGTGTAGCGTGGAACCTTCCAGAGAGAACCAGCCGACCCTCCAATGGTAGAGGTCGTGACCTTCCTTGTAGAAGAGCCGGCCAATCAGCTCGCTGGCTGGCCTCAACATAGCCTCCACTTTAGACGGGACGAAACACTGAAACACAGGCAACAGAGGACGCTTTTCCAAAGAAGTGAATTTATGGTTCCCTAAAAAAAAATGTGGTTGGACATATGAACGCCATATGAACTTGTGAAGCCCCACAGGCAGCCAAACTTCAGGTGCCGCAAAACATTCCTGTGCCTCTTTTCCGGGCTGATTTGTGGTTCAACACACCTCGTATTTTGCCTTCACCCTCTCTTCTTCCTCCCTACTCTTTCTCTCTCCGCATCGCTCTCCTTCTCCCTCTTCGTCCTCCTCTCCCCTCTTCCTTCCTTCCTTCCTTTCTCTCTCTCTCTGGGTTTCTCTCCGCGTCCTCCCTCACCTCACCTCACACTCGTTCCTTGTTCCCTTGTTCTTTCTAGCAGCCATGTTCCTCTTCGCAGCCCTACCTCTCCCTCATCCTCCCTTCCACTCTCACTGGCTCAAATTGAAACGGTGGGGTGTGAGGCTTCTGCAGACAGACAGACAGACAGACAGACAGACAGAAGGCAGAGCTAATACTCCCCCTGCTCCTACCATCTATCTCCAGAGTTGTCTGGGATTAATAGATGGGTTGGAAGATATATAAAGGAGGGGTGGTGGGGGGGGGGGATTGCAGACACATTTTGTGTGGTGTGCCATTACAACAGGCTGTCACCATGCGGGGGAAGAGATAGTTGGGCCACTATGTCTTCTTGAAGGAAGAGGGGGAGGGCTGTGTGGGGAGGAGGGGGGGGGGTGGCGGAGAGAGATGCTCACAAACACACACAGGGTGTACGTACACACACAAACACACACACAGGCACACGCACACAAACACAGGCATGTTTGTGAAAGAAAGAACACACCAAAAAACACGCATCGGCGCGCGTGTAGAGACACACCAAATGCGCCCCATAACGACGCGCACGCACACGCACACGCACGAACACACGCACGCTCTGGCTCGTCACCTTGGTGATGGCACGGACCCAGTCCTGCTGGGTCTCCTCTGTCTCCGCCCCAAACAGCAGCACCCTCTCGGTCTGAAGGACCAGCTCCACAGAGAACACAGGCCTGCACAGGGAGACACAGCACACACACTCCGTCAGGCCATCGGCCAGGGACAAGATGAGGCCACACCCACAACGGCAATGCGACTTAGAGAGACGGCGCTCTCATCTCACTCAAACGCTTCGTAAACGCGGGCTCGTGCGCGTCTCGGCGGAAAGAGCTTATCCACTGAGACGCAAACACGGAGGCACGAACACACAAACAACACAGAAGTAACCCCCCCTCCTCCCACACACACACGCAGTTAAACAACCTCGCTGTCGGAAGCAAGAAGGTGGCTATTAATCTTTGTTTGTCCTTCTCGCTCCCCCTTGCTGTCTCTCTCCTGGCTAACTCAGAGAGGGTCAGAGGATCGCTGTCTTAATGGTTCTGACAGGGTAGCCAGCGAGAGGCGGCTCGATCGTGGGATGGGGACCCCGGGGTTTGTAAGCGGGTAAAACGGCGGGCGCTTAAGAGAGCGGGTCGGCCGTTCTCTCAGGCTTGTCGAGGGGAACGCGAGGGGGACGCAAAGTGTTTTTGCGCGACCCCTTGACCCCTCGCAGGTGTGCAGACGCTTGTTAAAAAGGGTCCCAGGAGAGAAGGAGAGGGTGTGAGACAGAAAGAGAGAGAAAAAGAAAAAGGGAGAAAGGACCGAAAAGCAAAAGAACAAGACAGGCTGGAGAAGGGGAACATTAGAGACGTTCAGAGAGCGTGTGAGTTCAAGGAAGCTTCCGGATGAAACCATACTGGGGAAAGCTTAAACGAAGCAGTGACTCAACGACTCCAGACATCCCCTGCTAGACTGGCTCATCCCCACGTGGATATTACTGAGAGGTCAGCGAGGCTGCTAATATGCTTGCCTCCTCTGCGGAATATACCAGGGGCCCATGGTGATGGCGTGGCTCCCGTTGGCATGGCGATACAACACCCACAAGCCCCTGTACGGCGGCCGCGGGGGCCAGCGAGGCAGCGTGCAGTTTGCACTGAGTTAATATTCATGAGCCGGGCAGTTGGCGGGAAAGGTGAACCCGTCCCCCATCAGCTGCATGGTGGGTCGGCGGTGGAGGGCGAGCGAGCGGGGGCGGATTAATCAGGTGCGTAGAGTTGCGTTCGGTCTCGCAGCTGCGATTGGCTAGCGAGCTACGCATCGCAACACGCCCGCACACGGACACGCATCGCGCTTTTTTACCGGGCCAACACGCAAGGACGCGCGCGCACATCGCATGTTAACACACGCCAGCACGCTCATAAAATGGGTATATTAGCTGGCCTCGAGTGTGTATAGTGTATTAATTCAGCGCATTACCCCAGCCAGAATAGCAGACGACCAGATGTGGTGGTAATGACTACATAAATAACATTCGCAAATCAACACATTGTTCTCTCTGAGCAGCATCTGTCACTGCGCTAACAGGTCAGGCTCACGCTCCGATCATACCCTCCGTCATCAGACGCCTTGCTTCCCACACACACACACACACCACACACACACACACAAAGACGCACAGAAACCACAGTTCACTTATTTTCGAACAGCAGCTAATGTATGGGCGTTTGACGAAAGATATCAAGTTAAGAAAAGCTCTTAAACTTTGGCATCGATGAAGAGATTTAAAAAGTCCCAATCTTGGGATGTAACACCGTTAATGAGATGGATGTGTAAGCAGATGTATGGTAGTTGACATCAGGCCATTCCGTGCCAAACACAGTATTAAACTGTGAAGACGATGATTCATGTTCAAGTAGCACTACGCAGCACAGGGCCTGTGTGTGTGTGTGTGTGTGTGTGTGGCCCTCACCCTGCTCCGGTCATGGTGTGTGTGCGGTTGACCGACAGGCTGACCGTGTCCGTCACGTCCAAGCGGCCCAAGGCAGCGGGGGTCCTCTCGTTGTCATAGTAACTGAAGAAGCCCCCTTCGAGGGTGCACCAGCGTCGTACCAGGTCTGAAACACACACACACACTCACGCTTTGTTTCACTCTCACGTTATCCAGGATATTGCGACGACACACACACACACACACACATACACATACACACACACACATACACACAGACACTGACTCATCCACCTTAATAGAAGAAAACAACACTAACCTCTCAGCAGGCGCATCAATCTTCAGAGATGAAGTTGATCTTTGAAAAGTTGGAAGACGCACAATTGTCTTTCATGAGTCTGACTTTAGGATTTACATACTTAACAAGCATGAAGTTCAGGAAAATACACCTCGGTTTGTCAAAGACACAGGGCCATCTGCCTTTAGTTTCCTCCATGTGCGCACACACACACATGCAAGCACACACACACGCACACACACACACACACACACACGCACACACACACACACACACACACCCAGCCTGCTGAGTTCCCGACTAAGTTTTGACTCCATTCATCTTGTGAATATGTGAATGTTTGATTAATTTTCCAACAGTGTGTGATGCATGTGAATAAACACAATGGTTCTATCAAACACATAGGGAGGAGTCTGTAACTAAGGACTGTAACGAACATAAAGGAGGACTCTTGCTCCGCAATTCTCTTTTTCCTCACCCCCCCCCTTTTTTTCTTCATTGCCATCTCTCTCTTTCTTTTTAGGTTCCTCCCTCCCTTAAGAATCTGAGGAGCAGATTAGCAAACCCTAAAAAGACGCAAAAGAGACGCACGTTGACTGACAACTTTAGCATTTAAAAAGATGCAATGCACCTGACCCTGTCCACACCTTATTCAAGCGACCCTTCCGCTTAAAAAAAAAGAAAAAGTCCTTTCGATCTACTTGCTGTGTCAAAGAGACAGCTGGTATTTAAACCCATTTCCAATGCAGTCTCAACCCAAAGAGAGGGCAGGCCATTATCTCCGCGATAAAACAATCGCAGAACGATTTGTCTCACCTCGACCACAAAAATCTTTGCTCCAGGCCATTCTTGTACTGTCTCTCCCCCTCTCAAAATGCCACGTCTATCATCTAGTTGGAGCAATGCTTTCTTGTGTTCCTGTGTCCTTGTTATTGGGCAGCCCTCCCTGGCCCCCCCTCCCCATTCCAAACTATCGTGTTGTTTCAGGTCTGAAATTGACTCCTGGAGGAGTTTGTATCGATGCTACCCAGCTTCTCAAACTCACACCGATAGTAACAGCCTGACAGAGGCCCGATCGAATTTAAGCATAGTAACCCGATTCCATAGAATGTGCAGGCAAACATTTTTTTGGAACCAATTAACTTCTCCGCGCCCTTATGCAATTGCCTAGGCGATCTTTGTAACCTCCCGAAATGCAAACATTTCCATCATCAACAACAACAACAACAACAACAACAAAAAAAACAGACCCAGAGTGTTCTCCCTTTCCTAAAGCTACACTTCCAATCAGCTCCCTCTCTTCCAGGAGAGAAAGAACAGAAGGAGGGATTCCCTGAGGGAATGTGTGGCACCTTAATCACTGAGCAGGCATGGCGGGCCCCCAAGAGGGTCCCCAAGAGGGCCCCCCACAGGCCAAACTAACGGTCAGCAGAGTGAGACTCAGAGGAGAGGCCACCAAAAGAATCGTCCCATTACCACACCTCGCACGCCCACAGCTACACCTGGCTGAGTAAAAAGGGTGGGCTGTGGGGGCAGGGGGGGGGGGGGAGTGGAGAGAGAGAAGCGCGGGCTGAAGATGGAGAGGGCGCTTGGGAGGAGAGACCCAGGGGGCGAAAAGACCAGACAGGTTTGACGAAGTTAAAAGACGGACGGGCGCTGCGGTTGATCTATGATGGAGCTAACGACATTACCAGGGGATCGAACTGAGGGGAACGGAGGATTCTAGAACGTGTCCTTTTTGTTTACGTTTCATAAGGTAGCATTTTAACATCGACGGTATCTAAGCAATGGGGAGGAAGCAGGAAGAAGAAGTAGTGAAAAGCGAAGGAAGAACGCTAGCGTAGCACAGCGTAGCGGAAGCTGCTACGTTGCTATTCACACCAGGCTCGTGCCTTTTGCTTCAGTGTGACTTTTTGTAAACGCTTCATTTAAATCACCTTCGCAGGGTGGTGGTGACTTTACCGAAAACCACGGCGGCGGCCCATCATCGCCACGGTGTATCTCTCTGAGAAACGAGGCCATTGTAACAGGCCAGGCAGGCGCGGCGGTCTGTCGTTAGCAGCAGGCAGCGCCAGCGCCCCGACCGACGCTAACACGCTAAGGGGAACAATAGCGGCTGATTCCCAATCAGGCAGCTGCGTCCGACTCCAGCTGTTCCCACACACACACGCCGGGCCCCCCCTCCTGCCGCCTGGAGCACCGCGGGGGGGGGGGGGGGTTCGTGCAGGAGCGCTGTGGATGCCAGAACACAGCCCAAAAAGATCCGCCGCCGCGGCTAAAATGAGCCAATTAGCTTGCAAGCAACAGTAAGAAAAAGGGGTTTCAACTATAAGAGCTTTTCTGTAGAATGAGCCCGCGAAATGTTTAAAGACTTGCTTACTCTCTCTCTCTCTCTCTCTTTCTCTCTTTCTCTCTTTCTCTCCCTCTCTTTCCTGCTCTCTCACTTTCTAGTCCATGCTTCTGCTGAACGTTCCAGCTACACACAATGGCGAGATTGATTTGGCTAATCAAGGCATCAATGGACCAATTAAGTCGTTGAAGCAGCCTGCTCAGGGAAAACGACGGGCGGAAGTCAAAGCTGGGCGTGCGCAGCGTGAGTGACCCTGGCTCTGTGCCGTTAGCGCACGCGCTCCGTAGCTCGTTGGGTCTGGTCAGGATTTACGTGGGCCGTTTCCGCCGAAATAACCGAGCCACGGTCAACATGAACTAGACACAGCGTGAACTCAGGGTTGTTAGGGCTGTTTTTCTTCTCCTCCCTCTCTCCTTCCCTTCCGCCCTCCCTCCCTCTCTCCCTCTCTCCACCCATTCCCCCCACCCTCCCTCCCTCCCTCCCTCCAAATCAAATCAAAATGTATTTGTACAGCCCTTTTTACAAGCAATGTCACATAGGGCTTCACATATAACCATAGAACTGGCCCTCAACCAACCTAAACCCTCAAGGAAGACAAGGAGAAACTCCCAGAAAAAGCTCACGAGGGAGTTTCTCCTCCTTTACTCAGAGACAAATCCCTCCTGTCAGACAGCCTGTCAGTTGGTCTGGGAAGTGAAATCCAGGAATGGGAGGGATCTGACCAGTGCTGGGAGAAAGACTCCGTATCGCACTCTGACTTCCTTCAGCGAGCAGCCGAACGCGCGGAACCCCAGAGAAATCCGGCGTGGTCCCGCACACGCTGGACCGAGAGGTCACGGTGTCCCAGCAGGATCATGTTCCACTGGCCTCCGCACACGTGCACCTGAACAGGGAGCCTGGGTAGTGCTGAGGAGGCCCAGGGCCATCGGCAAGTCCCTGGTTAGTGTGAACGTTCTCTCTCTCTCTCTTCTTCTTGCTTTTCTAGCTCTCTCTTTCTTTCTCTTTGTCTCTCGCTCCCTCCCTCTCTCTCCCTCTCTCTCTCTCTCTCTCTCTCCCTCTCTCCCTCTCTCTCTCCCTCCCTCCCTCTCTCTCTCTCTCTCTCTCTCTCTCTCTCCCTCCCTCCCTCTCTCTCTCTCTCTCTCTCTCTCTCTCTCTCTCCCTCCCTCCCTCTCTCTCTCTCTCTCTCTCTCTCTCTCTCTCTCCCTCTCTCCCTCTCTCTCTCTCTCCCTCCCTCCCTCTCTCTCTCTCTCTCTCTCTCTCTCTCCCTCCCTCCCTCTCTCTCTCTCTCTCTCTCTCTCTCTCTCCCTCCCTCCCTCTCTCTCTCTCTCCCTCCCTCTCTCTCTCTCTCTCTCTCTCTCTCTTTCAGCAGGAGTTGTTTCTGAGGTGTTGCCACGGCGGTGGGAGGCAGCTGGAGCACAGGCTCACTCATGAGGAAAAGACAAACTAATCAGAAATTAGGGGTGTCGTTTCCCGCCTGCCACTCAGGCAACTCCCTCCATCCCCTCCCCTCCCCGCCCCCGATGAACCAACTGAGAACAGACAAGTCTGACTCACGGGGCTGACTCATTCACTCCAGGCTTCTGGAGGTATGAACCCTGTATGCTTGGATGAACAGGGGTAGGTACGTTGTTGCCGTACGTCGTCTCTATCTCACCTAGGAGAGAAAGTGCGCCTGATGTAAGCTTATTAGGAGTTTTTCTCGTCAATCTCAACCTTGACGACCTTGTCAACATTGACGTGAGCACAAAGAACAAACAAGGACGGGAGGGACAGGAGGGCGGGGCGACCTGAAACAATTGTTTTACTTGAAGTTCTGATTCTGAGTGAAATATCTTAAGCACGTAAAGTTACAGGTCCTTAATTCGTCTCACCAGTTCCATTTGCACTCGCTCTGCCAGTAAAACCTTCTACTAAGAAACCTTGCAAAAAGAAATCTTCAAGGACTTTTGCCATTAACCAGCAGCATCTCAGCCTACCGCACAAAACCATTCTGGAGCTTTTTTCTCCACCGCGTCTTGACACAGTGCACGTCAGCGAGAGGGGGCCTCATGCCTTTAGTTGTCTGGGAGACAGAGAGAGAGAGGAAGCCCGCTCCCGAGTCACTCTACCGCGATATTCGGCACACAAGCTTTTTTATTAAAACCCTCAACGCTAGGCCCCATGAATTATTAAGAGCCAGGGCGTATCTATAGAGCTTGCAACCATTAGCCGGGGAGCTAAATAAATCCAGGACTTTGCCGAGAAATACCCTAAGACGTTGTTCTGCTTCCTCTCCTGGCAGAGCCCAGGCGACATTCTCCTCTTTGATTTAAGAAGGCAGAATGTTTCATTTACGTCCTTCCTACAGCGCCATCGCCAGCGCTACCCTCCCTTTGAATTTTTGAGCAGCCGCTATACACTTAGAGGCCCATTAACGCACAAAGGAAAAGCTTGTAAGGCTTTTCATAATAGATGAAATAACCAGGTATTTATTGAGCAAAAAAAAAAGTGGCTGGAGGGAGAGCTTTGAGTGCTTCTACTTCTCTTTTTTTAAGGACAACATGGACAACGATGGAGAGAAGAAGAAGAAAGAAATAAAAGATTGTTTTGAGGATGTAGAGAGTAGAACTCTTCTCTCATTCAGTCCTAAAACAACCACCATGTATTTGAGCAAGGTTGACGAAGAGTCTCGGGTCCTTGTATCAGCTGCGTGATCCTTATACTTCATTCTTATCTGAAGTGAAGTCATTCTTCTCATCCGAAGACGGAAGAAGCTGAAATGCAGCGTTTTGGCCTGTGTGTGTGTGTGTGTGCGCCTGTCAGCAAAACCAGAGAAATAACGTTGTTGTCGTGAAAACGAGAAGATTGTCAGCCATTTTAAGTAGCGGCCTCTGAATTTCCAGGAGTAGGTGAGGTTATGAAGTGCAACTAAAGAGTTGTTTTGCATCCCCACCGCCCTACACCTCCCTCGATAGGGCTTGTTACCAAGCTTGAGTCTTAGTCATTAGCCAGAGTGCGTAGCCACCAGAGATAGATGGAAAGGGGGGGGGATACCAGAAGGGTAGGGGGAGGGAGGGGGAGGGAGGGAAGGAAGGAGGGGTGGGGGTGGAGTGAAGGCGGAAAGATGGATGCTTTTCTCCCTCCGGAGGGAAGAAGGAGCCAGCTGGTAGCAGGTAGCTCAGTGTCAGCGCCCTCTCTCTCTCTCTCTCTCTCTCTCTCTCTCTCTCTCTCTCTGTCTCTCT
The DNA here is from genome assembly GCA_030340665.1 of Neosalanx taihuensis. NCBI lineage: Eukaryota > Metazoa > Chordata > Actinopteri > Osmeriformes > Salangidae > Neosalanx > Neosalanx taihuensis. The sequence goes on from CM059313.1 coordinate 5,914,542, forward strand.
GTCTCTCTCTCTCTCTGTCTCTCTCCTCCCCCAACCCCCTCCCTCCTCCTCCCACACACACGCTCCTTTCCCAAACCTCCTGCCCTCTCCCCCTACCCCTCCTTCCCCCGCCACCCGCCTTTCTTAGTGTTGCCACACACCCCTACCCCCCACATTGTCCCAATCACCCTTGTCCCGGGGGAGGGTGTTGGGGGGGCATTGAAACCTGGCTTCTTCTCCTAATTACCCAGAGGCCCCAGCTGTTTGGCGTCGAGGACCGTTCCGGCGCAGGAGGAGGAGGCAGCGGTGGCGTCTGGAAAACAGCCTGATTAAAAGTTTTTAAACGGCCTCGAAAGACAAGAGGAGGATCTGCTGGGGTTCATGTTTCTCTACTTCTGCATTTGTTTTTTTTACTTTGGTTTTTCCTGTCAGGTAATAGTGACAGCGCCATCTACTGGAGGTCTTCGTAGCTCGCGGTGTCGCAAGAGCTCCGGTCCCAAGCCTGACCTTACTCAGGAGCAAGACAAGCACTGCTCTACAGCTGAACGCCATCTTCTCAGAACTCTTGCTGAGAAACAACAATTTTCAAGACCCGGCAAGACCGCATTTGATGGACTGAAACATCGACCACCACCTTAAACCGTCTTGATTTACCGACGGAACGATTGACACTTTGACAAGCCGCAGGCCGACGTCCATCGATGGATCACCAGCTGGGCTGAGGAACAGGCCGCGGGGGTGAGTGCCCACCTGACGGATGGATGGATTAGCTGTCCGGAGGTGGCTCCGTGGTCCGTCCACTCACCGTCTCTGTCTCTGTCTCTGTCTCTGCCTCGCCGGTCCAGGGTGGCCTTGGAGGGGCCTGGGGAGCAGTAGAGGAACCCATCCATGAAGGAGGGGACGTCCGACGCAGCGCTGCGCTCCGACGCTGGGACCAGCATGGGGAAATCTGGAAAGGAGAGACAAGATTTGGCCTTTACGGAGGTTCCTAGGAAACGAAAAGCACCAGGAAGGGAGCGAGACCAAGAAATGAAGAGACGCATCCATCGAGTAGGTTTAACTCAACTTTATTGGCTTTGTATCCCTCGTTCACTTCCTCTCTGCATCTAGGGATGTCATTGTAACTGCAACTCTACCTCGAGCTAGGTAGCGAGTCCCCCACTCCCCCTTACCCTCCCTCTTCCTACTAGGCTATGTCTTTTTTTTTGTTCCAATATTTATTTATCTACATACTCGTCTCTTTATGTCTGCCTGTCGCTCCACAGTTTGGTCCCAAGGTTATCCACAAGGTTTTTAAGGGAAAGTTTTGGAGGCAAAAGAAAAAAGAATTTTATAAAGCCTTGGATCTCCTCAACATCAGGCAACTCTTAGTATAATATTTTTTTTGGGCCCTCAAGACAGGCAGACAGAGTGTTTCAAGTTCTGTCTCTTCCCTCCGCCCCTTCACCCTCCCTCCCTTTACCTAAACCCATCCCCCCCTCTCTCTCTCTCTCTCTCTCCATCTCTATCCATCTCTTTTTCAACCTCTCCCAGCTCAACCTTATCGTTCTCAAATTCAATTAGCTTTACCGCTCCGGCACTATTTTTCCCTGTTACAGCCTGGAGATTTTATCACCTACCTCCAGCCCTCTCATCAAACAAGGTAAAATAACTTTAATTGAAATCCCTTTTAATTGAAGCACCCCTCTCCTTTCCCTCCCTCCCTCCCTCCCTATCCCCTTTCTTCCATCGAAAAAACCCGGAAGGACTTTAGAATAAGAGAGACAGAGGAGATATGAGTCACGGATGGTTCTGTGATATCCACTGCTAAGTCTTCTCTCACAGCCATTCAGAGATGTCTTATCACAAACGTCTCCAGTCAAACCCAAAGCAAGGACGCATTTTTCAGCCACTCTCAAAATGGCCGCCCTCGCGAAATCTTCAGGAAGCTTAATCCTGAGCATGAAAAGGGGGATGCCTGACAGATGACTGTTCTGTGTTTACATGAGATAGAAGCGGCCCGGGTGATAGCGCTGGTGTCTCTCTGTGTCTGAGCTCTAAAAAGATCCCCTGGGAGTTGTAGTCCGGTGGCTCTGAATCGCTTGTTTGTTGCCGCTGTCGCTGGGAAGTCTGGGCTGTGCTGATTGGCTAAATCCCCTGTGAGGTAAAAGGTGACATGACAAAGTGCTCAATTAGCTGTCCGGCCGGCCGTAGAGAGAGCCTCGCCGCTGCTCCTGACCGTGACCGTCACCGGCGGCCTTTAGAACACGGCACCGTGACAACACATAAACACACACACACTTTGTATTGACAGTTTGCAGCAAGGCTTAGGAAAAAGCTACTGTCTAAGTGGAAACCTACACAGACACACACACACACACACACACACACACACACAGGCTCTACTAAACAACATGTCCCATGTGAACCAGTGACCTTTTAACATGCCGGAGCAGGCACTGCCAAACGAACACGTGTGTGTGGGTGGGTGTGTGTGTGCGTGCGTGTGTGTGTGTGTCAAAAACAACAAACAACCAGCCTAAAACATGCCATCAGAGGCCTAATGAGGAAGAGACCTCAGTATCTCTCTGGGTGTGCGAGTCCGTGTGTCTCTGCATGAACTTTTATAATCCCCCAAAAAGACGGGTGAATTGAGATACTAGACCAAAAGACAAAACAGTGGTCATAAATCTGTCAGCGGTGCTCCTGTAAGTAGCACTGAGGGACAAGTAGCTACCCAGCACCATGATGTAGAGCTGCTTAAGGCACTCCTCCCTGTGCCAGACGCGGCCTTTAACCACCATCAAGGGCCCCCTCTGCGTCTCGTCAACGACCGCTAATCTTAAAAGGTGGATGGCCTGACTGTTGGGGGGGGGGGGGGGGGGAACCCTCACTGAATCCTTTGGAAGCTAATCATTTCAGATATAAACGGTCGCAACTAAGTTTAACAAAGGATAAATACCTGAAGGAGAACGGTTCTCTGTTTGTGTTCTAGGCTGGAAGGGAGATTGGGTTCTTCCATAGCTCTTGGGTAGCATATGTTCTTATGCCAAAAGAAGGATTTGTCAAAGTACACTGCGCTTCGAGACGCTAGTCGGCGGTGAATGAAGACAGCGAAAGACGGACATTAAAGAGTCCACCCTGAGGCGATTGCAAAACCAGGAAGGAACAGTACCTGGCAGACTCGCCATTGGCCCCCTGTCAATTCTCTGGGGGGGGGGGATATGCAAATGAAGCCATTTTTCTTTTGTACCCAGAGTGCCGAGGGGCTGTCAGGAAGTAAGCAAGCAGGTGCGTCCGGACGCTGAGATTCCAAAATGAGGCGCAGATTCCAAAATGAGCCCCCCCCCCCCCCCCCCCCCCCCCCCAACGCTCCTCTCTGCCAGACATACATCAGTTAACGAGACCGTCAGTGGCGCTCTACAGGTACAGAGGTTATCCTAGCGTTGTCAGGGACGTCGTGGGGACTTGGAGGGGGGTTAGCGGATGGACCGCTCTGGGGTGACTCCCAGAGGTGTGGTGACCTGCTTGGTGGATGGACCGCTCTGGGGTGACTCCCAGAGGTGTGGTGACCTGCTTGGTGGATGGACCGCTCTGGGGTGACTCCCAGAGGTGTGGTGACCTGCTTGGTGGATGGACCGCTCTGGGGTGACTCCCAGAGGTGTGGTGACCTGCTTGGTGGATGGACCGCTCTGGGGTGACTCCCAGAGGTGTGGTGACCTGCTTGGTGGATGGACCGCTCTGGGGTGACTCCCAGAGGTGTGGTGACCTGCTTGGTGGATGGACCGCTCTGGGGTGACTCCCAGAGGTGTGGTGACCTGCTTGGTGGATGGACCGCTCTGGGGTGACTCCCAGAGGTGTGGTGACCTGCTTGGTGGATGGACCGCTCTGGGGTGACTCCCAGAGGTGTGGTGACCTGCTTGGTGGATGGACCGCTCTGGGGTGACTCCCAGAGGTGTGGTGACCTGCTTGGTGGATGGACCGCTCTGGGGTGACTCCCAGAGGTGTGGTGACCTGCTTGGTGGATGGACCGCTCTGGGGTGACTCCCAGAGGTGTGGTGACCTGCTTGGTGGATGGACCGCTCTGGGGTGACTCCCAGAGGTGTGGTGACCTGCTTGGTGGATGGACCGCTCTGGGGTGACTCCCAGAGGTGTGGTGACCTGCTTGGTGGATGGACCGCTCTGGGGTGACTCCCAGAGGTGTGGTGACCTGCTTGGTGGATGGACCGCTCTGGGGTGACTCCCAGAGGTGTGGTGACCTGCTTGGTGGATGGACCGCTCTGGGGTGACTCCCAGAGGTGTGGTGACCTGCTTGGTGGATGGACCGCTCTGGGGTGACTCCCAGAGGTGTGGTGACCTGCTTGGTGGATGGACCGCTCTGGGGTGACTCCCAGAGGTGTGGTGACCTGCTTGGTGGTGGGGTCTGGCTAAGTGCTGCACTCCCAGGACAACGCTCTGTTCTGTCAGCTCCTGGAAGGTTATTTACCCAGGCACACACACACACACACACACACACACACAGAGAGGAAGGAACAGGGCAACGCACACAGGAGACATTATGCTGCTTGTCGTTTTTGGGGGGGGGTTGAATGATGCACTGTGCAGTCTGTTTTGGGCATATGGGCTAATGACGGCCACCCACACACACACACACACACACACACACACACACACACACACACACACACACACACACACACACACACTCACACACACACACTGAGGCATGTTAAAAGATACCCACCCCCATACACACACCCGTACTGTCTGGCTCCTCAGGGACTGGGTAATAAACCAAACGTGTTTGTGTAGGAGGGTGTGTGTGGCTGGAGGTAGGAGGGGGAGGGGTGTGTGTGGCTGGAGGTAGGAAGGGCGAGGGATGTGTGTGTGCGTCTTCAGAGCACCTCCAACCAAGGTAATGGGCCTCGCCATGGCGACCAGGTGACCCACGGTAGCAATTAGGAGCGCCTTAACAGAAACAGTGCTGGTGAGCGTGGCACAGATGCAAGCCATACATTATGCAAAGCAGGGTCCCAGAGAAAGAGCCATGCCTGGAACAGACTCTCTCTCTCTCCCTCTCTTACTCTCTCTCTCTCTCTCTCTCTCTCTCTCTCTCTCTCTCTCCTCTCTCTCTCTCTCTCTCTCTCTCTCTCTCTCTCTCTCTCTCCTCTCTCTCTCTCTCTCTCTCTCTCTCTCTCTCTCTCTCGATTCATTCTTATCGCCAAGCCCACGCGGAACCATCTAACCGCAACACACGCCTCACGGGGGAATCGTAAGAGTGCGACACATCTGTAACACGCCTCCAAGGGCCGGGGATGCGGCGTTGATCATGATTCTAAAGGAGGATGGAGGAATATGGAGGGATGGGTATTTGTTCGCCTTCTGCCCTTCCTCCTCCTCCTCGTTTACTTTTGAAAAGAGGCTTCTCTTTCACTGCTCACTCGCTTGAGCGCACGGGCGGGAAGAAAGTTCCAGAAAATCTCCCGCAGGTCTTTGAGGGGTGTGAAGTCTAGTTCAGAGGATGTCTTGGACAGGATTAGCTCATAAAAGTCGAGCATAAGACGACAGTTTGATTGTGTTGCGAAGGTGTGGACTTTTCTGAAACCTTTGTAAGAAAATGGAGACGTTTTAAAACATTGGCAGGCCTCGCCGCTTTAAAAGACTCCACAGGCCTGCAAACAGCCTATAAAGCTGGTGTTATTGTGCGTTGAAAGGGGTTTTCCGAGGGAGGGAAACCTAGCATGTGGTGTGACTGAAAAGGCTGCCGATATTCTTTGTGGACAAGTAACGTTTAACGAGAAATCCACCGGCAGGGGAAAGTTTATTTGCTTTTTGCTGGAACTCTCAAACGCATCACCATGCCGACTAAAACTAGGAATGCGAACGATCGCGGCGTTCGCGCGCTTCTCATAAAACACACACGGGGAACCACACACACACACACACACCTGAGAGTTTGTTGTGGTGCAGGAACTCCATTTGCAGTTTTTGTCCGGCTCTCTGGGCCAGGAGGTAGGGTGTGGAGCAGACAGGATCCCCTGTGGCGCACATGACGTCTGCGCCGCTGAACACCAGGGTCAGGGTCTCCAGGACGTCAGGCAGGACCACCGCAGCGCACAGCGCCTGGGACACACACACACACACACACACACACACACCCACACGCACACTCACACACACACCCACACACACCCACGCATACACACACACACGTAGAGGGCACATTTGCAGGTGTACGCACACACACGTGGGTACACACACGGCATGGCAGTGGGCACACACACACACAACAAAAGAAGAAGGGAAAAATCTGTTAGTGACTTTAAAACAGTTGAAAATTAGCGTTTAGAGGACGTTCGGGCTCAGGCGACGAAAAGGCAGACTGCGATCTGGAATGGGCCGTGAAATCCTTGGGAATACGTGTGTGTGCTTGGTCTGAAGAGAGTCTTAAGACACCCTCAATGCACGGTGCAGAACAAAATGGTACTATTCCACCAATTAAAACGTGATCTCTTATCTATCCTGTCGATAAACGCAATGGTGGCGCACTCTGCCTTTAAACCGAGGCAGAGTGGTTACAAGTGTTATTCTGCTAAGCGCTCCTTTCATCTGAGGAGGTGAACCAAGTATCGATCCAGCAGAAAACAGGTGAGAGAGAGAGAGAGAGAGAGAGAGAGAGAGAGAGAGAGAGAGAGAGAGAGAGAGAGAGAGAGAGAGAGAGAGAGAGAGAGAGAGAGAGAGAGAGAGAGAGAGAGAGAGAGAGAGAGAGAGAGAGAGAGAGAGAGAGAGAGAGAGAGAGAGAGAGAGAGAGAGAGAGAGAGAGAGAGAAATATATATAGAGAGAGAGAGAGAGAGAGAGAGAGAGAGAGAGAGAGAGAGAGAGAGAAAGAGAGAGAGAGAGAGAGAGAGAGAGAGAGAGAGAGAGAGAGAGAGAGAGAGAGAGAGAGAGAGAGAGAGAGAGAGAGAGAGAGAAAGAGAGAGAGAGAGAGAAAGATAAGGAGAGAGAGAGCAGAGAGAGAGAGAGAGAGAAAGAGAGAGAAAGAGAAAGAGAAAGAGAGAGAGAGAGAGAGAGAAAGAGAGAGAAAGATAAAGCGAGAGCAGAGAGAGAGAGAGAGAGAGCACAGAGAGAGAGAAAAAGAGAGAGAGAAAGAGAGAGAGAGAGAGGCAGATCGAGCACATGTGAGCCTAGGCAGGGTAAGCATTCAGGAACCCGCCTCAAAACAATGTGCGGCCCCCTCCCCACGCATGTGCGCGGCCCGCACACGCCTCAGACAGAGCGCGGGAGTGCTGGGAAGGTAATTCGCTGTAGGACTGAAGCGGGGGAACCGACTTGGGGGCGGTGGGAGTGCGAGGGCACCAACATTCCGAATGGCGGCTGAGAATTCGAAACATTCCGATCCCATCATATCTCAGCCTAGCACTCCTCTGCAAATGACCTTCAGTGTTTGAGCAATTACTGCACCCACTGGTGGATTCCAGTGTGTGTGTGTGTGTGTGTGTGTGTGTGTGTGTGTGTGTGTGTGTGTGTGTGTGGTTGTGTGTGTGTGTGTGTGTGGTTGTGTGCGGTTGTGTGTGTGTGGTTGTGTGCGGTTGTGTGCGGTTGTGTGTGTGTGTGTGTGTGTGTGTGTGTGTGTGTGTGTGTGTGTGTGTGTGTGTGTGTGTGTGTAAGGGTCTATGGGCGCACCCTTGACACCCTCAGCTCTAGGTCGGTGGGTCTGGGGAGAGATGGTTGGAGGTCACTGTGATGTATAAATGGGAAACAGGGGGATTGTGAGAGAGAGACTGAGAGAGAGAGAGGGAGAGTGAGAGAGGAAGAGCGAGAGGGAGGAAGAGAGAGAGAGAGAGGGAGGGAATGTGCAGAGAGAGAGAGAGAATGTGCAGAGGGTGAATAATTGTTCCTGGAATATCCAGCTAGTGTCATGCAGTGTATGAATCAGAGTATGATTGATGTGTGACACACAGATTCTCATCTAAGCTGAGTTGAGGCGTTTTGGAAATGCTAAAAACGAACCCGGTGGAAGGTAACACCTCCACCTACTCTCTCTCTCTCCCTCCTCGCTCCCTCCTCTCTCCCACCTCTCTCCCTCTCTCTCCCTCCTCTCTCCCTCCCTCTCCCTCCTCTCTCCCCTCCTCTCTCCCACCTCTCTCCCTCTCCCCCTCTCTCCCTCCTCTCTCTCCCTCCTCTCTACCCTCCTCTCTCCCACCTCTCTCCCTCCCTCTCTCCCCCTCCTCTCTCTCCCCCCTCTCTCCCTCCTCTCTCCCTCCTCTCTCCCTCCTCTCTCCCACCTCTCTCCCTCCTCTCCCCCTCTCTCTCCCTCCTCTCTCCCTCCTCTCTCCCTCCTCTCTCCCACCTCTCTCCCTCCTCTCTCCCCCTCTCTCCCTCCTCTCTCCCACCTCTCTCCCTCCCTCTCTCCCACCTCTCTCCCTCCTCTCTCCCTCCTCTCTCCCTCCTCTCTCCCACCTCTCTCCCTCCTCTCTCCCACCTCTCTCCCTCCCTCTCTCCCTCCTCTCTACCTCCCTCTCTCCCACCTCTCTCCCTCCTCTCTCCCACCTCTCTCCCTCCTCTCTCCCTCCTCTCTCCCTCCTCTCTCCCACCTCTCTCTCACCTCTCCCCCTCCCCTCCTCTCTCCCTCCTCTACCTCCTCTCTCCCTCCTCTCTACCTCCTCTCTCCCTCCTCTCTACCTCCTCTCTCCCTCCTCTCTCTCACCTCTCCCCCTCCTCTCTCTCACCTCTCCCCCTCCTCTCTCTCACCTCTCCCACTCTCTCTGACTTTTAACTGCATGATCATCACTGCAAAGGCAGCAATGCACCTCAGGCACACAAAACACACACAAAACACACACGTTCATGCCACAAACAAACACCTAACGGTATCGTACGTTCAAACACGGATACTCCAGCCTCTCTCATCCCCCCTCCTGAGTTTCTTTCTCGCATTCACTCTTCTTTTCCTCCTTTCCTCCTCTATCTGTCTCCCTCCCTACCTCTCTCTCTTTTGTTCTCCCTCTTTTTCCTGCGCTCTCTCTCTCTCTCTCATTTGTCTCGTTCTCTTCCGTCCTCTCTGCGTACCGAGCGAGCGGTTCTGTGGCCATGCTGACGCAGGTGGGGCCAGCCTGCTGAGGGCTCAGGTCAGTCTGGTTAGGCTGCTCTTCTGAAAGCAGACCAAAGTCACATGCGCCCAGGCTCACAACCAATCGCAGAGAGAGGGATTCTCGTTAAAACCCGCTTGCGGGTCAGACTAGCGCAATAAGAATTTCCCCGCAGGACCGAGGGTAGAATGAAATTGAGTTTCAGAGCAGATTTACTGAGAGAGAGGACTGTAAAATGGAGTCTGTTGGAACTTAATGTTAGTTATACTTTTTTTTAAATGGTGCTTTATTTGTGCTTTCTTCGTGTTTGAAGCTAGCTCTGGACGTGCGTACCTGGTTTAGCCGTTCCTGGTCGTACGGGCCCTGCAGAGCGCGGCGGTACTTCCTCTCTCTGTACTTCCTGCGGTGGAAGGATGTGCGCTGCTCGGGTGACGCCATCATGTGGAGCTCCTCCTCCGGGGGAAGGGTGGCGGCCCAGAAGCTGTTGGCGTTCTTGTTGCCCACCTCCAGGAAGAGCTTTTGGAGTTCGGAGGGAAGAGCAGGGTCAAAGTTCAAGGGATGGGAATCGGGGGGGGGGGGGAACTGAACGATGAAACCCCCACGGTCTATTCCCTGGTAATATACACCCCCAAAGTTCAAGAAACCTCTACAAACATTCATAATGTAAAAGGTCACGCTTAATAATTCACATCTCTGAGTTATACATAACGAATCTTATCAGACATACATTATACATTAATCATGACACATATCAATGTCATTATCCCAGTCCTCCATCTTAAAATAGACTGAGAGGAATGAGGGGAATGACGAGCCACTCGTACCTCCACCAGCTCGTTGCTCCAGATCGTGCTGTCTAACTTCAGACTCCGGACTTTGGAAAGGTTGGGGCCCAGAGCACGATGCTGACCTGTGTGTACACACACACACACACACACACACACACACAGACACAAACAGACAATCACACACACACAGATACACACACACAGACACACAAACATACAATCACACACACATACAAACATACAGATGCTCACAAACCCACACACACACACACAGACACACGCAGCGTCAACTGACAGAAAGTAGAGCCATGCGCAGCATGTCTCCCAGTGTTCTGTATATAAACAGACACCATTCGAGGAGGCGTCCTTTACGGCATTCAACAGCGCTCATATCCAGTGAAAGCGGAGGAAGTGGGAAGCATTAATTGCTAATGGTTCATGAGTAATTCATTGTGTTTGTTGGATGACCTGCTTATTTGGGTGATCTGGAGAGTTTGAGTTGTTTCTAACGCTGGAGAGAGCGAGAGAGAAGGATGAATAAAACATGGCAGCCGGATGACGACGGCGAACGTGGACGGTGGCGTTGCGCGCACGGTTAGCCTCGTGCAGAGGGGGGAGGGGGGGGGGGGGGGGCTGGGGGTGTCAGCTTGAAGCCATCACAGCGGAGGAGGCCGGCGCCACCGCGGGTCAGTGGGACGTGCGACCTCGGGGTCAAACGATGGAGTGACGGAGAGAGAGAGAAACAGGGCGCCACGGCGCGTGTGGGTGTGTGTGGGTGGGTGTGTGTGGGTGGGTGTGTGTGTGTGGGGTGTGTGGGGTGTGTGTGGGTGTGTGGGTGTGTGGGTGTGTGTGCGTGTGTGGGTGTGTGTGTGTGGGGTGTGTGTGTGTGTGTGCGTGTGCGTGTGTGTGCATGTGCGTGTGTGTGTGTGTGTGCGTGTGTGGGTGTGTGTGCGGTGATAGGTGTTTCCAGCCTATTTTGCGTGGCTAGTCTCTGAAGCAGCTACTGTATAGAGAACTCTAACACGACATAGCAAACACACATCGCTACTGCTGTTACTTTGAAGGCAGTTACTTCAGTGACAGCTCTCCCAATGCCTTTACAACCCTCTCCACTTTCACAATATCCGCCCCCCGAACCCCGAACCCCCTCCCCCCGCCTTTCTTTCTGGGGTGTTATACTCTGGGCGGTTTCCATGGAAACAGTTGCCAGGGGCCACCTCGGCACGCTGCCTGAGTTCATTGTCGCACGTGTACAAAAAGAGAGACCACCATTCTGTTATGTATGTGACTCTGATCGGCGGTTAAGTTTGTCACATTCGGGGACACCCCCTCCCACACACACACACACACACGCACCCAAACAGAAGACGAACACACAACGGCGTCGTCGAAGCGGCGGGGGGGGGCAATTAAAACCCAGCGTGCGTGACCATGTCAAGCGCCTCTCTCCACTTTCACTCTCTCCGTGCATTAAGAGGAAGAAAGGCAATCTGGGAGAGTTTTCATCGTCAGTGCCTCCTAATCTCTGTTTTCATTAGATCTAATCCTGCCAGCGTGTACCGGGGATTACAGGGAAACTTTAAGGCCCGGCTGCGAATCCTCATCGCCCGGCTTAACACCTGAGATCTTATCTTAATAGCCACAGTGGGCATACACATACACACGCGTGCACATATGTGTGTGTGAGAGAGGGAGGGAGAGAGAGAGAGAGAGAGAGAGAGAGAGAGAGAGATAGATAGGTAGATAGATAGATAGATAGATAGATAGATAGATAGATAGATAGATAGATAGATAGATAGATAGATAGATAGATAGCGATAACAAGGCGGGCCTCCATCACTGTACCTGCACACTTCTTACAGATGACGACCCCCAGGTTGATGGAGGCCCACTCTGGATAGGGGCGCCGCACTCGGCACAGCTCCGGTTGGACTCGTTGAACCAGATCTTCTCTGCCACTTCGTAATCGGAAAGAGTCTCGGCGATCGATTCCTGGACCGCTTCAATCCACTCCTCCTTCTCCCGCTCCGACTCGGCTGTGAAACTGCAACGAGTTCAGGTTTTTATTTCCTTTTTTTTTCGTCATTGATTTAGTGGGAGTGGAACTTATGAGTGTGTTCGGGTGAGGGTTTTAAAAGGTGGGTGGGTGCGTGTTTGTGTGTATGCGGCCTTTCTGTGGAGACCTTGTCGGAGATCACTGCGGTATACGATGTATTGTATGTGGGAAACAAGGGAGAGAGAGAGAGAGAGAAGGACCAATGAGGGAGACAGAGAAGGACAAGAGGGCAGAGATGGACAGAAAAGAAGCTGGAGAGGCAGAGAGAGAGAGAGAGAGAGAGAGAGAGAGAGAGAGAGAAGGACTTTTATTCCCCCGCCACCTTGTTCCTTCTCCATGGCCCACACTTTTGTTCAACACACACTCACACACGCTCTCACACGCACAACGCACAATCCCCATCCTTTCTGCCACTCTCTTGGGGAGAGAGAGCTCCCTAAATTGGGCTCCCATCAGGGCGTTGAGTGAGGGGGAAGCAGCATGGAGAGGGGCTCCACGGGGCCCCATCACTTCATCCAGCCACATCTCACTCATTAGACTCCCAGAGGGACGGACGCTCTGGCCCGGCCGAGCCAGCTCCAGAGCCCCCCTCAGCTCCAGAGCCCCCCTCAGCTCCAGAGCCCCCCTCAGCTCCAGAGCCCCCCTCAGCAGGTCCCTTTACAATCTTCCTCAGGGGAGCACACACGCGCACAGGCACAAACTACACACACACACACACACAAGCTCTGGGGCAGGATGCTGTGGCTGCCTGGGCTGGATCACACGCTCCCGTCAAGGAGACCGAAACGGTGGAACGACGGGGGGGGGGGGGTGGAGGGAGCAAGGAGAGGGAGCAAGGAGAGGGAGCAAGGAGAGGCCGGGACAGAGAGAAGAGGGGGAAAAAGTGGTCTCCATGGTAACCACAAAGATCTCCTTCTCTCTCCCCCTTCCTTCCTTCCTTCCTTCCTTCCTTCCTTCCTTCCTTCCTTCCTCCTCTCTCTCTCTCTCTCTCTCTCTCTCTCCATGTCTCTATCTCTGACTCACTCTTTTATTTAGTCGAGGTGCAGTGCCTAGGCGTCACCTGTGTTACCCTGCCGCAGTCTACGGGAGGGGGCCAGGGGCCTTCTAGGGGCCCGTCCACAAGGATGACTGCTCGCCTGACAGCCTGCACTCCGGCCTACGATACCACCGAAGAAGAACCGGCTGAAGGTACGCGCACCCCCTCTGACCCACAGAGGAAAAGAGAGGTGAAGGGCTGTTTCACTACTGTAGCTCCGCTGAATGTGATGAAAGATCCAGTCGGTTGTTTAGCTCTAACACCTTAAGAGGGCTTGAATCCACCAATTAGGTTCAAGCCAAAACAATGCAGCTGTACAGGGAGGTTCTTTGCAGTGTACAGTGATCCAGTTTACTCTAATCCGCTCAGCGTGAGGGCGGAGAGATGCCGGCAGCGAGCTCCAATCGATTCGAACCGCGAATCCCCCCCTTCCCCCTCCGTCGCACCCAATCACCCAATGCACAACCCCCACCCCCTTTTCCCTTTCCATCACCCCGTTCTGATTCCTCTATTTTTAAAGCAACACCAAAAAAAAAATCGCAATTATGTCCACCGCATTAAAAGATACAGCAGCCAGCATGGCCATTAGGGAGAGAGGAGCCAGACAGATCAATGGGGACATCAGGTAGATTGGGAAAGCCAGAGTTAAAATAAACACCTAACTTTGTAACGGTCTTAGAAACGAAAGAGCGAGTCCAGAAATAACAAAGCAAGTTGATCTGGCCCTCAGATGAGTGTCACACAGACAACAAACGAGACAACTGCCTATCGATTATGCGGGGGGAGGGGGTCTAGGGAGGGTGCTGCTAAAATGTTGTGTTGTCCTGCTAACGCGGCACAAGGCGAGGGAGGGGTCAGGGTTGGGGGGGGGGGGGGCTAGAGGAAGACCGCGGTGAAGATCCTCCCGGGAGGATTGGTTAGCAACGGAAAGAGCCGGAAGATCAATAATTAGCGATCGTCTTTCAGGAACCCTGACTCACATGGCAGGCCCGGCGCTCGGTAATGAGCATATGGTAAGCGTGTGTGTGTGGGTGTGTGTGGGTGTGGGTGCGTGTGTGAGCAAAACAAAACAACAGAGATGCAGAACGATCCAAAAGGGCATCAAAGGAAGTTCCTCTTCGCTAATCAGCTCTTCGGTCCGATCGCTCCCTCAGAACCCTGTTAGCATCGCGCTGGCGTAGTGCGACGCGTCGTTTATAAAAAACATAGAGTCAGTAACGAACGCTTTCGCTCGAGCTTGCTTTACGTCAGAAGGTGAACGGTAACCGTGGTAAACGGGGGGTGCGAGGGGTATTCTGTTCCGCGGTCGTGTTACACTATTACACTCTTAAAACCCGCCTTACAGGAAATGGAGGTTTCGCTGTTTGGTTGAATAGATCATCAACACTCTTTCGAGGCCCACATTTAAAGACTAGCATCTATCCATGCCACGCAAAGTCAACGGAGGAGTAAGCAGCTGCGAGGTCAGAACTGAGGCTGGACTAACCAGAAGCTTTTAAAAGGCGTGTTGATCTCGAAGACTCTCCTGTCAGCGTCGCGGATGTTCGCAGCGGTCAGGTCCACCACAGCAATAGCCAGGCCCGCCTTGAAGTCCTGTCACACAAACAAACAAAAAACAAACAAACAAATACGTAAACAACGACAACAAAGCAAACAAATGGGATTCCATACTGCTGTCCCAACACTAGTGAGTGTTACTGCTAGTGAGACGCATGGTATCGGGGAGGGAAACCTGACATTATCTACAGCGCAACGTTGTCAACCTGGCTGTAACCATGGCAACAGCGAAACACCAGAGGGGTCTCCAAGGTCATGTGGAGATACTCCAGGGGTCAGATCTCAGGAACGTGCTCTGGACTCCCAGAAAACACCACCGGACAGCGTTGTCCCTTCTGACTGAAATTGCCCGGCCATTATTCGATTGTTTTTTTCCCTCCCTTCATCAAAAGTGACATCGAGGGTGGCGTCCCCTGTCGCCGTGTGGCTGCTCACACAGTAAATTAAACAATTACTCCAAGCTTTTCATTTCATTTCATCGGAGGGGGTGGGGGGGAGCGAAGCCACAAGGCAACTGGCTGGGATTTAATCAGGCCCCCCCACCACAAACACCCCCCCCCCTCGCAGGTGTGTAACAGGAGCCATCTATATCAGGACGGATACGCCGTGTCGCTTCATTAAAACCCAGCACGCCCCCCCCCCCCTTCAGGATGGGACCGGGGCATCATTGGGCTTAATGAAAACTAATGAACAACTCGCCGCAACAACAGCAGCAACACAAACACCCTCCTCTCCTGACAATCGCACGCCCCGACAGCGACGGAGTGTCACCGCTTTGACGTCCGCAGGCGGGGAAGATAGGAGAGGAGGGGAGAAAGGGAGAGAGAAAGGGAGAGGGAGGGTTTCTTTTACACTCCGCCACATGTTGAGTCATGGTGGTGGGAGAGACCAGACGCCGGCACGCGAGCGGCGTCTCCACGGCCGCACACGTCTCCCGCAGAGCGGTGAGACAGACATGACAGAAGCATGTCATCCTGAAGCCCACACACCCTAGACCAGCCTGCCGTTTGAACGCGAGAACGCTTCCCACAATGCACCACCGCATCGCCACAACGTCTCTACCTCCGGTCTACTTCAAACTCTATCCGACAGCACTGACAGTGTCTGTCTGTTGCAGCCAAACAGCGAGCGCGGCGTCGTCGTTAAGGTGGGCGTTTCCGTGTAACTGGCCGCCACGGCGCCCCCTGCGGAGTTGAGGACTCGTCATGGAGACGACAGGTGTGTGACCTGGTGTGCTGCAAATAGAAGCAAGATGCTAGTCCTCTACATGTGATTCGGATGCACAGAACTGTCTATTTATGGATTGTCCAGGATGGCTCTATCACACCCTGTGCCAATAGCTGTTGTATAACAGTGACTGTGTGTGTGTGTGTGTGTGTGTGTGTGTGTGTGTGTGTGTGTGTGTGTGTGTCTGTGTGTGTGTGTGTGTCTGTGTGTGTGTGTGTGTGTGTGTGTGTGTGTGTGTGTGTGTGTGTGTGTGTCTGTGTGTGTGTGTGTGTGTGTGTGTGTGTGTGTGTGTCTGTGTGTTTAGATTGAGAGAAATGGGGAAAGGATGAAGTGTGCCTGTTTCACCAGGAGGTGGTAGTAATATGCTATCAGGTTATTACTACGGGCATCTGCTCTATGTGTGTGTGTTTGTTTCACTTGTGTGTGTGTGTGTGTTTGTTTCACTTGTGTGTGTGTGTGTGTGATCTGCGTGGGGGCGTTCCAGCAGCATGTGTGGGCATGTTTTAATATTACACACCCTCACACAACATCATTCCGTGACACTTTTTTTTTTACTGTGCTGTCAAACTGGATTTCCTTAACCTGTGAAAACAAATAGAGCGAGTGAGCAAAACCCTGGTCGTATGTTTCTGAACACGCATGGACACTCGCACATGGACACGCGCTGATGTAGGAGTGGACATCATGGGGGAACCTTTTCTTTTTCGTTATGTACAGGGAAAGTTCCAATCCAATCCAACTTTATTTCTATTGCACTTTAAAACAACACAGTTGACCAAAGTGCAGTACATAGCAATATTAGTAGAAACGCAATACATAGACACACACTATACACTGTAAAAGACAACACAATATTAGTAAAAAACTCAACAAATAGAGACACACTGTACAGTTCTCTTTAGGCAGCAAACTACCAGCCTACAATACCCACAATCCCTTGTGATTCTAAACCCAGGTAATTTCAGCTGATGCAAGAAGCACTAATGGTGCTGGAAGTCTGATAACTGCAGGGAGGGGGGACAGTTCAAATATCTGGTGTCTTTTATTCAAGCCAGTGGAGGTGTACACATTCAATCACACACACACACTATAGTAATACTATAACTGAAAACTCAAATGCTTGGTAACCGTATTTGGTGACAGATCTCTTTTGAAAGTATAAAAATAAAGACATGAAACCTCGTCTACCCCCTCTGAACTGATGACTCTAAGCATACGTCCCCCCTTTGACCTTGTCAAGCTGTCTGAAGCTTTCCAGCAGAAAAGGAAGGTCAATAAAAGCCTGTGGTAAAGCAACGTCACAATACAAAAACCCGAGTCAAAAGAACAGAAATACGTTTAAATGCGCCCGACACGTCATGGATGAGAGGTCTGTTTGTGAATGAGACGTGGGTAGAAAGAGAGAGAATGACAGAGAGAGAGAGAGAGAGGGGGTGAAAGAGAGAGGGATGAGAGGTATGTTAAGAGAGGGATGACAGAGAGAGGGCTAAAGAGAGAGGGATGACAGAGAGAGTGAAAGAGAGAGAGGGATGACAGAGAGAGGGCTAAAGAGAGAGGGATGACAGAGAGAGGGCTAAAGAGAGAGAGGGATGACAGAGAGAGGGCTAAAGAGAGAGGGATGACAGATAGAGAGGGCTAAAGAGAGAGAGGGATGACAGAGAGAGAGTGAAAGAGAGAGAGGGATGAGGCGTTTGGAGGACGGTACTTCGTCTTCTTTTGTCTCCCGCCTTGTAAAACTGCCTCTCTTTTGTCTCTCGCTCTCTCACCCCTCCCGTGGGGTCGCCATGGAGACTTTTTTTTTACTGCAGACAGGGTGGTAAATATAGAGTTGCCCCCTGTAAAGTCTGCTAGCTGGTCACACACAGCAACAGGCGGAGTTACACAGAAGGAGTCCAGCAGGACCAAGCAGAGACAGCAGCCTTTTCTCAAGTTCAGAGTCAAGTTCAGTTTGGTCTGTTGGCAGTTTGAGGCGAGAACGCTGTGAGGCTCGACCGCATACCACTGAGGATGGACAGTCACTGATCGCTCTTCCTCCTCCTGTCTTGGGTGAGAAGCTTCTGGAGAGGACATGGAAGAACCACATATCCGGAGAGGACCGGGGAGGGAAGAGGGCATGCTTACCCTGCTGGTGGACACCGCTCGAGGGGTCCAAGACATCCCAACCAGGGGGGAGGGCCTCCACGGTGCACGCGTGGGCAGGCGAAGACCGATAACCCGGGGAGAGGAAGGGAGAGGAGCGGCTGAGCTCGATGGAGGTGAGGGAGAGCGAGAGAGCGAGGGGGACACCAAGGAAGGAGAGGCTGAAGAGGAAGGAGGAAGGATAAGGCAGGAGAGCGACACTGAAGGGGACAGACATCTGGCACGTCCACCAGGGAGCTGGAGGGGAAGCGGGGAGGAGAGAGAGGCCCAGAGGCAGGTGCTGGGAGCCCTCAGGGATCTGACTGAAGACCTGGCTGAGAGAGTCTCTGCCTGGAGGGAGGCTCTGAGAGGCGCGGCACGCATGCTCGGTCTCATCCCGTCACACGAGGGAGGCAGTCTGCAGACCTGTCCGACAGACCCAGCTTCGATCATTCCTGATCTAAAAGGTAACTTGGGAAACCAACTTGAGGAACTAAATCAAAACAATCAATTTTCAGTGTATTTCCCTGTCAGTTTTTCAGAGTTTTTCCCTTTGAATCAGTGATGAAATGCCTCATTATGGATATCTACTGTTTTTACATACATTTAGCATTAGCATGTGTTGCTGTGTTTCAGGAGAGCCCATTCAGGACAGCTGGTGTCCAGACGACCTCCACAGCGCTTTGCTGAGCGCCCAGGGCGACATGCGCAGCGTCAACGCCCTACTGAGTCACCTGCGGGCCACCCTGGACGGTGCCATCAGCACACTGTACGGGAGTGAGGCGATCGCGATGCCAGAGGCCGGAACAAGGTTCCAAACAAGCCCACTGAATCGAGAAACCAGCGGATTTCAGTCCTGCCCAGGATGTCGTGAAAATCCCCCCAGCGCCTCCAAATCCCATGATGCTCTTGGCTTGGAGTCCGGTCAACACCTCCTTCACGTCGCCCTCCCTCATGATGGAGGTGAGGAGGAGTTGCATGCTGACTGTGCATCATGTTCTCAAGGTTCAGACAGTCGGGGTGTGTCTGATTTGAACTCCAGCCGCCCCCAGGCGGGCCTCAGAGGGGGGGGAGAGGCAGCGCCTCAGGAATATGACAAACAGAGGGGCACTGGAGCAGAACGCCAAGCGAAGATAGAGGAAGGTGTTACTGCGGAGCAGGAGACTGATATTCACAAGGACATCCCCCTGGAGACAGATAAACAGAGAGAGAGGCAGGCGGAGGGAGAGGAAGAGAGGCAGGCGGAGGGAGAGGAAGAGAGGCAGGCGGAGGGAGAGGAAGAGAGGCATGGAGAGGGGAAGCGGGCGAGAGGAGGAGAGAGTAAATTGGTCACATGGGGGTGAGTTTGATGCGTTTGTGTGCGCTGAATGTGAGATATGGGACTTGCTAGGCACAACACACACACAAACCTCAGGAGCTACTGAATTAGAGTCCATAGACGGACGATTCCGAAAAATCAACAAGGTTTCAAGATCTTAAAACCGTCTGCTTTCTTTCCAAGGCTGGTCTTTTATAAACCATTCAGTGTGTTCAACACACACAGGGATATGATCTATCTATCTGCTGCACTCTCTGATAGGCTTACAGGAAGATCAACCAATGGCCAGGCAGATGTCCCCAATGCCTGCTACGTCACAGCCCCAGTAGGCGTGGCCGAGGTTCTGACCTGTGAGGTGGTGGAAACTCTAAGCTCCTTGATGGTGATTGGCTCGGAGGAGCTGGTCAGCAGTGTCATACGGGTCAAAGTTCAGGATGGGTGCAGATGCCCTTTCCCAGTCACGATCTCAGTGCCTTTCCGGGCCCGTTACCGCGGTAACTACAGGGACGTGGTTGTCAAGGTGATTGATGGAGACAGGAGGGTGAGCTACATCAGTCCCGTAAGCACTGAGGGGACGTTTGAAGGACAGAGGGTGAGAAAACTGTAAAAGACACAATATACTGTTAGATCTACGTTTGATTTCTATTTTATCTCTGTCTGCCAGTAAGGTGCGTTTGTCAGTTTGTAAGTCTACTGGGAACTGTCAAATTCTGTCTGTGTGTGTGTCAGGGTTCCTTTGCCCAGGTCAGGGTGTACGCCCTGGGCCTGTTCGCAGTCCTGTCGTGTCTGAAGAGAGAGAGCTACACTGTCCCTGGGAGAGGCCTGTCAATCAAACTGAGCATGGACCCCCGGGTGTGCCTGGACTATCTCCCAGGATCCTTCACTGCACCTGTGGTCGTCCAGTCCATGGTAGGGACCCCGCTCACGGCTCCTCGACCCCATCCTAAGTTAAGCAACAACCGTGGCGTTGACCTGGGGGGGGGGGGAGGGGGAACTGGAGGCTCTGTCAATGGCGGTTACATCAAATGAGATTTGCTCAGGGATCAATGAATGTGAACTGTCAGGGACAGAGAGGCTGGGGAGGAGAAAATAACAAGAGGGAAGAGGAGTGGGTGAGACGAAGGAGAGAAGGAGAGGGAGAAACAGAAGGAGAGGGAGCGCAAAAAGGGGATCTGTGATTGGTCCGATCCGATCCAGCCCCTGACATGCTCCTCCCTGTTGCTAGAGCAGATCCAGCCTGTGGACGCCGCTCTGCTGTCCAGTCTGAAGTCCCAGAGCGACCTGTACTACCTGGTGATCTCCACCACGCCCCTGCTCCACCTAACCCACCCCACCTCCCAGCCCCTCCGCCGGCCACTCTCCCTCACCATGCCCTGCCCCCCCAACACCGACAAGAGGAGGGAGGCAGGGCGGGGGGAGGACCCTGACCGTCCGATCAGTGTGGCCCTGCCTAGGGACAAGCCCGGCCTGCTCAGCGTGAGGTAAAGCTGGGTTGGAGACAGGGTTCTTACCCTGGTGCAAGATCTCCATCTTCTCTCTTTAGACTCATTTACATTTACATTTATTCATTTAGCAGATGCTTTTATCCAAAGCGACTTACAGTAAGTACGGGGACATTCTCCCTGAGGCAAGTAGGGTGAAGTGCCTTGCCCAAGGACACAACATCATATAGCCACAGCCGGGGCTCGATCTCACAACCTTCCAATCATGAGGCCAACGCCTTAACCCATTGAGCCATCTGACTCCCATTTACCTCATGTTTATTATGTTATATGTTTCTTTGAGATGTTAGGATGTACTAACTCATGGTATGGTGTGTGTGTCTTGTGAACGGCGGACGTCAGAGCTTTGAGCGCCTCGGCACAGTCCTCCAGAGAATCGACCAATGAGCTCCTGGTTCTGCTGGGCTGGAGGGAGGAGCAGTGGAACATTCTGGAGAAGACCACTGTGAGAAACCTCCAGAATGGCCTGGTGTCCTTTGAGCTGACAGAGAACTTTGAGAGGTAACGAGACACTCTGAGAGTTGTACATTGACTGGGTCATCCACTTTGGCCACATTCATCCCCTGCATCACATCCAGTGCCCCTGATATGGATTCAGACAAGTTCCAAACTATGAGAAAACGTGTTTCCTTGTCTCTAGCACAGGGCTCAATCCATGTTGGAGAACCTAAGTCATTATACTGTACACATAAATTACATATTTCAGAGCCTAACCAAGCTGATGATACAGGATAGAGTCTCTGGGGTTCCATTCCCGCTACACTGTAGCCCTCCTACCACCAATTAAAAAAGAAAAGTAGATATGGATGGTCAACTGCCCACTCTCTCCCCCCGAAAAAAAAAAAAATATATATATAGTCCAATTTCCTGGTCCCATGATTCCTCTCCCCCTGAGGTTGGGCCAAACAAACCTAACATGGAGGCTTAGTAAGGAGAGGCACAGCAATACTGCTCTGAAGATTGGGCGTGCAAGCAGGATCTCTCCTCAGAGACACTTTGCACATTATATATAGAATTTATATGCCCTGCACTTTGAACCACTATACAAGCATCAGTTGTACATTTTGTACTAGTGTATATATATATATATATATATATATATATATATATATATATATATATATATATATATATATATTATTAGAATGAGTTTTTATAGACCAATGCTCTTTGCTTCAACCCTTGCCTCTCCCTAGTCCACAAATAAATATTGTGTCCGTTCAATACAGATAAATAATGAACTGTAACATGAAGGTAACAATTTCAATTATGGTATGGCTAAAAGCAAAAAGATTGATGAAAAGAAACTTCTAGATTCAGTACTTTCATCCCTCACAGATACATTTTCGAGCAGCTATTTGAGGTTTTTGAACCATCATGCTGTCAACAATAAGAACTCTTTCTCCCATTAAAGTTTTTGGGAAGAAAATGGCTGTTAAAGTAACTCTTAGTTTGAAAAACAAACCCTTGAAGGGTACTCTCTTCTCCCACAAAATGTTTCTGAGTAGAACTTTGAGTCTTTCCAGAAGAAGTGAAGCCCTCATTTCTAAGAACATGGAGTTCGTGGAACAATGAATGCAGTAGAACTAATACAAGAACTGAAACGCCATTAGGCAGTACGAGAAATGTTTCCCACGAGGGCACTCAGGTTCAGAACAGAACCCTTTCACTAAATTGGTCGAGAGACGATTTCCAGAAAGCTTTTCCTTACACTTTAAAACCCTTATCTTTTCCCTTTCTTATCTCAAAGTGCTGATAAAGCATCTCTTTCCCACGTGCTGTGGAAAAGGTAATTCTGGTCTTTTCTCCTTCTGAAAGTCCTGTGAAGGAGAAGATGAGTCGTTTCATCCCACTGTCTCTGCAACAATCCCTTCTCTGTGCTAATCCAGGAACTCTCTGTTTCCTCTCCTTAACCATGCCGCTCCCCTCTCTTCTTATCGCTGCCTAGTGAATCGATGGCTTTTTTTGTTCCTTCCTCACCCATCATTGCCTCCCACCTTCCCCTCTTTTCTCCTTTTCCCATGGTCTTGTTCCTCCCTGTGACTCCTTGAAGACCTGAAGTCTCCTGAAATCACCTCCAAACCCTCCGCTGTTCCTCCTCTCTTCTCTTCCCCTCCCTCCCTCCCTCCCTCCCCCTCCTCTCCTCCCTCCCTCTCCTCCCTCCCTCCTTTCTTCTCCTCTCCTCCCTCCCTAACTCCCTCCCTCCCTCCTCTCCTCTCCTCTCCTCCCTCCCTAACTCCCTCCCTCCCTCCTCTCCTCTCCTCCCTCCCTAACTCCCTCCCTCTCCTCCCTCCCTCCCTCCTCTCTTCTCCTCTCCTCCCTCCCTAAATCCCTCCCTCCCTCCTCTCCTCTCCTCCCTCCCTAAATCCCTCCCTCCCTCCTCTCCTCTCCTCTCCTCCCTCCCTAACTCCCTCCCTCTCCTCCCTCCCTCCCTCCTCTCTTCTCCTCTCCTCCCTCCCTAACTCCCTCCCTGCCTCCCTCTCCTCCCTCCAGACTGATGGTGACACGGCTCCTCTCCTCCGTCCGCTCGTCCCATCTGCTCTCTCTGGTGGCGGATGTGGAGGCGTCCGTCCATCGCACCATGGTCACCGTCGTGCTCCAGCGCCGCCGAGACGACCCCCAGGCCGCCATGGTGGCTGTGTTCCCCAGCAGGGACCTCGGCTGGGAGCTGTCCAAACTCCGGGCCCAGGCTTACTGCGGCCCTCCGGAGCCCTCTCAAGAGATCCCCATGTGTGAGGGAGAGCAGCTTCTTCTGTCCTTCAATGGGAACATCACATCTACAGGTACTGTGTCACATCTACAGGTACTGATATGATGCTATAGAATTAGCTAACCCTACAAATGCATGATTTACACAAACACAATACAATTTAGGTATGACAACGTCAAATACCTCTCAGTAGTTACTAAATCATGTGTGAAATAGACTTCCAGTTGAACTTTTTGGAATTGCAAATGTGGTTGTGTTTCTGTCTGAAAACCCTGTCATGCAGTTTTATAAATCAGTTAAAAGGTTAAGCAAGTCCATAAATCCATTGGCCATGCTCACAGTTGAAAGGCAAACTAGCCGTTTGGACACATTTATGTCTTCGCATGAATTACTGTGCTGTTGGAGTTCAAGGAATGCACTGAGGAAGTGATATTGCTTGACAACACAGACACACACACACACTATAGGGTGGATACATCAAACTTCCTCAGCCACCAACAAAAAACATTTACGTTTGTAATGTTTATGTCTCTGCTAAGGTCAGGACCCCCTGCAAGCAGCGTCTTTGCCAAGTCAACACTGGCTTATCTTTATAGCGTTGCTACCCCCAGTGGGACCAAACCCCTTGCGATACAGAGAATGAGTTATATGTTCAGGAGACGAGAGCACCCAAGTGAGAAAACACAAAATCAATCTGGTTCAGTCCTCTCAGACAAGCTTCAGGTCAAATGATTTTCATGTAGGCATCTTTTGGACTTGTGCCCATGATTTCCCTGCTATTCAGACCACTATGTTGCTGTCGATATTGTGTGTAGTCGGTCTTGATGGATTGAGGGCTCTGTCGAGTTTGAATGACGCTTTAGCATTAGCAAGGGGGAAGTACGCATACATAGTATGAAATCCCACCTTTATGTAGACGCAGCCGAACTAACTTTCAACATTTCAAATTATCTCTCATCAGTCATTGCTTAAATTATAACTTAAGAGTTATTATCTGCACCCTGGCAGTTGCAGGATGGATATATTTGGTTGTCTTTAGAAGTGGGGGGGGGGGGGTAGAAAATGGCTTCTTCTTACTTGATGTTTGCCTTTCAGAGCACCTGAACAACCAGAGCAGCTGGGTGCAGATCACCTTCCACAGCCAGAGAAAGAACCGCCTGTTCCTGCGTCTGACAGAGGTGGACCCGTTTGGGAACTACAGCTCGCCTCACTATAAGGGGACAGCCGTCTTCCACAAGGTGGCCAGGGGTCAGCTAGAGCAACGCGGGGACGAGGCCGTGCCCTCCAGCGCTCGTCCGCCGGACGAGCCCGTCTGCAAGCTCTCTGTCACGCTGCCTAAGGTGGTGCGCTGCTAGAGGGACGATCATCCAGATCTAAGCTGTGGGTTTGGGTGGGTGATGTTGGTCTGTTCTTTGTTTGTATCTGCAGAAAGTGAGGTCCATCTGTCGACCTGTGAGTGCGAAGGTCAAGCTTTGTGATGAGACAGGTAGGTGACCTCTCCCTTACATTGACAGTCATTTAGCAGACGCTCTCCCTCCCTCTCCCTCCCACTCCCTTTCTCTCATTTTCCTCTTCCTCCTTCTCCCTCCCTCTCCCTCCCTCCTTCTCCCTCCCTCTCCCTCCCTCCTTCTCCCTCCCTCCCTCTCCCTCCCTCTCCCTCCCTCCTTCTCCCTCCCTCTCCCTCCCTCCTTCTCCCTCCCTCCCTCTCCCTCCCTCTCCCTCCCTCCTTCTCCCTCCCTCTCCCTCCCTCCTTCTCCCTCCCTCCCTCTCCCTCCCTCCCTCTCCCTCCCTCCTTCTCCCTCCCTCTCCCTCCCTCCTTCTCCCTCCCTCCTTCTCCCTCCCTCTCCCTCCCTCCTTCTCCCTCCCTCCCTCTCCCTCCCTCCCTCTCCCTCCCTCCTTCTCCCTCCCTCTTTCTCCCTCCCTCTCCCTCCCTCCTTCTCCCTCCCTCCCTCTCCCTCCCTCTCCCTCCCTCCCTCTCCCTCCCTCCTTCTCCCTCCCTCCCTCCTTCTCCCTCCCTCTCCCTCCCTCCTTCTCCCTCCCTCCTTCTCCCTCCCTCTCCCTCCCTCCTTCTCCCTCCCTCTCCCTCCCTCCTTCTCCCTCCCTCCTTCTCCCTTCCTCCCTCCTTCTCCCTCCTCTCCCTCCCTCCTTCTCCCTCCCTCCTTCTCCCTCCCTCCCTCTCCCTCCCTCCTTCTCCCTCCCTCTCTCTCCCTCCCCTCCTCCAGAGTCCCCGTCAGATGCCGTGATTGGCTGGCTGTCCCAGGAGCTCTCCGAGGAGGACTTGGCGCTCCTGGTCCTCTCCCTGCGTCTGCGTCGGAGCTCCATCCAGATGGTGAGGCTGCAGGCCCCAGACAGCCTGCCCGCCCAGGCCCTTCACATCCTGGGCCTCTGGAGGAGGTCGCCTCCCCGCCGCCCCGCAGCCCTCCAAATCCTCCCAGCTGGCCCACTGTCTGGCCAGGAGCGGGAGGCCCGACCTGGCCAAGGAGCTGCTGTTACGGCAGGCCGCCACCAGAGGGGGCTCTAGGAGAGCACTGGGAGAGACGCTGTGAGGTCAGTTTGTTTTGAACGTTGTTTTAAAACGAATTCATGCCTTAACAGGGAAGAATGTGTCACCCTGGAAACAAGGGTTGCTATGTTGTAGCTCTGTGGTGTCATCTAGGATCGTGACTGTTTTCAAATGTTCTTACGCACGCTGACCCAGAGTGTGTATGTACGTCCTTTAAATGAAGTGTTCACTAAAGTGCTACGGTCTCTGTTCATCTTGTTGTGTGACTTCACGATGTCTCCACAAGAGGGCAGTGTTGTCGCACGTTAAATATCTCCCACCTGAGCGCAGCCCGCTGGCCGAGGCAGCGCAGGTTACAGATGGCCGTCTGGAAATACTGCCAAAATAAGTGATTAAGAACGTCAGGCCTAGAATAGCTTGAGGAAATTAACTTTCACAAATCAAGTTGACAATGGACGTTGCCTGGAATGTAGACACATGTCACTTCAGTGGGGGGGTGGGTTGTTGTTAGGATCTTAGTGAGATATATTATTGAGATACAGTGTGGCGTTCGCCATCTCCTATACCTCAGGCTCGGCTTCATCCTCTCTCCTCGTGGGGTTGGTTACCATGGTGACGACGGGTGACTGACAGGATCCGACCTGGAATGGTTTGGTGGTCGTCTTGAGTAAACAGCGCTCGAGACGTCCAAGAACACTGCTCACACGAAGGCTTGTATGATAATCAGTGAGGATTTTCTACTGCTCCAACAGGCAAAACAACACATTTATATCCGAGGAGCTAAATGTATTCAGGCTTTGCATTTTACTCTGAAGATATTTAGTAAAAAATGAATAGGAAATCTGTTTACCCATTCTGTCAGCAAAATAACGAGTTGACCAATCATGCAACATCTTGTAGAAAATCTCAAGACCCTTTTAGACCTTGCTTGTCTCTTGTCTTGAAAACAGATCAAAATAAAAATAACATTTCATATCCAGAACTCTTTTAGTGTGTGTGGAAGGTATGAGTGACCTCCAGGCTGATAAAGAGCTTTTTCAGCCCAGTAATGAACCTCCAGCAGGTTTCTTCGTCTCTGGTTCCTGACCCCCCCGGGTCACAGAGAGGAAGTGACACGCATCATCTGTCGTGGACCAACCGTGGAGAGGTGCGGTCGGTTGGATCACCGAACGGGCTCGGAAATAAAAGGTTAATGAAGTATTAAATGCTGAAACAGCCTTCTATCTCTCTCTTTCTCTCACACACTCTCTCCCTGGCTATCTCTCTCTCTCTCTCTCTGCCCCTTCCTTCTCTCCTTCCTTCCTCCTCCCTTCTTTCCCATCTGCCCATTACACAGAGGGGGACCCATGCGGTGAGGTGGCGGGGAGGGGGGGCAGGGGGTCGATGCCAGAAGTGTGTGCCAGTGAGGGGGGGGGGCATCATTAGAAGCTGCTGCAAACATTCACGGCACACGCAGAGATGGAGGGGCTTGGCTTGAGGTAAATGTCACAGGAGGTACTCCTACCATGAGACGAAATCATTTCCGACCGCTCTCCCCGCTCGCTCTCTCTCTCTCTCTCTCTCTCTCTCTCTCTCATCCCGCTCTCTCACTCCCTCTCCTCTTTTCTCCATTATTGAAAAGGCCACCCAGCATGGTCCAGCCTTCAGCCCACTGGAGAGGGAGGGATCCAGGGGCTTGACAGGGTACAGCTCCCCTCCTTTTCCCCCCAGCACACACACACACACACAGACACACACACAGATGCCGCACATCAACTAAACCCTAACGAGACCCTCATCATCATGCATGTCCTCGATCAGCACAGCCAACACAGACAGATACACTTTGCGGTCCGATCCCTGTCAGGGAAGAGGACCAGCTGCCCTGGGGAGTCTGGCCTCGGCTCTTGCCCCTGATGAGGTGCAACAAACGGGGGAGAACATTCTGTTGCACCTGGGAGAGTGTGGTCTGTGTGTGTGTGGGGGTGGAGGTGCTGGGGGGGGGGGAGCGAGAACTGTGGGGGGCGGGGGGGGGGGCTTCTCCTGGCTCAACCTCTGTCCACCCCCCCTGCGTGTTTCCGCGTGTGGTGTGTGTGTGTGTGTTAGCAGCGTAGGGAGTCTCACCCCTGCAAACCTGTCAGCCGTGGTGCTCAGTGGGGCGTGTCCAGCTCCTCATCCTCTGGCCGTGTGCAAGGCCCTGATGTGGGGGGGGGGGGGGGGGGGGGGGGGGGCAAGGGTAAGCTCCCAGACAGACAGCTCCACTGGGGTATGCCTGACGTCTGGCTGGTGTGTGTGTGTGTGTGTGTGTGTGTGTGTTCGCGAGTGCGTGATAGTGACGGAGAGAAGGGGGTGGGGGGGGGGGGGGGGGGCTGAGGGGGTGCAGGTAAAGGGCACTGATTGAAGAGTGTGTGCACTTGAGGCAGGCACGCATGCCCGCCGCACGCAAGCAGGCTTCAGTTTGGACACGAGCACACACACCACACACACACACCACACACACTCCGTCATCAGCGGCATCGCACTCCTGACTGGCCAGGGAGTCTCTAAAGGTTTAAAAAAGGGAAGGGTAGAGAGCAGCAGTCAGACTCACATCACAGTGATTACAGACACACACAAACACACACACAGACAAACACACACACAGTGTACTGACCTTAAAGATGTGTCCTGACCCAGCCATCACCAGCATGCCGTGCTAACATAAATATTCAGTGGCGCTGTGTAAACCTGCTCAAATTCAACATGAGGAGAATGTACACCTACTGTGACTGTGGGGAAAAATACCTCTTCCTGACCTTGACTAGTCAGGTAGAATATTAGGTAGATATGTTTGGTTAAATATGGGGCGTCAGGTAGCTCAACAGTCACGGTGTTGGCCTCATAGCTGTGGCTATATGACGTTGTGTCCTTGGGCAAGGCACTTCACCCTACTTGCCTCAGGGAGAATGTCACTGTACTTACTGTAAGTTGCTTTGGATAAAAGCATCTGCGAGGGAAAGAGAGAGGGGGAGAGAGAGGGACAGCGGGGGGGGAGAGAGAGGAGGAGAGAGAGAGAGTGAGAGAGAGTGAGGGGGGAGAGAGAGGCACAGCGGGGGGGAGAGAGAGGAGGAGAGAGAGAGAGTGAGAGAGAGTGAGGGGGGAGAGGTAGCGTTAGGTAGCGTGAGGTAGATGTGTAATGGCTCCCAGCTCCCAGCATCATAACTCGGTCACTCTGTAGGCTTTTCTCACTCTCCCTCCGTTCTTCACACTGTCCTTCGTCCTCACGCCGTCTCCTGTCAGCCACTACAAGTGTTTCTCCTGCATGTCTTCCTTTCTCGACCACTTAGGTTCTCCCCCCCCCCCCCCCCCCCCCCACTTCCTCCCCCATCACCCCATCTGGTCATTATCTGGTCTCTGAGCTGCTCAGTATCCAAGGTGTATGTGTGAGAGAGGGAGAGAGAGAGAGGTGTGTGAGGTGTTGACTGTAAAACTGGCATTAAAAGAGAGAGTAAAGTAGAAAGAGAGAGAGAGAGAGAGAGAGAGAGAGGAAGGACGCGCTAAAGAGGAAAAAGTGCCCCCGGGCCCCTCCCCTGCACGCTGCCACCTGTCTCCTCTCTTTAGACTTCCCACCCGTCCTCATTTGGTGCTTCCTACAGCTGAACCACGCATCCCTCCCCCTGCTTCCCTCGGCACACGCTGGGCTGGGGTGCACTTGATTTATACACCTACTGTCTCGGGCAAATTGGGTTATGACATGGCATGTTGTAGTGTGATTCATAAACAGACACACTCTGTCTAATGATGAAAGGCAGTAGACTCTGGACAGGACTAGAATGCGCGCTTGGTGCTGATGAGAGGGTTAAGGGTTGCCAGGTTTCTGAGAGCACACCTCCCTTCCGGGGTCACTTTGCAGTCATGCATCTGACGTGGCCAAACCTGGACACACATGCCTGCGCACACACACCTCCTCACACACGCACGCACACACCCGTCCTCACACACTCTCACACACACACACACACAGAGACAGGGCGCCTGGTGTGTGTGAACACAGCGTCCTCCGCCAGCTCAGCGGCAGAGCGGATAGTGAGCGACGCTGGGCTGACCCTCTCGTTAAGCCCTGCCCCTCTTAACAAGCTGGCCATCAGCCAACACGGGCGTTGATTGTCGCCAATTTTGGCGTCGGTGATGTCCAATATTACCTGCTGCGACGGTTTTGAAGCGATCATTCTGACACTTTAACCAGACAGAACAGCGAAAGATTACAACGCCTGGCGTTCTAATGGAATGTATGTTTTAACGTGTACAGTGTGTCTCTATTTGTTGAGATTTTACCTATTGTTGTGTTGTTTTTTACTGTGTATAGTGTGTCTATTTATTGCGTTTTTAATATTGCTATGTACTGCACTTTGGTCAACCGTGTTGCAATAGAAATGAAGTTGGATTGGATTGGAGTATGACGATTCACAAACATCTATCATGGAAATGGCTCTGGTTGATCATATTTAATAAGGCTGAGTCCCTGTGACTAAAGGACATGGTTGTGACTAACACTGTGTTCCAGTTAGGGTCCGGATCATTCTATTTTGACCCGTGATCGACACTCTGGGTACAGTATAATCAGCAAACAAACCTAATGCCGTAATCGGATGATTTTTGTGTTTGCGTGTGTGTCGTGCATTTTTGACGCGCGTGCATCGGATGGGTGTGTGTGTCCGGAATGCGTGCGTGGGCTTCTTGTGTAACAGTGTGTGCAAGTGTGTCAGTGAGACGATGACGCAAGGCCAAGAAACTGGTCACCACCTGGCAATTTAGCAAGCGCTAACAATGCACAGTTGCAACAGTGGCTAGGCTAGCCATCGGATGGAAATGCTGATCTTAAAAGGATTCCTTCTAATGTCTTACATGCATAATGTCTCCTCCACCTTGACATAACTCTTCCTACCCTCCCCTCCCTCTCCTTCCTCTCCTCCCTCTCCTCCCCCCCTCCCTCTCCTCCCTCCCTCTCTTTGCCCTTTCTTTACCCTGTTATTAATCTTTTTTCCCCAACTCCTCAGAGGAGAACTGAGTGGGAGGGCTGGAGCCCCCTGTAGCACACACACACACACACACACACACACTCACACGCTCACACACTCATACATTCACACACACCCGGAAGGACATATAACAATATAACACATATAAACAGACTCCTGCACAAGGGCATGTGTGTAGCGTAAGCACATGTACACACACACACACACATGCTGTCTGATTAGTGTAAGTAAACATGAGTGGGAAATTAAGTCTGAACTTGAGTTATCTCAAGGTCAAAGCTGCCATATTTCCACCGTTGTAGAGCTTAGACTGTTTACGTGTGTGTTTGTGTGTGTGAGTGTGTGTCTGCTCTGATGTCCGGTGTTCATTAACTCTAGCAATTTGCAGTGGAGTCAGCTTTCTCAGAGTCGTTTTTAATTTATTTCTTGTACTGATATTTTGTGCCAGATTATTTTAATTTAATTGTCCTGGTCTCTCAGTAGAATGGCCTACTGGTTTTAAATATTTGACAAGCAACGGCTTTGTGAACACCAATAAATTAATTCGCTCTGATTGCCATCTGAAGAATCACACTTGCAACAAGTCCAAACCAACGCCTACTTTGATTGGCCGCTGTCATAGCAACCCCTTCTCCAATCCTAATCTTGCATGTGTTTGGTCTACCGTACACAGTGTTTCCCCTGACAAAACCTACGATAAGAAGGACCGATTGTATGAAAGATATTATTTGGTAAATGTACTAACATCCGCAGGTTATGTGTTTGCGTTGGTTTTGTAAACCATGATGACGCCGGGCGACTGTACCCCCTTAGCCCTTTGCCCCGCCCTCTGCCCTCCAAGTGGCCCCCAAGGACGGCAAAACCATTACTGTAATTAACTGGAGGGGGGCAAGGAGGGATGGAGAGAGAGGGGAGGAGAGAGAGAGGCTGGAGGGAGGGAGGGAGGGAGGTGGAGGGGTCTTTTTTTTTTTTGCCAAGGCAGCAACTTGGTGGAGGAGATCGCGTTCTCCATGGCGTGTACATTAGCTCAGCTTTTCGAAAGCCTGCCTGCTTCCTCTGCTACACAAGATCAAGGTTCTGTCGCTCCCTCTCTCTCCCGACGGTGAGACACGTCAAGGCGTTCCACACACACACACACGTGCACGCACTGTCAGAATCTCGTCTATGCAAATGAGTGGGGAATGCTTTATATGGGCACCTTTATGATGTATTAATATTTATGCCACTGCCAGCACAGATAACGATACCAACGAATTTGGCACACGTAATTAAGAGGTTCCAGCTGCTGCACCCGGCCTGTGTGTACGAGCGTGTGTGTGAGTGAGTGAGTGTGTGTGTACGAGTGTGTGTGTGAGTGAGTGTGTGTGTACAAGTGTATGTCCTCAAGGAGGTTAAATGTCCCAGTTTGAGTGTCATCAGCTAAGCTCCTGTTTAATTCATCTTTTTGACATGCAGATTGTCTATTGACCTTGGTGGTGTTTGTGCTCCTACATGTTGTGGCTCGGCTTTTATTCGTCTAAATAATGACCTTGCGATGAACTTCTCTTTAATGAATAATGTGAATTAGGAAAGGTACTGGAGGGATGGAGTCCAGGTGGCTCAGTGGTTAAGGCGTTGGGCTCATGATCGGAAGGTTGTGAGTTGGATTCCCAGCTGTGGCTCCGTGACGTTGTGTCCTTGGGCAAGGCACTTCACCCTACTTGCCTCAGGGGGGAATGTCCCCTGTACTTGCTGTAAGTCGCTCTGGATAAAAGCCTCTAATGGTGAATTGAGTGAAATGTCTCTCAGAATCCATTGGTTTACATGCCACCGTTCTAGGAGCCTAACATCTAGAAAATGAGCCGAACAAAATCGACACCTTGTGGTTAAAAATAACGTGCGGTTTCTGGCACGTCGCAGACGCCGGGAAGCCTCCACACTTGAGGCAGGCGTGATCGGTGGCACCTCCGTCACGTGACGAGGGGGAGACACATCAGGAGCGTGACTCGGCTAGACGCCTGTCGGGGGGGGGGGGGGGGAGGAGAACACGAGGGAACACCAAGTTGACGGGGACGGATGTGGACGAGGACGGAAAGACCACCGTGTGTCTGCAGGTGAACACATCGACACAAGGACAATGTTGTACACAAACACTATCCAATCAGAAACAGCACCACAGTTTGGACACTGTAACTTGAATACCACACCAGTACAAGTCCATAAGCCTGTATTTGTGTACCGTTGTACCTCTGTACATGTGCATGAGCATCCAATGTCCTTTCCCTTGTCAGTTCATGTCTTGTTACTGTTCCCTGGGAAAACACCACAGGCAACGTCTCAACTCTCCCACTAACAAGCCACCGCCTCCATGCCCCCCAACCTTCCCCCACCACCGTTGTGTTTTGGTCGTCTCTGGAATTACTCCAGTAAATATCCAGGGATAATGAGAGTCTGGGTTTGCTAGGGGCCACTGCAGCCATCACCCAGTCAGGCAGATAGAGACAGCTCTCCAGCCGAGGCCCTCTCTGTAAGGCCCTCTCTGGCTCATTATAAAATAGGTCTGGCTTAGTCTAGTTGACTGGAAGAGAGGGATGTCTGTGTTTCTTCCACTGGGAGAGAGAGAGGGTGAGAGGGGGAGAGAGAGGAGGGAGGGAGGGAGGGAGGGAGGGGAGGGAGGGAGGGAGGGAGGAGGGAGGGAGAGGGAGGGAGGGAGGGAGGGAGGGAGGGAGGGAGGGAGGGAGGGAGGGAGGGGAGGGAGGGAGGGAGGGAGGGAGGGAGGGAGACCGCTCCTGCCTTTTCCAACCCAGTTAGTCAGGGGAAACTGAGGTGAGGGCAGTTCAACTGTTAAATGTTAAGTAGGAACATTGCTATGGCTTTCAGGGCGTGGGTATTCCCCAGAAAAAAAAGGGTCTGGTTTCCTGAAAGTTTAGCTCCCTGTACTTTTTGAAATATAACAAACAGGTGCGTGTTTTTTACCTTGTGAAGATCGGTTCCAGTTTAAAAAAACAGAGGATAAAAGTGGCACAGCGAAGGAGAAAGAAGGACAAACACTTTGGACGAACACTTTGCTATTGAGATACAGAAAGTGGGATGGATGGCGACATCTCACCAAATCGTTCTCTCACTAATACTCCTGACACAACAACTCTCCTTAATTCTCCCCTGGAGATATTGCAATCATTCCATAGATCACACATTAGCTCTCTCCTTTCCATCGCTTCTTCCGTCTGACACCTTAAATCATTCTGACACTCCGTAGGTGGCTATGAGTCCGAGAGGCATGACAGAGGACAGGCATGAGATTGAACGGCTGAGTGTGGAAGTAAACATGCTTCACTCCGCGGTCAAACTCTGAAAACGGGTTATCAGTTGGCCGGGGTGTCGCTTGACGTTCAATAGTAACTGTTCTGTTCCTGGAAATGTGTCAACACAGAGTTTAATAAGTGTTAAATAAGGAGAAGTTAAGACTAGGGTTTTTTTCCAACAGCGGTAAATTACATTTTTGTAAGGCGGGAATATGTGTTCTATCATCTCTCTGTCAATATTTAACTCAGTAGAGTTGAGCACTAGATGAGTGTTTCCAGCCTCAAGTCCAACCAACTCGAAGGGCTCTGCTTGTTTGGCTGTTTGGCTTCTGTTTGTCGATCGTTTTCGTATCTCTCGTTCTTCTTCCATTGGGGGGGGGGGAAGAATCCTCTGCTGGTGGATCCACCAGCAGGTTCTGCTGACTCCTGGCTGTGGGGACGAGAAGAGACTTATCGATGGGTGCATTTCCCCTGCTGAATCAGGATAGGCTTCAACGAACATCTCATTATTTGTTTTTCATTCGGCGGACAGAGACAAAATGGCCGCCTGTCTGAAACTGATGGATGCAGGAGATCACAGGGGGCAAGTTCTCTGCTGAGCTCGGGGAAGGCAAGCCGTAATGAGGAGGGTGTTTTTTTAATTAGAGATGATTAAGGAGGAAATTAGTGGAAAAGGGCAGAGGAGAGAAAACAACGTCTAAGTTGATATTTGTAGTTCACCGGTTTGACATTAGATGGAAGAAGGGAAACGAGAGTGACAGAAAAAGAAAGAGGCGGGGTTCTTGGATCGCTTTCTCATTTGCTAATTGAGAAGATGGCGTAAATCACTGTCGTGAGTTGGTCATGAGGATAAAGGTCTGCTTGAAATCAATAAAGGCTTAAAGTGGCTCATGTTCACCGTGCGCCGTTTCACTGGGGGCTGACTCAGCCATCTCTGAGCCGGGATCTCTGTCGTCAAGTTCATCGCCTCAGAAGATCCGGAAGGTTCTCCGCATCCGTCAGTTGTTCATCAGAGGTCCCCCGCAAACGCTGCTGAAGCAGACATACAGCAGGTGGAACCACTGAAGTTTTTGACACATCGTAAACTCGTTGTGGAGGGAGAAAGACGAACGTACCGTGACACTTCTTGGTCTTTGCCCCCCCCCCCCTCCCCCATGATGAGAAAAAGACTTGAATCGAAAACAAGAGTACTATGGCCTTTTTATGTCATATTATGACACACAGAAAACCCCTTTGAAATCCAGAGGAATTCAGATTCATTCACACAGCTGAGAATTCTGAACCATTCGCAGAGAATAGCACCATTCAGTTTGTTCATTTCAGACCTCCGAGAAATCAATGAAGGTCTGACTTGAATATCTCAGACCCTTTTTCATTTATTTTTTGAAAGACTTCATTAGAAAAGTAAAGAAAAGGACTTTCCTAAAAAAAGGGGGAGGTGCAGGTGCCTGGAATCGTTCAATCATGTCTTCTGAAATTCGCTTACCACGCCTGAGAACACTGTAGTGAAAAGGTGGGCTGTGTCTCAGGGTATTACTAAGGGGTGGGCTGTGTCTCAGGGTATTACTAAGGGCTTGTGGGAATTACTGGTCCGCCTGACAGTGTCCCATCGCTGGGAGGAAATAATGGCAGTCCTCTGCTTGACTTCCAATATTGGATTTCCTAATGAACACGAGCCGTTAATGCCTGACTCAGATCCGTTCAGAAGCGCTTGGAAAGGCAAACCAAGGAAAGAGGTGGAGATGAGAGCGAATAGGGTGGAGAGGTTTCCAGTTTAAACAAGGGTGAGGCTACCAGGAGGTCAGGAAGACATTTTGTTCTCGGGGGAGGGGGGGGGGGTGGGGAGGGAGAGAAAACACTGACTGCCACAGCACATGGAAGGCTCACCCGGATGGTATCGGTAAAACAGGGAAAAATACTCTTCAACACAAGACACACTCGAACCTCAAGCCCCACCTTTGTTATTCTAAGACCAGGCATGGACAGAAAGGCAGAGAGAGGCTGATTGGCCGGGCCGCTGGTTCAACACACCAGATGAAGATCACACTTAGTTTCCTTTGATTCTCCCTGATCCGACAGCGGGGCGGGAGATAAGACACGGATGGCAATAAACAGCTGTCGGGATCGGAAGCAAGAGCGTCTTCCGGAAAGGACCGTTGATGAAACAGGATAGCGTTGTGTTTATCGTCAGGCAGGGACGGCACCCCCAGGATCACCCCAGATCACCCCTGATTACGCACGCACCTGCCCCGCTACTCTCAAATAAGGTGCGCCTGCTCTCGTAGGGGGGGGGATCTTCCTCTGCCTGCAGCTCAGCCGTGGACACTAAGGACTCATTCGCCCTGCCCGGAGTATGTGTGTGTGTGTGTGTGTGTGTGTGTGTGTGTGTGTGTGTGTGTGTGTGTGTGTGTGTGTGTGTGTGTGTGTGTGTGTGTGTGTGGGAAACAGGTTTTCCTGGGGTAATGAGGCCTGCCATGACAGACCCACAGTAAAGCCCCTCCCATCCTTCATATGCGTCCTTCTACCGAACACTCACTTCCCCACACGCCTCATTAGACAGACACAGAGGAACATGGCACACGCCATTCGGCATGGTCATGTGTGTTTGCGTTACTTTCGCTGGTGTAATCGTGTCGAAAACACACATATGTGGCGTTGTAATAAAACTGCTTGCATGGAGTTCATCCCCTACTTCAGGCTCTTTGCCAACTGCTTCTCACAGACATTTATATTTGACTGATGTAGTGTAAGAGAGGGAGTGTGGTCAGACTGTTGGTACACAGCTTGTTTTGTTTTTTTACTCACTGTTTCAGGATCAGCCTGTCATCTTAGGTTTCAGGTCATTTCTGCTGCGCCAGTACGCCTCTTAGAGCCTAATCCAGATAGCCTCTACAGTAATTCTAGATCTTTCCATCCACACAGGCTCACCCTCAAATGAGCACAGAGAAACAGATAACATGCTGACTGGCTGATCTTTGCGGAGCCATTTGAAATGTTTTTACTTTGATGTCCGGCTTTTCGTGCTGTTATTTGAAGAAATGGATCATTTGATGTCGAAAGCCGCAGATAAATATTGCCACATTTCAGCCACCACCTGCACAGACCATGCTCCCTCTCTCACAGGGATACAGGACTGCTCTGAACCCAGTTTCATGGCACGCAGTCGAGCGAAAGAAAAGAGAAATCATTTTGATGCTCGTTCTCTCTCCTTCCCTAGCCACTCTTTCGCTCGCTCGCTCTTTCTCTCCCTCTGCCCTGGGTGCCCTCTGCTTCACCACCCCCCCTCCCCTGCCCCCTGTCCTTAATCTCACCAAACCTCGCTCGCCCGCTCACACGTTCTCTTCTTCCCCCTGCCCAATTCAAAGCTCTCTCTCTCCGTTCTCCCCCCCTCCACCCCTCTCTCTCCCTCCACCCCTCTCTCTCTCTCCACCCCCTCTCCCTCGCCCCGGCACATGTTGCTGTCTCCATCCATTGTGCGTGACAGGTTAGCGGATGCAGCACTTAGTGCTTATTGAGAAGGTAATTTGTCTTTAATTTCTTGGGACCGTCACAGCAGGCTTCTCTCTGATGGAAGTGCCTTCCCCATCCTCCCTGCTGTGTGCTTGATATCAACACCAAAGACTACAAGAACAACAACAGGACTACAGGAACAGCTGACAACATGTTCTGCTATCACTGTTTACCGAATGTCTTCAGCTATTTAGACGTAGAATGTCCAACACAGAGATACACAGTATTTTTAGGGTGTTAACCGCTGAGTAAGGAACTACAGTTTGTTCCGGTACGGACGTTAGAGTACGGAAAACCATCCAGGCAGTTTCCATATGAGGAAGCGGGTGGGGACAGTACACAGCATGCAAACAGTCCCCATCCAAGCATGTGGAGTGTGGATAGCCTGCATCAAAGAGGATACGTGTTGTCCTGTGTGCCCCCTCCCAGCAAGGGTGATATGCAGAGAGCAAACAATGGAAGAGCTCACGCTGGTGTGTTCACACACACACAGGCACACACACAAACACAGCCAGACATAGGACACACACACACACAGACACACACACATAGGTACACACACACAGGCACACACACACACACACACACACACACACATAGACACACACACATAGGTTACACACACACAGGCAGACACCCACACACACACAGGCACACACACACACACACACACACACACACACACACACAGGCAACAAATACACATAGGTACACACCACACACAGACACACACACACCGTTGGAGCAACATCGTGTTCACTCTGATTCCCCCAGGCTGCTTCACAATGATATGACCAGACAAGTACCCCCAATGACACACACACACACACACTCGCCTGCCATGACACACACACACATCCCAGGAAGGAGAGGGATTCCCTAGATACACACACACACAAAGTAAAGCCTGTTTGAACGCACATGCGCACGCACACACATACACACACATACACACACATACACACACATACACACACATACACACACATACACACACACACAGAACCATTCATATGCAAAAGAGCCTGCTTGGATGTGCGTGACAACCGCATGTTCAAAAATGTTATGTTAAATAACACGTATGCACGGACACACACACTCATGGATGCACGGACACACACACTCATGGATGCACGGACACACACACTCATGGATGCACGGACACACACACTCATGGATGCACGGACACGCACACTCATGGATGCACGGACACACACACAGACATACTGAATCAAAAGATCTGCAAATGAAGCCGTCGGGGGGTTCAAATCTCTCTCAGGCCCAACATGCGTCACAACTCATCTCCACTACAGACAACCATGCTGATGACATCAGATCTGACACACACACACACACACTCACAGACACACAGACACACACACACAGACACGCATCTCCAGTCAGCGTTTATCCTCGCATGCAGCCGAAAGCATTGCGTGTTCTCTCTGATAGCAGGCCGCCAGCGAGGGCGCCTGGTCATGTGAGATCCCTCCCTCCGCCGTGAGGGGGGTCGTTACTGGAGACATGCCCCGCTTCGTAAGCAAAGCCAAGGGGGTCACAGGTTCAGTTAACGGACCATAGATGAGAAGGTGGGGCGGGCAGCGGTGTGTGGTGTGGACGTGTGTGTGTACCTTCATGTGATTGTGTGTGTGTGTGTGTAGCTTCATGTGATTGTGTGTGTGTGTAGCTTCATGTGATTGTGTGTGTGTACCTTCATGTGTTCGCGTGTATGTTTGTGTTTATGTACCTTCCATGTGATTGTGTGTGTGTATCTTCATGTGATTGTGTGTGTGTGTGTGTGTGTACCTTCATGTGATTGTGTGTGTGTACCCTTCATGTGGTTGTGTGTGTGTGTACCTCCATGTGGTGTGTCCCAGGCAGACTCAGGTGGGTTCCCAGTGTGAAGGGTGGCATTAACAGGTTCTCACAGTGTCACAGTGGGTGTGTGTGTGTGTGTGTAGGGGGGGGGGGGGGGGCTGTTGTCTTAAAATAACCCTGTTAGAGCAGCACTCCCAGGCACAACACACAACACTTAGGAGGAGGAGGATGGGAGGCTGTTTGCCAGAGAGAGAGGACGGGGGAGAGAATGAGAGAGGGAGAGAGTAAACGAGACAGAGAGAGTGAGAGAAGAAGAGTGAGTTAGAGAGAGAGAGAGGAAGGTAGAGAGAGAAAGAGAGTGAGAGGGAGAGAGAGAGAAGGAGAATGAGAGCGAGCGAGAGTGAACGAGACAGAGAAAGAGAGAGAGAGCAGTAGGGGGTTTGCAGTTGGGGTGGGAGGGCTGAGAGACAAACAGAAAGGTGGAGAGAGAAAAGAAAATGGAGAAATGAACCAACAACCCAAAAAAGGAGCAAGAGAAAGCAACGGGAGTGTGAAAGAGAGAGAGAGAGACAGAACAGAGAGAGACCATGCATGTTGTTCCACAGTTCTGACATGTTCCCACCCTCCAGGGCTGACTCCCCTCTGAGCAATCTGTGGCTTCGTCTCTGCCTCCTCCCCCACCTTCCCCCGCTCCCTCTGTTCCTCCCACTCGCCATCCCGCGGCCCTCGTTTCCCCCTCCTGCCCCTGGACCCCCCCCCCCCTCCCCCCCTCCCCTTTCCCGCACGTTTCTTGTTTGAGCCAACGCTTTCGCCGGCTGCTCTAACCCGTCGCTCTATCCATCTCTCTATCCCTCCCTTCCGTCGTGCTGATCAGAGCACCCCCCCCCTCCACTCCTCTCGTCTCTCACCCCTTCCGGGGCTTCCTCTCCTCCTTTCCATCTCTCCATCTCAGTCTCTCTCTTGTTGCTGCCAAGCAATACTCCTCTGTTGTGCCTGAGTCTGTATCTGTCTATTTGTGCGGTGTGTGTGTGTTTGCGTGTGTGTGTACATGACGTGAGTAGTTGTGACAGGGTTTGAGCATGGGCAACCAATGCAGAAACTGGAGCCCTCTCTCTCTCTCTCCCTCTCTCTCTCCTCTCTCTCTTGGCTTTCTCTATCTCTCCCTCTGTTTCTCTCCCTCTGTCCGACTTGCTATGCATCGCTCTTTTCATCTCAGTGTTTTCCTCTATCACTCTCTCTCTCTCTTCGTCTGTCTGTGTGTTGCATGGCGTAGTTTCAGCATCATTCCTCACTCTCGTCCACGCTTCATCCTCTCTGGTCCTCCTTCTGTTTTGTGTGTTTCCATGTGTGTGTGTGTGACTGGCATGTGTGTGAGTGTGTGTCTGCATGTGTGTGTCTCGGCCCTCGTGTGTGCGCCCGTGTGTTTGTCTGTTGGAGATAATAAGTCGACAACTTCATCCCCTGCCCTCAGGCTGGTGTCTTCCTAATTCCAAGCAGGAAGGCCGTCTTCCCCGGGTGTGTCCTGGTTTCCTCCTCCTTTCTACCCCTCCACACCCCCCCCCCCGACAGAGCAATTAATTATCCCCCCCCCTCCGTTTCCCGGCAGTCCTGAACTGGTTGTTGTCTGGCACTGGGAGTGGTGTGAGGGGTGTGTGTGGGGGGGTGGGTGGGGTGAGAGACAGGGCAGGAGGGAGCAGGAGGAGGTGTCGAGGATGGGATGGGTGTCTGAAGAACGGGAGGGGGGGTCTGGAGGGCCGATCACAGTGAACCCAGTGTGGAATAGAGAACTTCTTTTTTTTTCGTGTTCAGATCGGTGGGGGCCGGTTCTTCTGGGGTCAGGCCGGTAGTTCAAACATCTGTTACAGTGTCTCTCTTTCTCTCTCTGTCTCTCTCTCTTTCTCTGTGTGTGTGTGTCTCTCACTCTCTCTTTATCTTTTTCAACATCGCTTCAGGTTCAGAACCAGAGACAGCG
This sequence comes from Neosalanx taihuensis, assembly GCA_030340665.1. Taxonomy (NCBI): domain Eukaryota; kingdom Metazoa; phylum Chordata; class Actinopteri; order Osmeriformes; family Salangidae; genus Neosalanx; species Neosalanx taihuensis. Next base: position 5,955,986 of record CM059313.1, read on the forward strand.
CAAGGGGATTCAGCACCTTGGACAGCGCCCTCAACAAGCACACATGGCTCTGACACCTGACGAAGGTCCAGGCTTGGAAGTGACCTTTCACCAGGGGAGGATAAGAGACCTGAGAGAGGGGCCACACAGGAGACGAGGCAGGGGAGACATGGGTGGTGCTTTTATGGACTGTCCTCACAGGCAGTGAAGAGGAGGAGGAGGACTGGTTGACCACCGCCAGAGGAAGCAAGAGAGGCCTTCGTCGAACATGTCTTCTTTGTTGAGCCTGCTGGTGAGTTAGGTTCCCTCTGCCTTGTCACAACACACTCAGGCATTCAACTGGAGAATGAACCCCCTTCAACCCCCCCCCCCCCCCCCACCCCCGCTCCTAACCTCCACCTCCCTAGCCCTCGAGCCTTCAACTTACAGCTGTTGTACCGCCGCGTGTGTATCTGTGTGTGTGTGTGTGTGTGTGTGTCATCTATGCATGCCTTGACTAACTGACTAAGCGTTTGTCGCCAGCATTGCACACAGATCTCCCCTCGTCTCCCCCCCTCCCCCCCAACACCTCCCACCCCGGACTCTGATGCACGCGCCACTCCGACGAATATAAAAAGACACGGGTTGTCACGATCGTGTGAGACGCAAAAGTCAACCGTTGGCAAAAATCCCCAGCGAAAGGGCTCTGTACCCCCGATTGTTGCATAATAGATAGAGAGCATCAGAGATGCATGGCAGCACAAAAAGAGATGGGGCAGGGGGAGGGGGGGGGTCAGACAGAGAGAAATGGAGAGCCTGAAAGGTGAAAGGGAACCAATGGATGAAGACGGAGAACGAGAGAAGAAACAGAAGACAGAGGGAGAGAGGAAGAGAGTGAGACACTGATGGAAGTCTGGGGAGGGCGGTTGGAGAGGTGTGGAAGGAAGAGAGATGGCAGGGAAAAGGGGGGAGGGGAGGAGAGAGCGGGAGACAATGACAAAAAGAGGGGGTGAAATAAATGAGGGTGAGAGACATAGGCAGACAGAGAGAGAGAGAAAGAGAGAGAGAGAGAGAGAGAGAGAGAGGGAGAGAGAGAGAGAGAGGCAGACAGAGAGAGACAAGCAGACAAAGAGAGAGAGAGAGAGAGAGAGAGAGAGAAGAGAGAGAGAGAGAGAGGCAGACAAAGAGAGAGAGAGAGAGAGAGAGAGAGAGAGAGAGAGAGAGAGAGAGAGAGAGAGAGAGAGAGAGAGATAAAAGCTAATTGGTCCGGCTCTTTAAAAACAAGCAGCTCCAGTCAGCAGGTCTCAGACAATCTCAGTCGATTCTCCCTCTCTGTGGAGAGAGGACAGACACGGCCAGCCACTGGGCTTCATCTCAGCGGTGCTCACTCTAATGTGAGAGGCTTGGAGAGTCCAAGAGAGAGACACAGAGAGAGACAGGGAGAGAGAGGGAAAGAGAGAAAAAAACTGATGGGGCAAAAGAACGATAGAGAGAGAGAGAGCGAGAGAGAGAGAGGGGAATAAAGCTGAGAGAGGCTGAAATGAAACAGAGGGAGAAATGGAACAAAGGAACGAGTTCCGGGGTTCAAATTGCTTGTGTTTTAACTCTCTGTTCTCATGTTTGTGTTTAACTCTCTGTTCTCATGTTTGTGTTTAACTCTCTGTTCTCATGTTTGTGTTTAACTCTCGCTGCTCATGTTTTTGCTTGCCTCACTTACTAAGTGACTAATTGGACGGTTTAATGTGCAAGAGTTGAATCTTCTTGTTGATGTCTCCTGGGTCCGTTCCTCTTCTTATCACATTGATGTGCCAATTTACAGCGAGTCCTCTTGACGATATCAACTTTGCGGGAGTTTGTAAAAGGAATCCTGTGCAACGCGATGAACATAGTGCTGCTCATCTCATTCCTGTTTTACATCGACACAACCAACTTCAAATCGTAATCAGAATCCAGTTCAGCTTCTCAGTCCTGGTTGAATAAAACATGGTTCTATGGCTGTTTCTGCTACGGTCATTACTTTTTAACCAGACCACAGACGCACAGGCTAAGACCATTAACCATTAACACTCCACACATGCTTGGGCTGAGACAAGGTCTGTAGTTCCCATGTGGGTCATATTTGTGCGCTGTTACCAGGTAACCTGGGCAACACAAACCCAACAGCCTAGACCAGGAATAGACAACCCTGGTCCTAGAGAGCCACTATCCGGAAGGTTTTAGATGTTTCCCTGCTTTTAACACACCTGATTTAATGAAGGGTCATTATGAGGCTTCCACAGAGCTTGATACCGACCCTTCATTTGAGTCAGGTGTGCTAGAGCAGGGAAGCGTCTAAAATCTTCAGGACGGTGGCTTCCTAGGACCAGCGTTGCCGAACCCCTGGCCTAGACCCATAGCCGCCTTGGCTGAAAGATTCATGTTCACGTTCCGGAAAGATTGAAATAACCCAGTGGGGAAATCTTCTTCTGGCCAATATCCTTCCTGTTCAGGGTCATGCAAAGGTTTCAAGGTTGGTTCTGAACAAGGCCTGCTCACAAAGTACCACACTGCTTTGCAAGGATAAAGGTGTCGCTGGGTTTGTTTCCATTCGCAAGTGAAGCCTGCATTTTCGCCTGTAACAATGCGGTCACATTGAGCTGCGCTCAGGTAGGGGCGGGTGGGGGCATAATCACCGGTTCAGGATTGTTTATGATTGCTTTGCAGGGAGAATGTAAAGCATACGGAAAGGAGGCTCAGAAGGAGAGGGGGAGAGAGAGGGAGAGAGAAGGGGAGAGAAGGGGAGAAGAGGGGGAGAGAAGGTTAGAGAGAGGGAGAGTGGGGGAGAGGGGGGTGGGGAGTGGCTGACTAGTTCCATTCATTGTTTAATGACCTCTCTCACAGACTCTCCCCTATTGTAGTTCCCTTTATTCAGTTTCACCTATCAAACCCCCCCCCCAACCCCCCTCGACTCCCCCCCAGATTGGTGATAATTGAACGATCATGACCCAGACGTTCTTGCTGTCGTGGACACACACACACACACAAAGAGAGAGAAAGAGAGATTAGCAGAGAACAGGAGAGAGAGGGCCCATCTGACGCACACAGACGCAAGAGCGCACACACACACATAAAGAACAGCCGAAAGACACCCGCCCACACACAAACACATGCAAACAGTGTCGCGCACACAGTCACACACACACAGACACACGCACACACACAGTCTAGAAGAATTCATTAGGCGGCTACTGATTTATGGGTTGCTCTTGTCAGCGCATAATCACCGGTTCAGGATTGTTTATGATTGCTTTGCAGGGAGAATGTAAAGCATACGGAAAGGAGGCTCAGAAGGAGAGGGGGAGAGAGAGGGAGAGAGAAGGGGAGAGAGAGGGAGAGAGAAGGGGAGAGAGAGGGAGAGGGGGATAGGAGGGGGAGAGGGAGAAGCTGGAAGGAAGAGTTTGAGTGAAGGGAAGGGGGGAGGTAGAGAAGAAGGGAGGGAGGGAGGGAGGGAGGGAGGGAGGGAGGGAGGGAGGGGAGGGAGGGAGGGAGGGAGGGAGGGAGGGAGGGTAAAGCAGGTTAGGAGAGTGTTCTTAGGTGATGGGAGAACTCTCAGGGTAGGAGAGTGTGTCAGACGCCAGAACTTGTGTGACTGTTTGGCTGTGTTTAGCCATTGTGTGTGTATGTTTATGTCAAAGTGTGCGATGTGACTGAGGGGATGGGGTTTGCCTTTGTGACAACTCTTGTATTTGGCCCATTTATTGTGGACGTGGACCTGAATCTGTTTAACTCCTCGACAGGCTGTGCGGACGTTAGCGTGCGCATCAGCAACCATCGGCTGACCGTGTGTTTGTCTGAGGGAAAGAGACAAAGGGATAATGATGGCGACAGGCTGTAAATCTCAGGGGTCTGTCTGCAGGTCAGATCAATACTGACATACAGACAACTCAGCCCCGCCCCTACCTCGTAGGAAACACACACACACACGTCGCTTCCGAGAAGCACATCTGACCGCCCTCTTCCACAGAGGAGAGAAAGGAAAGGAAAAGAGAGGCATGGAAGATAAAATAACATCCGTGAGAAGAGCGACGCAGAAGCCCAAAGAAAGATAGCGAGGGGAAAAACAATGAAAAAAGGAGGGAAATGATTGGAGGAAATATGTCAACTAGGCAAAATGGACCGATGTGACAACCAGATATAAAAGGGACACTCTGTCCTGTGAGTCATGGTGTTCTGATGGTGTTGGACAGTGGTAATTAGCAGTTCTCGTTTACCGGATTTCCGCATACCCAGCTATGCTACACTTTCACTTGGAGAACCCGCCTCTCTCCCACCCTCTCTCTCGCTGTCTCTCTCTCTCTCTTTGACTCTCTCTTGCTGTCTCTCTCTCTCTGACTCTCTCTCTCTCTTGCAGTCTCTCTCTCTTTGACTCTCTCTTGCTGTCTCTCTCTCTCTGACTCTCTCTCTCTCTTGCAGTCTCTCTCTCTTTGACTCTCTCTCGCTGTCTCTCTCTCTCTTTGACTCTCTCTTGCTGTCTCTCTCTCTCTTTGACTCTCTCTCGCTGTCTCTTTCTCTCTGACTCTCTCTCTCTCTCTCTCTCTTGCTGTCTCTCTCTCTTTGACTCTCTCTCTCTCTAATATGATGCTTTTAATAGGATCTGTTGGAGGATGGTGTTTGGATGGGGGGGGTTGGCAGGGAGAGATTCCTTTAGGCATTCTCGTCATGTGACGCGTTGAAGGAAATGGAAATGCTAATTTGACTTTGATTAAAAAAACATCTGAATATTAATACGTTGTACACTTATCCCAACCTTCCGTTACAGACTATGCATAATTCATCCATGGTGTTTTCTCAACTGAACAGTTGGAAATGAAATGTTTGTTGTTTTTTTATTGTGCACATGTCATGAAATTATACGCAACATTCCGAAACCTGTGTGAAATACACACTGGTGCCAAGCTACCTGTTAATTTGCGTGTGTGCTGGAGTGTGTGTTTTGTGAACAAACAAAATGAGGTCTTATCCCCATTCATAACGCCCCCTGGTTATACAAGGTTATAAGAGGTATACGCATCTGTGAAAATGAACCCTGTAGTGATAAACTTTCAAAATAGTCCAGCACAGCAGTGTCAAGGCTAACTCGTTTTTGACTGTCCAAGCCAGTGGTTACAAAGTGAAATATTGACATCAGTGATTGCTGCAGAATCTCTGTTAGACATATTGGCACAAAACATGACTTGTGTGTGTGTGGTGTGTGTAGTTTTGAGTGTGTGGTGTGTTTGTGTGATAACCCATGTAAGAATATCTTAGGGTCAGAGGGTCTCTGACCGTACACAATTCCTTCTGTCACAGCTTCATTAGAGCGAGTACAAATGGGATCTAAACTTTTATCGATTTGACCTGTTCTGCTATTCTCCTTTTTCTAGAACATTCTAGTTATCTAGCTGCAAAAAAAATCCATCCATGAGAGAGGAGAGGAGCTTGGCGTTAATGAAAACATGAACAACCCAAAAAGGATGAGGAGGAGAGAAGAAATGGGAAAAGCATTTTATTTTTTATTCCTTTCAGCGCTCTCCCAGAATGTATTGATTGCCGCCACGCCATCTTATTTTGTTTCTCTGTCTCTGAGAGAGAGAAAGAGAGAGAGAGAGGGAGGGAGAGAGAGAGAGAGAGAGAGAGAGAGAGAGGGAGGGAGAGAGAGAGAGAGAAAGAGAGAGAGAGAGGGAGGGAGAGAGAGAGAGAGAGAGAGAGAAAGAGAGAGAGAGGGAGGGAGAGAGAGAGCGAGAGAGAGAGAGAGCGAGAGAGAGCGAGAGAGGGAGGGAGAGAGAGAGAGAGAAAGAGAGAGAGAGAGAGAGAGAGAGAGGGAGGGAGAGAGAGAGAGAGAGAGAGAGCGAGAGAGGGAGGGAGAGAGAGAGAAAGAGAGAGAGAGAGAGGGAGGGAGAGAGAGAGAGGAGAGAGAGAGAGAGAGAGAGAGAGCAAAATAAATGGAGGTGGAGTTTTTTGTGTTGGTCTTGATTACCAGAGGGTCTACCTCAGTCTAAATGAAGCTACAAGTGGGAGGCTGGTCTTTAGGTTCTCTAACACAAAGGCCCAAAAAAAAACGCGGAGTGGTCATGAAAGTGCGTGAGGTTGCTGTGCGTGGGTTCATCATCTGCAAGAAGCGATTTACCGACGTTCTCCACTCGACGACTGCGGGGGGGAAAGGGAGGAGAAGTAGGGGTGAGGAGAAAAGAGGTGAGACTCCTCCTCTCCACATCCCTCCATCTCTGAGAGGTTCACTTGTTTGATACTCGGGCTAATCAGCCGAAAACACTTGATGCAGCAAAACAACCAGGGTACTCCAGAGCCGGAGAGCGGGGGAACGATGGGGGGAGAGGGAGAGAAAAAGAGAGGGATGGAAAAAGAGGAGAGATTGATGGAGAGAAATTTCCAGAATAAGGGCTCAAAGACAGCAAAGAACAGTCGATACTTTCACGGCCCATAAGAACGACAAATTCAAGACTCTGAACATTCCAACCTGGCAATCCCACCAGGCGTAAAATACGCTGATCTGACTCAGACGGAAGAAAAAGTCCTAACACAGCTTTTGGGGGGGGGGGGGGGGGGAGGGGGGGGGGCTGAGATGGGGCTCGCCACAGAACATGGCTCAGCAAAACTAGCACCTACAAACCCCCCTGTGGATCTTGTCTCTCCATTGGAACCAAATTAAGAGAGAAAATCAACAACAAGGTAGCCAATCGAATGGGACGACTGAACGTCCTTCTTTAACAAAAAAAACTACAATAACAAGCCTTTCACTGGCCTTTCACTTACTGCCATTAGTGTCAAGAGGTGACCCATTCTCTACAACAACAACTCGGTCCAGGATCTGTTTTTATGGAGTGTGTTGATTGGCTTGTAGAAGGCAGTTCACAGTATTTCACTGGTCTGGGGTCAGATTTAAACTGGATGATGATTAAGAGAGGTAGGCTCCAGGGTGCTAATCGGCTTATGCATCCCTGAAAAACGGTCTGGACAACAACAACAAAAATCAATAGGCAATATCACTGTTGGGATTGAGGGAGATGGAGAGATCAGGAGGAATATTGAAGGACTGTAAGTCGCTCCCGAAACAGGCCTGTAGAAATGCCTCCTCGATGAAGCTTGATGAATCACACTCATTAAAAACATTTAGCTCGCAGAAATGGCAATTCAGAAACATGAATAAAAACATAGGATTACTCAGTTTTGCGTCTTTTGTAAAAGTGAATCAAACCCCCCAAAAATGTGCGTCACATGTTGTTTTAGCTATGGGGCTATTTTGTTCATAGGAAGTTGTGTTTCTGTGTCAGCCTGAAGCAGGACTAGGGACTAGGGAGTTTCTTAAAGATACGCTAAAGGCGTCGTTCAATTTGAACGCTCCGGCGGTTTCCATTAAAACACTGATTAATTGTATATTTGAGGAGGCTGCCGAGGCCTTCGGTGAGTGCAGACAGGAGGAGAGATGAGCGGGAGAGAGAGGGAGGAGGAGCGGGAGGGGGGGAGGTTAGGGAAGAGTAGAGACGGTGGGTGGGGGGGGGGGAGCGATAGAGAGAGGGAAAGTGCGTGAAGAGAGAGAAAAGTGGTCTGTGTGTGTGTGTGTGTGTTTTAAACGTACGGATGAGTGTCCGTCGATGCAGATCTAGATCTTGGATGTTTTCCGACTGCGTGTTGTCGTCCCCCTCCCACCCCACCACCCCACCCCCCGCTCCCCCCTCCAGTTGAGGATCATGGCCGCCAGGTTAACCGTTCTGGCTCCCCTGAAAACACAACCAGGGACAGACGCCCCCCCACCTGTCTTCCACGCGTCACCGTCATCAGTGGGGGAGGGGGAGGGGGAGAGGGCAGGAAGAAACAGTGGTGGGGGAGGTGGTGGAGGGGAGGGGGGTGGCGGCAGGCATGGAAACCCCGTCTCCAGCACACTAACCCCACTTCGACCGGGTGTTGCCATGACGCCCACTAGAGCGGCGGCACCCAATCATCTCCTCTCTCCGTCGGCGGCCAGGCAGTAACAGATGCGAGCCAGGCTGTGATGGCGGCTGTTTGTTCTCCTGTTTGATTTTCCCCTCTTCCCGCACCCCCCACCTGTCAATCATGTGGCGTGTGCCTATACTGACCAATCACACGCGAAGTGACACGTGCAGATGTTCCTGTGCCCGGGAGATTCCATGATGGACGTGTCCAGATGTTGTCTTTTTGGCGTGACAGGAAGTCCTGGCAGGCACGCACATGCACGTCCGAGCAAGGCACGCTGACACACAGAACCTAAGCTGATTACCAACCAACCGCATTCCTGATGACCCTGCCTCACACACGCAACCGTCCAATCACCTCTCTCCAACACAAACACACATGCCCATGAACCATGCTTTACAGACTCTCCTCAACAAAAAAACACACACACACACAACACACACTAATCTCCTTAACACACACACACCAACCTCCTCAACACACACACACCGACCTCCTCAACACACACACACCCCTCCCTGCACATTTCTCTCTGCTTGTTCCCTGGAGAGCCGTTGGAGAGATACCTTAGGCAACGGACCTTCTGCATAAGTGAGGTTGTCATGGCAACAGGGTAGCAGCTCCAAGTTCTAATGGAGCTCTTATCAATCACATCTGAATGACTTTCGATGAAAACAATGTGTGGCTCTGGAAAACCTTGAGTCAAGCGAGGAACAGATCCAGTCCTTGGACTGAATACAAACAGCGTACGAAGACTCCGCCATGCACAAACACCAACACAAACGAACGGTGTAGAAAGCTCGGCGAACACACTGGAAATCACACAATCTATACACAACCAACCATGTGGAAAGACACAAAAGGAGATACACACACACGCGCTCAATCCACCGCCAACAAAAGCCTTTACAGGGTTTTGCAAATGCAATGACGGATACCAATAGAGATCAACATGTTCATCTCCATTGATATACTGCATAGTGTAGGCACACACACACACATGCTGACACACACACACACACACACATGCACAAAACCACAGTGAGAGGCAGGGCTGCATCCCTGTAGAATCCATCTTCATTTGCTCCCCTATGAGAGAGCCCTAAGCTGTACACCACCATTCAGCGCCATAACTCATCCTCATGGCCTCCCACCGCCCCTCTCTCCCAGCGCCTCGATCCCCTGCCGCATTCCCAGCCAGCCAGGAAGAAAGGGACACCCCGTCCACAGGAGCTGAGGCCTCCTCTTCAGGCTGGCTCCAGGCCGGAGGAGGCCTCTCTCCAGTGGGCGTTGCTCCTCACATCCTTGGCTTGAACCACCACCATCTGAATGGCTGCTCTGAATGACAGGGATGGGCTGATAGGGATGTTTTGAGTGCTTTTGAAGCGGCAGATTTTTGTGTTGTTTGATGTGTACTTCTGCAAGGAAACATTCTCTATCTAGGTCTACGTTGTTTGTGCGGGCGCGTGTGTGTGTGTTTACAGTGTGTGTGTGTTGCGTTTGCGTGTGATGGATACGGAGGAAGACAGCTGAGAGCGGAAGCAAGATCATTAAGGGAAATTAGTTTGTCAGGCTGCATCACTTCATTGGTTCATCCTAGAGGGGGGAGGCGGGGATGACGATGCTCATATTGTCGCCGCAAACACTGAACTGTACTTTTAGCAAGCTACGCTAGGCTTTGCTAAACCCATTAGCTTGCACGGTGTAGGTTGTGAGGAACGGCATTACACAGGAAGTATGACAGTTCTATAAATTAGCGCTTTAAACTGGTTTGAAAACATCGATGAGGTCTCTACTGTGGGGTTTTTAGCATACGTGTATGCTAAGCTATGCTTGGCTACTTGGTGGGAAAGTGCGGAAGCGATCCGTCAGTCTGCCAGGCTAACACTGTCCTGTGGGAGCTCATTAGCTTAGCTCTGTCTCGGTGGTCCTCTGATTGAATGCAGTCACAAAGAGAAGCAAGCAGCCTCCCACAGATACTTTCTTTGCTCTTTCAACAGTTCTACTGCATCACTCTCTCTCTCTCTCTCTCTCTCTCTCTTTCTTTTTGCTTTCTATCGCTCTCGCTCTCTCTTTCTCTCTCACTTTCGCCGTCGAATAGAGAGGATTGGGCGTGCTACAAAGAGATTCTTAGGCAACCGAGTAAACAACTATTCACTTTAATACCATTTCAGTCAGCGAATTTCTGAATCGGTTTGGGTGGGTTACAAACGGCTCTCATTCAAAGGGAATGTGGAAGAGCGTCGCCTGCTGCTGCCTGATTGAGAGTGCTCCCCTTCCCCAACTTTATACCTGCTTTGTAACCCACCTGCGCTGAGACAGCGTCAGAACTCAGGCCAGCCTCTCCTCTCCTTCTCCCTGGTTCTCCTTCCCCCCGGTTCTCGTTCCCCCCTGGTGCTCGTTTTCATGAATTGAGAGTCAGCCGTAAAGGTTTGCTAGTCTAGGCAACCCCCCCCCCCCCCCCCCACCCCCCGCCTCCATCTTCTGGGCGCCATCTGTTCACAAAGTTCCGGAGTTCTGCACATTTTCCCTCCCCTACCTGACAGCTATCACAGCACCCAACGTCTCAACCGAACAGTGGGTAAAGGATGCACTTTTTCCCCCGCGAAAAGAACTCGAAGCCAACTCACGCTACACCTGACGTCAGCCATTTGTCAACTGTGGCTTCGGTGTAACCGTGATGGCGAGGATTCCCTGTCCTTTAAAAAACACCCAATCGTAGAAGGCCCCTGCTGAGTCGTGATGGATGGACTTAATTAGAGGCTTGCACATAGAGATGTCTCAAGTGTGTTGAGCCAAGCAGGGAAAATGGAGGCTAGGGTTAGCAGTGTTCTAATGATCATTCATGAGGGCCTTTAGTCCTTTAAATGCTATGGGAGTCCAATTAGAGGCTGAGCAGCGGTTTGTTATTGTACGGACGCTAACAACCTGTGTTGCCTCAATCTGTTTTGTTGGCATGTGACCAAACACAGGGGAACACGCATGCAATACACATAGTACATGTGTGTGCTTGTTATGCTCACAAGTACACACTGTGGACATACCAGTACATGATAACTTGGCTGTTTGTCACTCACATACAATGTTGCTGTTTCATTCTCTTAGATCCTTTTCTCCATGTTTGATTGGATTCCCTGAATCTTGTACTTTGTATTTTTATACTTTTACCTGCTACTGATTGCTGTACCCTGCTGCTGTTGCAAACTGCAAATTTCCCCACAGCGGGACAAATAAAGGATTATCTTATCTTATACTGTACAGGAGACAGTTTTTCTCTGCACTTTCTGAATTTTCATATTCATCATTTAGAGGTTCTTGGAATGGGGAACGTGCGATCAAAAGAACACAGGATTCTACCAGGAGGAGTTTGAATCCTTCTTAGATGTGTCACCCTCCCCCCCCCCCCCATTTCTCTCATCACCAAAATGCTTTTGATCATTCACAATCACAGGAGCACATGTTTGATTCTCTCACACATACACACACACACACACACACACACACACATTAGTACACACATCACTGCCATCAGCTGGATGATTAATCAAGGGCTGTGTGTCTCTTATCCATGTTTTAATGTCTTTCCAACAGAAGGCAAAATTATTTCCCAGCAGCCTGAGGGCACCATGTTATAGTCATGCTCTTCTGCTGACACTCATTTGTAACAATAAGGTCTTAAACGTTGATAAGTGTGTAGGTCTATCACATATATATGACCTCTTCAAACTGATCAACATTTTTGGGGGGGTTACGGTACCCCAAAGTATGTAGACTTCTTTCACATTGAGGAGCTTCTAGAAAGATTCTGAGCACCAGCACCAAAAATCAGCAGTTGAGAAGGAATCAGCTACCAATCAGTTACATTCCTCACAGATGTTATCAACTTCCAGCTCACAAACTGTCTGGTGTTCTCTGAGAAAAGAGGGAGGAAGGAGGGGGGGAAGGGAGGGAGGGAAGGAGAGAGGGAGGGGGCCCAAAACAGAGAGGGTGGAGAAAGGTACGAAAGTGAGAGGGGGAATGAGCGTGAGAAAGCATGGCAGAGAGAGAGAGGGAGGGAGAAAGAAAGAGAGAGAGGGAGGGAGAGAGACACAGAGAGAGAGAGAGAGAGAGAGAGAGAGAGAGGGAGGGAGATAGACAGAGAGAGAGAGAGATGGAGACAGAGAGACAGAGAGAGAGAGAGAGAGAGAGAGAGAGAGAGAGAGAGAGAGGAGGGAGATAGACAGAGAGAGAGAGAGATGGAGACAGAGAGACAGAGAGAGAGAGAGACAGAGACAGAGAGTGTGAGGAGGTGGAGCACACAGAGATTAACACCCTTGAGGGGTGGGTTCTTTGAAGTGTCTCCACATCAAAAGATGATTCCAATTTTCTCTCTGTCTCTCCCTCCCTCTCTCTCTCTCTTCACTCACATGATCTCTCTCGCTCCAGCCTCTTTCACCTGTGAAACCTTTATGCAACTATGATAGCTTGTCATTATTTGGAGATGATGATTATCCCTTTTGTGTTTTCATTCCAGTGATTTTCTCTAGATCGGATGAATTGTGCTTGACTGAAGATCCAACACATTGGTAGTTTTATCTTCGATGGACCCTGGCCTTAACCTTTGACCTATCACCACCCGTGAGACGTTCAGTACCAAAGCACAATGGTATCCAGGTAGAACTGAGATTTTTCTCCCATCACTCATATACTAACAAATATCTTTCTTTTAATGACGTTTTATTTGTGCAGCCTAACCACATCGGCAGAGACCTGTGACTAACTGCTTCATCCCCTCTCTCTCCCCGCTCTCTCTTCCTCCATCAACTGCTCGTCCCTCACATGGCTTTGCATCGTTAGCTCTCTCTCTCTCCATTCATCCTTTCTTTCTATAGATCATGGTCGAAATTTCCTTGCCCCCACCCCCCTCCTTCTTTCTATATGACCTTATCGACCGACCACCCCTTCCATGGCTTCTGCTATCTCCCTCGTTTGTCTCCAGGGACTTTGTGTGTGTGTGTGCGTGTTGTGTGTCTGTGGTGTGTGTGTGTGTGTGTTGTGCGTGTGTGTGTGTTGTGTGTTGTGTGTGTTGTGTGTGTGTGTGTGTGTGTGTGTGTGTGTGTGTGTGTGTGTGTGTGTGTGTGTGTGTGTGTGTGTGTGGTGGGTATGAGGATGAGCATGGCTCACAGCCCAGCATATTGAATGTCTCTCCCACCTGTAATGCTGCAGTTCTAGCCTAGAGCTATATTATTACGTAGGTACCTCGGGGCATGTGTGTGTGTGTGTGTGTCTGATCCTGTTTTTAGGCCTGTTTCACCAGCCTGGGAGTCATCATTGGGTGGATCTATATAAAGCAGGTCATAAATGAGCGCCATAATTGTGACACGTAAAGCACGATATCCGAAACCTGAATATGTCGAGGGCACGACAAAAACAGGAAGCAGTTCCTAAACGAAACCTTTTGCAGTTTGATGTCAGACGTGCGATAGAGATGGAACTGTCACTACCCCTGGCCTCAGACCATGAGGAGTGGGTGGGATACAATGGTGTTTTTCTATATATATTTTATTTTATTTTATTTTATATATTTTCTCCTCTGGCTTTCATCGTTCTGTTCGTGACATGTGACATGTCTATAGCCCTGTACGCACACAGATGATGATTTGTCGAGCTGCTGTCAAAAAGTGGATGTATGGAGGAGGGGGAGGCTTCCCTTGACACGGACAAACACGGCTCTGAATGGCTATTTCAGTCACACTACAAAGGAAAACTTATGGGTATGCTGGGAGCTATGGCAATGCAGAAATACCGCCATTGACACTTTAGGAATACAGCTTGATATTAATGCATTTTGAAAAGATGTACACAAGCCAAAGAAAAGTGCTCTGGACAGTTCGATTCAGCTGGCATATCGAAGGCTTCTCGTTTCTGTGTTGACTTTTCAGCCCAGATATCTGAAATATCCCTGCCACTCTGATGAAAAATCAACTTAACTGTTGACATAGACTCTGGTGACAAACAGAAATGGGGTTTTCCTTCTTCCTGGAATCCAGCGGTGTAAATGGTGAAATGTGAGGATAAAAAAAAAACATGAAACACACACCCCAAGCTCCAAGATCTTTGTTTTGACAAAACACGACTTATTTAATTTTGTTCCCTTTTTTTTTCGACGCTTCCTTACACGTTGTGGTACACAAGAGCAACGTGACGTGATGTTGTCGATCCTCGTGAGCGAGGTGGGTACTGAAAAACCAACACTGTCTGTCGTGCGCTGTGTTACTGCGACGGTTTGGTAAGTACCCTGTATAACCCCCAGGAACTCTTCTGGAATGGTGCGGCGGGAAGGGGAATGGCTACACAGTGTGTGTCCACTGGGAGAGGAAAGGTACTTCACCTGCGTTAGTTATTGGATGTGACATGTCAAAGCATGCATATTGCCGCTCCACACATCCATGATGCTGCACGCACTCGAGAAGGGGGTGTTCTGAACATCGAGGGGCAGCGGGGTGGATTACTCAGAATGTCGGCAGATCAAAAGGACAGCCAATGACAGAGGACAGAAAAAGTCATCAGCCTATAGGCCGGCCCCCCCGGAATTTGCACATCTCATCCAGGCGGATGTGGAATGCTCACATTAAGAGGGGGAAAATGTCATTTCGATGAAGTTACTGTAAGGTGTCCTTCGTGTGTCAAGAGCACGGTTGCTATTTTCACTCTGTCATGCTGGAAAGGTTCTTCATCCTTAGCTCGATATGAAAGTAGTGGGGGGGGAAGGTGAGGAAGAGGTGGAAAGGTGAGGCGAGGGCTCACTGGAAGGAGACGCACAGCAGTGTCGGGGGGGGGGGGGGGGGCAGTGTTCTCAGTCGCAGCGTAATGTCTCGTGACACCTTGAATTTAACTCCTAGTAATGAATGACTTAATGACAAAGTCGAGACATACCAAGGTACAAGTTAGCAAGTAAAGTCACTTCCTTCCTGGAATAAATCGAAGGCCAAGTCCAAACACAGGTCTGGGAGTGATACACTTACGCGTGTTTTAATGCAACGGGATTCAGAAAACATGTTTTGATCATCCGGTCAGCTGTGTGTGTGTGTGTGTTCCGCAATCAAACCTGCAGAAATGGCCTTGATTCCCTGATGAACTGGCATCATTCCCCCAACAAATGACATTGCTGCAGGGGTGGTGGTGGGTGGGGAGGGGTGGAGGGTGGCTGTGGTACATGCCAGCCAAATACGCAGTGAGGCTAACAAGCCAGATACTGGGTGGTCTTCCCGTGCGCCCTCCCCATCTCCCTCCCCTGGTGATATCGCTCTCTTTGCTTCCCTAAGTTCGCTTCAGAACGGTGTCTGCGTGTTTCAGAGGAGTCGCTGGAGTTAGTCTGTGTTGTTAGAGCCCAATCAAAATGGCACTTTACCAGAATGAAGCCAGCAATTACACTGCTCCAGCAACCACCAACACTGTTACTTCCCCAAGGCTGTTCTCTCCCCATCGCTACTGCTGTGTGTGTGTGTGTGTGTGTGTGTGTGTGTGTGTGTGTGTGTGTGTGTGTGCGTGTGCGTGTGCGTGTGCATGTGTGAGTGCCTGCCTGCCTGCCTGCCTGCCTGCCTGCCTGGCTGTCTGCCTGCCTTTTACTGATATTGCCTTTTTCCAGAAATAAATCATTCTACTACATAACTACATTTTACAAGCAGAAATACAAAATAAAGATAGCTAGCACGCACAACAACAGCTAAGACACAAGAGAAAATGCAAGTCTTCACACCACATCGACTTGCTTACATAAAAGGGTCTTTGCATACTGTTACGCAAACACTTAACAGGTAACTGAATTCACAATGAATACTTTATGAAGGATACTTTGATACATCTTGAAAGCCTGTGTTGCCTTTGAGCTGAATCTGTATTCCACCCAACACACCTCTGGTCAAGGGACATTCAATTCCCATTTCCCTTTAGGCATGAGGTTAAATTCTCACCTCTTCTGGTAAACAACGCCCCGCCCCTGGTTACGTCTGCCCCCCTCCCGCTCCCCGACACCGTCAACAGAGAGGAACTACCCACTCATCCTTTTTATAGCCGGCAACAAAACAGCTACCTAGACGTTAGCCGTCTCACTAACGCGCTAATGAGATGCATCCATGCACATGTTGCTGCAGAGAGCTGTAATTGTTGCTGTTAATGAGGACCTTCTCCACAGTAGGGTAGACAACACGCTCGCCCTCGCAAATCCACCCACCCACCCACCCTCCCACCTCCCTCGCCCCCCGCCTCCGAACCAGTCCCTGGATTGGTACTGCATATGCTCATTATCCTGTCTCTATACCCCCCCCCTCCCTCCCTCCCTCCCTCCTCACCGCCAACTCCACCACCTGCATAAACAAAATAACACGTTCATTTATTGCATTTCGAAATTCATATCGGTAGCGCATTTGGCAAACGTCCAAATGTGTTTCCACTTTTGATGGTGATGGTAAACAGGTGGGGATCAATAGGAAGGAGCGCAGGGCGTTAAGACGTGCACAACAAGTTATGTGGGGGGTTTTTTGGTTTTTTTGCACAGCGCTTTGTGGTCGTGAGTAATGAGATGATCGACTCGTCCTAATCTTTCATTCTGCATGAAAACGAATGAGGGGCCATGGTTGACCGGAGTCTTGTCATCTTTAATGGTGGGATTATGTCGAAATTTCTCTCTTTCTCTTTCATCCCTCCCTCTCTCTCTCTCTCTCTGGAAGTGGTGACATATTCATTACTTTATCAGTCGGCCACTTACCTCTTTCATGAACGGGGACAAGGTGTGTAAACGTGGGTCGGCATGGAGGAGAGCCCAGGCAGGTGGCAGAGGCACACGTACTGAACACACACCTAGGCTAACCTTTTATTTTAAGAGATGAGCTGTTGTTAAAAGACAGCTTTCAGTCACAAGACCCTCTGGAAAGCAGTGTGGATGGATGAGCCTCTGTCTCTTAAAAACTACTTATAGGACCACAGCCCCACAGTCTCTCCCAGCTGCTCCCTAGGTACACACACTCATCAATCAATGCTTTGTTGTGGGCTGTGTGTGTGTTGTGTGTGTGTGTGTGATTGTGTTGGAGAGAGTGAAAGTTGGGGAGAGAGTGTGTGTTTGTGCGCAAACTGCCCCCCGTTCGACCACTACCCCCCTCCCTCCCTCCCTCCCTCCCTCCTTCCCCCCCAACATGTTCCCGTCTTCTGCGGTGCCTTTCCCCACAGAGGTCTGTCTGGTCTCTCCGTTCTCCGCTCGGTCAATACAGCACGCTGGGCTTTATGTTCCATGAGAAAGTGCCTGCATTTGTCCAGGAATGGGGAGATCGATCCGTGCCTTGGTGCTATTGGAATACACTAAAGAGACCTGTTGCTTGTTACCTGGGCTGTGAGTGGACTGATCAGTCAGACAGGACGGGCGGTTGTGTGGACCTCCATGCCCTGAGTGTCTCTGGGGTCTGCCGAGCCAAGCGAACAGCCAGCTGTCCTCTGTGTCACTCAGGATCTCCCCCAGGTGGCAGCTCCTATCCCCCATCACACCGCCGACTCTGATTGTCCATGGTGACGTTGTGAGGGTGCTGGCTGTGGCCATGCTTACACACACACATGTGGGGGAATATAAGCATTTGTAAACATTCGCTATCTTTAACACAGCCTATTCCTCTTTGGCTCCAGCACTTGCTTTCTCTCTATCACGCAGTCTTTGCTGGTTCTATCAAACCTGCGTTGAACATCTTTGAACCGACAAACCTGGTTGCAGTCATGCCTTACTCAAGGCGTGCCTCACTTCACGCCATCCACCTCATGCCAGCTTGGCTTCTGTTGAAATGCCGAGCCATTTAGCGTGCACAGGTGCATGCATTATTAATGCGGCGCGGGATTAACGGTGGGATGGAGAAACAAAGGTTAGACGCAGTGGGGTGCAGGGCTCCCTTACTGGGTCTCTCACGGACAAATTGGGCTCGGGCCACAGCCTAATGACTTTTAAACCCAAGTCCAGAGAAATGCAACACGTAACGAGGTATCCTCGAGAGCAGTAAATCCAAAATAAGCAAATGCCTCTGCTTAATTCGGCCCTTAAGTAATTAATTGCATGAAAAATAGGCTCACTGAGCTCTATAGGCCTATTGGATTCAGTTTGTTAAGGTTCATATATAATGCATGCAGAGGAATCTAACTTATTACGGTCGCATAGACCAAGTTGTGTCTATTGGCGTCATTTTACCTCCACTTTCATGAAAATGCTTTTTTTCTGTCCTTTACACACTGAGATATTGGCGGTTCAGCTTTTCCCCCCAAGATCAGCGCGGTAATCAATTACATTTAGTACAAATCCAATACACTTAAACTTCCACTGCGAATAACCAGGCACTGCAGAAACACGTTTATCGATAAGATAATGAATTCCTGTCCCTCCTCATCCTCATCCTCCTCTTCCTCCTCCTCCTCTTCCTCCTCATCCTCCTCTTCCTCATCCTCCTCTTCCTCCTCCTCCTCATCCTCCTCCTCCTCTTCCTTCTCCTCCTCCTAGTTTGTCTCCCGTGAAATGTTTCCAACCCCCATCTGCACTAGGAGACAACTGGCAATCGGAAGTGGAGTATCTCGGCAGTCTGGGGAAAGCAGAAGCAGAAAAACAAACGAACCGCGTCACTCACTCTCTCCATTCATTGACCTGCGCACGGTCCATGGCGATTTCCATCAGCTCTGCCGGATAGTCAGCGAAGACCTCAAGTCCATCTGACGGAAGGAACGAGAGAGAGAGAGAGAGAGAGAGAGAGAGAGAGAGAGAGAGAGATACGGGGAGAGAGAGATACGGGGAGAGAGAGAAAGAGAGTGAGAGAGAGATGCAGGGAGGGTGAGAGAAAGAGAGAGTGAGAGAGTATTTTGAGCTCTTCTCCGCCGCTTGTTTCGCAGACGGAGGCGCAGCGGCAGGATGAGCAGCACCGCTCCTCGCCAAGCGGCAGTCCTTTCACCCGTCTCCAGGGGGCTGACTCCCGGTCCGAAACCCTAAACTCATGGGCGTTTTTACCGCGTCTGCCGGTTCCCTAGAATCAACGGTCGGATCTTTTCGAAATGAAGCGAATGAATGTGAGCATCGAGGCTTAAACCTACTAAGGGGAAACACTGAACTCCATGGATGCGGTGCTTCAGTGATTTCATCATTTGGGGGCTCATTACCTGACAAATAAGCCCAACTAAAAAAGGATTTTCCCGGTTGTATCTCTCGTGGACTTGGCCAACTTTCTGCCTTGCTTTGTTGCCTGTTTTGGAGGTTTTCCGTCTTGGGGAAAACCCACATTCCGGGATAGATCCACTCCGGGAAGCCAGCGATCTTCACCCCCGGACCGAATAACGATATAGTCGGTTATTCAGATCCACTTTTTCCTGCAAGCATCTTCTTCCTGGGTGGGATGGTTGCCCTCCTCACTGTTTTGTGTTTTTCATTGTTTTTGGTCATGTGTTGTTGTTTATTTACAGCACGGCATGCATTATTCATAGCTATGGGGAAAGGACATATATTGTAATTATGCATGCAACACAATAATTATGTGTTAAAACAAAAAGCATGGATGCAATGCCAACCCTAGGCTATTGCATTAGTCTATTTCGGGCTTTCCTTGCCTCCGACTTGGCAGATCCATCCTAACTTGATTTGTGTGTGTGTGTGTGTGTGTGTGTGTGTGTGTGTGTGTGTGTGTGTGTGTGTGTGTGTGTGTGTGTGTGTGTGTGTGTGTGTGTGTGTGTGCGTGCGTGCTTGCATGGTGTCCTGGCGCACGCGTGTGGCACGAACCTCAACAGAATGACACTAAATCTCACCAATCTCTGCGTCTATGTTCGGGTTGGATGTGTCCCGATTTATTTTCAGCCACGCTGGAAGTCGTCCCCCATGTGGCCCTCGGGAGCGGGAATCAGGCAGCCTTGCCCGCGGGAATCGGCGCTCCGCAGGGCGGCCATCAGCGGCCACGTACTCGCCCTGCCTCCGCACCATGTCCCCACTGGCCGGAGCGTTCGAGTCTTCATCTGCGCCAACCCTGACGGTAAGGCAGCCTCAATGTCTGGCTTGTGTTGACCTCTCATGACATACTAAAGTACATTTGACAAGAATCACCCATCCACTGTAAAACCATGGGATTCATAGTTTCTCTGAGTTTGGTGATCTGTGAATTAGTGCAACAAAAAGAGAAAAAAACACACAACACAAACTTCTGTTTATGTCAAACCATCTTGCATAGCATTTTCCCTGGTACATTTTGACATCATAGCACATTTCATTCAATAATATGAATATTATTGGCATTACATGTCACTACAATGTTGCCATCATGTGTGATGGCTCCTTGCTAGTACATACTGTCCCTCCATCCCTCCATGCCACCTTCCAGCCCCCTCCGACCAGCCGCTTGGCCTCCACAGTGGAGAACACACACATCCTCCCCACACACATTCTCTCATTTGAGAATGATGCACAGTATCCCTCCCTCCCCATGCATTCACCACTGGTCAATCATGTCCAGTTAACTCTACACATGACAACTGGCTAAGTCTTCCTATTAGGGGGTGCATACTGCAGCCTAGCTCTCCTCTTATTAGCTTCCTCAGCCTAACACGGTGACTTTCCTTCACAAATGAGCTGTTATTTGTGTATATTGGCCCTGCTGAGGGTGACAGGGATGCTGTGGCTGAGTGTGCAGTGCGTGCAGACAGCGTCAGAGACACACACACACGCACACACACTCACACACACATTAAAGAGCCGGGCTCCCGAGTCAATGGGAAGACGTCTCTCTTCCACTAGCAGAAAGTGTATTTGAATATACCCTCAGGGAAGACTGTTAAAAATAGTCAGCGCTAAATTTGGAATAAACAACACGAGGAAAGTGGAGTAGGCTGGTTTGAGAGAGAGAGAGAGAGAGAGAGAGAGAGAGAGAGAGAGAGAGAGAGAGAGAGAGAGAAGGAGGATGGGAACTGATGAAAAAGGGGGGTGATGCGTGACTTCACAAGTTCATTGGCAGAATCAAAGATTGGAAACCAACTAATCTAAATGAGTAATTCTAGTCTAAGAAATCTGTTGAAGCATGTCTAATGCCTAATTCAGATTCAGATACTTTGTAAATTGCTCAAGGTAGTCTAACACTGATCATTCGGCCCATCAAAGGTAGGATTCAATACCGATAGATTAGGCAAGGGAAGAGGGAGGTAAAGCATGCAAACCCAGTAATGTAGGCAACAGACGGAGAGAACGACAGACTATCCTCACCTCATACGTTTCTGTAAATATTTATTTCAAAATGTGCTCAGTATATATTCCAGGTAGATCATTTGTCAGGACTCATCAAAACAGGTGTGGTTTCTGCATTGCCACTAGAGGGCAGTGTGTATGCAGTGCTCCTTACGACACCTAACTCCTCCAGCCGTCAGTAATGAATGCCCAATAGTTAAAGGAGGCACAACATACACATACTGCATCTGTATTATTATTCCATATAACAGATTTTACTGGACCAAATCCATCTTCACTACTGAACACTTAAAAACATTCTACGGAGAGATAAGCACAGTATCATAACAGTTTTTATGACGCCGCTTTATTGCTGTGTGGCGACAAGTTTCTCTCCAGTGTGGCATGCACTGCTTATATTTAATGTGCCGTGTTGTCATGTTGTATATCCCTCTGGTCTGTCTGCGTCCTCCACTGAGCAACGGACTTAGTTCACTGTCAGTGGAACGCCGAGAAAGGCATACTGATACTGCAATCTGAATTCTGATTCTGAATTCTCATTCTAAACCATTAAGTGACCAATGACCAATGTGTGCTATTTGCTGGTCAGGAAAACAAACTGCCTTTAGAACCCTCTAAATCATCGTTCCTCATAGTAGTCCTTTATAGCGGTATGTGGTGGCGCGCCATGAAGCCTTTATTGATGGTGACTTACAGTGTATGCCTCTGCTGGTATGCATGTTATGCTTTCTGATGTATCGCCAAGATGCTGAGAGCTGTATGAGTAATGTGTGCTGAGCTATGGTCCCTTATGAAGACCTAGTGCAAATGAATCATTCTGACTAGGGGCTTGGGTTTGAGCTCTGCTTAAACTGTGTGTGTGTGTGTGTTTGGCTGAGTACGTGTGTGTTTGCGTCGGTTGTGTATGCGTATGTTTGTGTGTGTAATCTGGGGCTGGAGCATTACTCAAACTGTGTGTGTGTTTGTGTTCTCCACGTCAGATTCTCCCCAGCCGCTGTCCCTGATCAATTCAAAACACGCTGTTATCTTCTGTCAGTTGCAGGACAGCAGCTTTATGCCAGAGAGAAAGCATCGGCAATTAATCTATACCCATATATCAAGGAACGATGATTGGACTTGGAACTGTGCACAGGGGGGGGGTGGTGTAGAGTAAGTGGAGATGTCAGTTTGTATGCCAGCACTCACGCGCGCTCTTTAAGAGCGAAGGGGCTGTGTGATGCGAAGCACAAAATGATCTATTTCCTTCAACAATCACATTATCAAACAGGGCATGTCACCTCGGAGACGTCCAATTAGCTTTCATATCAGAAAGGAATTATTCTGCATCAGGTTTTTTTCTTCCATCAATCTGTTTTGGGCACGGATCGCAGCTTACATTCGTTAAGATTCGATGAAAAACATTATTACTGTTCTAAACTCATCATTTTTACTTTGACATTATTACCCCCGGCCCCTTTCTTTTTGTCTCTCTCTTTCCAAAGACTATCCCTCCTCTTTTTGTTTTAGAGATCCTGTATCATCATCAATCATGTTAGATGCTTAAACGTGAAATCTATAACTCCGAAGAGAATTTTTACGGGCTGGGCCGGTTTTCAAAATTCAATCTGCTGAAAGAGAGGCAACCGAGAGAGTGGAGGAGGAGATAGAGGGAGGGAGGACAGGGGAGGGAGGACAGGGGAGGGTGGGTGGCAGGAGATGGAGGGAGGGAGCGAGGGACTGACCTGTGTCACTGCTCTTATTTAATAGATTCGTTCTTAGGGAAAGAGAGAGAGGCTGAGAGAGAGAGAGACAGAGAGACAGAGCGAGAGAGAGAGGGAGAGGGGAGGTTGATGGAGCCTAGCCACTCTGCAGTGGAAGGCGGTTTATGGGGTGTGACTGAGCACACCGTTCCCGCTCCTCTTCACCTCCCTCCAGGGGGGACAAGAAGGAAGGAGGGGGTGGGGGGGAGTGGCAGTGACTATTTTGGCAACCCCCTTACGACTCCACTAACTCCCTAAGCACTCCGAGCGGCAAGGGCCCTAGCCCAGCCCCTGGTCGATGAGAGCCGCAATCGTTCGTACGGGGTTTGGTTCCAGATGTTTTTGGGGATTTGTTGTGGCGTGCGTTAGGCTTTAATGGTAATTTGCACAATCGTGCTGCCTGAGGTTGCATGTAAGAATGTCACCCCCATCAGATCCTGGCCTGCTGTTTGTTGTTTGTTTGCTCTCGGGGACAGTCGAACATCTGTGCTACACACCCAGGCCATCGAAGAATCCAGCTCCATGCTGCCGCTAGTCAGCATCGGTCCCTGTTGATGTCCTGTCCATCTGTACGTTTATGTATGTCGGGTTCATGCTTAGTGTGTGTTGATACACAAATCCATTGTGGTCTCTCTCTCTCTCTCTGTCTCTCTCTCTCTGTCTCTCTCTCTCTGTCTCTCTCTCTCTGTGTCTCTCTCTCTCTCTCTCTCTCTCTCTCTCTCTCTCTCTCTCTCTCTCTGTCTCTCAAACACACCATTGCAGTAGTCATTGAGGAAGACGGTTTGTCTTTTTTTTCTTCTTCAATCATACCCCCTGAGTTCATGTGGACACTAAACCAGAGCTGTTAAGGTCCCTACAAGCCACTGGTTAACTGATTTAAGAGGATTTGTCTGTGGACAAATGGGCGATGTGATGAAACCAGGAGAAAGAGTGTGATAGAAAGAGAGAGGGATATCCAGGAGGAGTGGTCAGGGCCAGACAGGTTAGGAGCGTGAGATGAAAGGAGGGAGGGAGAGAGAGAGACAGAAACAAGAAGCGCCTCATTGCTCTAGCTTGTCTGTCACACGCACTCAGAACACACACTCACGCTCCTCCGTGGCCCACAAACCCCTACATGCCACAGCCCATCAGATGTCAGTGAAAAGAGCATGGAGGTTTTTTTGGGGGGGTTCTCAGCATACCGCTTTGCGCAAGGCACAGAACGAGAGGCGGAGAGGAGCGAGAGACAAGAGAGGACGAGAGCGAAGAGTGCTGAGACGAGGCCTACCTTTCAGAATGTCCCCCCTCCCCTTCCTCCTCCCCCCCCCCCCCCCCCCCCCCCCCCCCCCGTCCTCAACTAAAAGCAGACGTCATCCAAATGTCAAGCCCTCCGTGTCATTTTTTTCGTCCGGACAGCAGGAGTTACGAGAACATGGGCGCAACCTCGGCCGTTTGTCTCCGTCCGCTCGAGAGTGATGGGCTGTGTGTGTGTGTGTGTGTGTGGATGTCTTCTAGTTTAAAAGGGGCCCCGTCTTCGTGGTGAATTACGGACGGCCGGGCGTGACGCCAGTTTCCGTCGAGACGCATTGTTCTGGTGACATTCTTTTCATGTTTGGTTACGATCTGAAGGCGGGGGGGGGGGGTGCTCACAGTGACGTGTGCTCATGCGGACGTGCACTTCGCCCTGCTGGGTGTCTTTTTGTCAGGCTGTTCTGTTTTTAACCGGTTGTCCATCATCTACAAGTGAAGACAGAAAGACAAAGAGAGAGAGAGAGAGACGGCGAGAGAGAGAGAGAGAGATGGAAAGAGAAAGAGAGAGATAGGGAGAGAAACAGAGAGAGAGACAGACAGAAAGAGAGAGAGAGAGGTATGGGCCCTGTCCTATCGCATTATTGTGACCCACGAGGGACTAAAACAAGCGTGTAAAGGAAGGCGGGGGGGGTTGAAGGATCTTGGAAGGGGAGAGTGAAAGTGGATCAGAAGGAGAACCTGAAGGCCTTCGTTTTTAACACCCTGACAGACCAACATGGCCAGCCCTCGCTCTTAAAGGGAGGGGTTATGAATATCTCTGGCTACTCCGTCACCAGCCATACTGACAGAACATCTGTATCAAATACGGTCTGCACACATCCATCACAGGTTAACTGTCATCATCCAGGAATTGTGTGCAGACTAAAGTCAACTGCATCAAACGTGACTTCCTGTTGAGGTTTTCTTACTGTGAGACGTTGAGACTTCGCGTCGTGCGCCGATTGAAACCCTCTTGCTCTTTCTTGGCCCTCAGACACAGAAGCGGAGAGGAACGCCCTGAAGGAACACGTCTACCCTAAACTCCGGGACTTCTGCAGAGAAAACTACGGGATCGAGTTCCAGGTAACCTCCACCTACCCCTTCTCTTCTCTGCCCCCTTGTTCTTCGGTCCTTCTCCTCCATCTTGTCTCCTGGACGGACGTATCCATTGCCTTAGAAACATGTTTCTGAACTGAGCTGTGTTACTGCCCCCCCCCCCCCCCCCAGTTCCTTCCAAGTGGAAGGCTAGTATAGATAAGCTGGCACTGAAGACAGCAGAGGACACGTGTCTCGGATAAGACGCTAGCGACTCCTGTCTTTGTTGTTGCTTCTCCGTGAATGCATTAGCCCTGTGCTTCCCTGTGGCGCTGTTTGATATTAGGATAATTTACATACTGGAGCAAACAGGCCGGTGGTGGGGGGGTGGGGGGGTTAGATATGGTGGGGGGGATATAGAAGAGATCTATATCACAGATTAGTTTTTTTTCTACCGAATCCAGGACAGTAACCAGGAAATCTTCCTCCAGGATTGTTCCTGGAAGGATTTTTCTTTGAATGTAGTGCGTGCAATGCATTGTGGGTACACTGCATCGTGCATTGTACCTCCAGACTTCAAACGGCAGGATGTATCATCCGTATGTCTGTGAATATGTGCCTACCTCTTAAGAGTGGAGGGAGAGCCCGTTTGGAATGAGAACACTGTGCGGGCATCAACTAGGATTCCGTTTGAAGAGAACGAACTACAGGGCCTGTCGTGAATAAACAATGCATTCATCTCAGACTAGACCTAGGTTTGTTGATATCACAAGCACGTCTATGAATCTCTAGATGAAACCACACCCTCCCCCTATAATCACAGTGAAGCTGCTGCTCACAGTCACGCTCCAGAACCAGGGAGGAAGAGGAGGAGAGCCGTGATGCCTGGTGAAGCTCTGCCTCCCATCCCCACGTGCCTGGCTTGTTGAGTCATGTTGCCATCCTAGAGGAGCTCCTGTTATGATACGCAGAGAGGGCCTGGGAGGTGAATCTGTGACTCACGGCTGCGTCTCTAACCTTTGCTGTCGCCTCAGCCGAAGCAGGCGCAGCGAGCCCAGCACGTGCTGGGTCTGTGGGACTCCAGGAGGGGTGTGGAGGGGGCGACAGGGTCAGTTTTCAGATGGGGCGATCTTCTCACAAGTGGTCAGGGGTTGATGGGAGAAAAAGTTCAAAATTCCAGGTTGGGTTTAAAAAAAAACGTGCAGCGTGCACACGCTAACACGCACACACACGCACCCACACACAGCTGAGCTGTTGAGTCGGCGTGGCGAATCCCGATTCTCCTCAGCCCAACGTCGTTTGGGTCTGCTTTGAGGCACAACGTTCCCCGTTAACAGGATGGGAGATGGGGAACCCGTTAGTGTCGGAGCCTAGGGCCGCGTCCTCATTCAGTCAACACTCACAGCAGAGTGGATCAGCCCGGGAGGTCACACACACCAACACACACACACACACATCCCCACTCTCACAGAGGCACACCTAGGTAATGGATATTTGCACTTAAACACAAACACGCAAACCCAATCGCAGGCCAGACAAACTCCAGATAGGTTCAAAGGTTTACTTGTCTCATAGCTTTGCACACACGGTGTGTGTGTGTGTGTGTGTGTGTGTGTGTGTGAGGTTAACGATTGAGCGAGCGAACAGGAAGCTGTCACGCATCACAGAAAGCAATGGATTACATATCAATGACTCTCACACACCGTCGCAGCCGCCTGATCGCTTCGATTCACTTCCAAGTCCCGTTTCGCTGGAAACGGCGTCAGACTGGGAACCCTCTTGTTGAACGCCGCCTCCTGAACTTGACACCAAAACCTTTCTCGTCTGTTTCAAACCAAGTTGGTCTCTGATTTCTCATCCAGTCCATCAGATCTAGAAATGTTCAGCGAGTGCTTTTGTAGCAGGTGTTGGTTTCATCAAACCTCCAGGTTCTCTAACAAACGTGTGGATGCTCCCCCCCCCCCCCCCAATACACTGCTCCGCCTGAGCTCCTCCTTCCTACAGCTAGCAATTAGGCTGGCGTGGGTGGTTGGAATTTTAACTGTTTTAACAAGTTCAGCCAATCAGCTTGATCTACGCTGCGATAACGCTGGGAAAAAATCGCTCTCCTGATGGGCCCAGTTCTTTGTTATTGTTGCCAGTAGACGGAAGCCACAGCGAGAGATTGTCTTGGCAGGGCCGCTACCACACACGCACACACACACACACGCAAACACACACACACACACGCACACACACACACACACGCACACACACACACACGCACACACAAAGACATACACACGCCTGTTACTGCTGTGGAATCACAATAGCCGTTTCCCTGCCGCGTCTGTGTGATAGTGTTTAACGCCCGTCAGTCAAACGTCTCAGCGAAAGTCTCCCCACACCGGAGCCGAGACGATGGAGAGAGACGAGAGGTGACACTAGATTTCACACAAAAAAACGTACTTCACCCCTTCTATTGTGGTGCTATGAACAGCACAGGAAATAAGGCTGTCATTTTGGCTTTGTCGAAGCACCACGGCACCAGAACATCGTTTCCGTAAAGGCGAAGGTATCAAAACCGTCCTCCCTTTTTTTCCTAAGCCTTTCTGAGGTTGTTTTGGTATGAAAAGCACACGTCATCGTTGTGCGTTTTACCCTGAGGACTGTCGAGCGGTAGAGGGGTCACACGTACTCTGGTTGTTCTCCTGAGTTCCAGAAGCTTCTTTGAAACTTACAGGAGCTCAAGGATCAAACGGTCTTCTTACAGTTACATTTAGTCATTTAGCAGACGCTCTTATCCAGAGCAAATTCACGGACATTCCGCCTCGGAGGCAAGTAGGGTGAAGTGCTTTGTCCAAGGACACAACGTCCATGTTGATTCAGCCGGAAATCGAACTCGCAACCTTCCGATCACTAGCCCAACTCCATAACCCCCACATGACTTCCTTCCCCCGGCTTCCTGTCACATGCTGTTGTCCCTACTTTACCTCCCTACGTTACCTCTTACTCTCCAGCATCTCTCCTCCTTCACCTCCCTCTTTCCATCCCTCCATCCCCCCCCAAGGCCGGCACCCACTTACAGGCCTGGTTTCTTCAGCTACCACTAGAGGTCAGACGACCGACCCTTGAACCTCCAGCCCTCCCCCAGTTAGACAAGATAAGATAAGAGATCCTTTATTTGTCCCACAGTGGGGAAATTGCAGTTTGCAACAGCAGCAGGGAACAGTACAGCAGAGAACAGCTGCCGTTCTTGAACAGCTGCCGTTTAACACACACAAACATATCAGTGTGTACAGCATTCATCCAGGTTTTCAGTGGGCGACTGTTGGTTTTACTAACTCCATGCCGATTCCTCCTCCTCCCTTCATTCTGAACAGGGTGGGTCTTCAGACAGATCCTGTCTCATTAAAATCTAGAACAACCATGTTCTTCTTCCCCCTGCTGTTCACGAGGTTCCTCTCACCTCGTCGCCGGCAGTGGAGCCAAAATGTCAGCCGCCGGCTCTAATTGCCCCAGGTGGCAGTGCTGTCCCTGGAGAGTCTGTTACTGCACTGCCATTGTAGGCTCACCGCATTTACGTGCTTCCATGTCCTCGACACATCTCCTGCGGGGCAAATAAAGTCATCTTGGATCTTGAGTACTGGAAGCCATGGTAAAAGAGATCTATTTGAAGTGTAAAATCGGTTTCTTCTGAGGTTTTATTTCCGCACTTTGTTTGCTGGCTTCCTTGGTATAATGAAACCGTCTGTAGTGAAGTGTATGTTTTCAAGTTTGTAACTTTTGGGAATATTCCCACTTAGTAGCAGAACTTCAGGAAAGCGACCATGCATCATTTCTCGATGTTGTTAGATCAAACAATACTCCCCGGCATGAGTGAAACGTCATTCATGCTCGTCATCATATACATCCCTGTTGTTTACTGGTGATACTAAGTCAACAGCCTTAAGATATCTTCATCTGCTGGCGGTTCTATTTTTAGTTTGACTCTGTTGCCTTCAAGGCATCTTGGTGGTGGATGTTATTTTTCAGTTTTCTGCCTGATTTCCTACCCTTTCCTTGTGGCCATATCAGGCCTGGTCCAGAAGACTTCATATCACTAACGTTCAATACCTAAAGAAGTGCTTCCTCCGCACTTGACCTGCCTAAGGGCCGGCCTAGTCCACGGGCAATAGAAAGCTGCTTAGCCAAAGCTGATTCTGTTTTTACGCAAGCCGCATCTTTGTGATGGAAGGTTTGAGAAAGAGAGTGGGAAGAAAGAGGGAGAGAGAGATCAAGGAAGAGGCATGAAGGAAGAAGAGACTAGAAGAGAGGAAGAGGAGGAAGAGATAAAGCGAGAGACAGAGAGAGAGGGCTTTGTGGATAGCACAAATAAGGACTCTTCTGAACACCCGAATCCGGAGCCTGTAGGGAACTTCCTCATTTGAAAAATCCCTCCCTCCTAATCCCCCTCTCCAAACATGCCACTCCCTCTGCAACCTCTCAGAGCCACAAATCCCCCCACCCTCCCCTCTCCTACCCCCCCCCCCACCTCTCCTGTTTCATCCCTCCATCTCCACTCCTCTTTTTCCATCTCTCACCTGTCCTCTTTCGCTTGTGGAGTATCGGTCAGAGGGGAAATTAAATCATTCTCTCCTCCCCCATGGTGTTTGGTGGCAGTGACTAATGTCTTCATTTGGTTCTTAATCATGACCCCCCCCCCCGTCCCCCCCCCGTCCCCATCCCTCCTCCCCTCCACCCCTTCCTCACCTGCCCGGGGGAGCGCTGTATTACGGGATGCGTTTCCCTCCAGTACCCCTCCTCACTTTCTGTCAGAGCCGGGGTGTTATGAGTCTGCGACGAGAGCTAATGTGGAGAAGCAGAGTGTCAATTTCTTTCTGCTTTGGGGTGCGATGGTGAGATGAACTGCTCGTGTCAGATGTAGTGTTCTCTTTAAACGGCGCAACTCACACCTTTATAGTTTTACCCCTCTCGGCCCTCGGTGATGGTTAAATTGGTGCCTTGAAATATCAGGACAAGGGCCTACTGTGACAAATAAATAGTACAAACTACTTTTGCTGAAAGATTTCTTTAAATTACAACTATAGTGGGAGACCAAGTGAGTGAAGGCTTGTTCTGACATTTTCTCCCCTGAAGACTGTTTCAGCTCCCTATTTTCAGAGCCCGGTCATGTGATCTCTCTGCCCCTCCAGCAGGGCTGGGTAGTGAGACAGCAGGTGGCTGTTCGGAAGCTTCCAGATCTGTCAAAGACTCCGACTGCTCTCTGATTGCACTCCGCATCTGCATAGCTGAGGGCCTGCGAGACCAGCTGCACTGATACCTTCTAGCACAGCGGCCCCGCAGGTACACAACAGACCAGCCAACGAACACGGGCCCAGATCCAATCCTCCCCGGCAATCCTGCCAAACCTAGGAAAGGAACCGGCAATTTCACCCTGTGGGCTGTCCATCTAACTGGCTTGTTTCAGCAAGATGGGGTGTTTCGTTTTTTTGGGGTTGTCCAGTTTCAGCGAACCGTCAGGCTAAGTGATCCAGACAGAACCGGTTCTATTTTTACCTCTTTTAACTAGCACTCCAACTCCTCAGCTGCACAGAATCGCAGTCAGACATACATGATTGGCATGAGTCAGTGTTAAAGAATACGGCGCTGCATTGTCGTTCGCTGAATGTAGGCCAACAGAGAGCACTCTGGGAGTTGTAGGCTAACGTTCTGGAGGAGGATCCGTGGGTTCTCAGAGGGCTGGGGTCCTTCCCCTTAAGAGGCAGCGACGGGAGCAGATTGGCGCGGCCACACTCGTTTACGGAAGGCCCTCTCTTCCACTCTCCTTGTAGCCACTGGAGATTTGCCCCGCAGCGTGTTTGCAGTCTGAATTATCCACGCCGGCGACACAGATTTAAAAAATGTGTCGAGGGAGATCCCCCCCGGCGAAACGCACTTACACACATTGGCACACACAAACAGGAGCACACTTACACACACTGGCACACACAAACAGGAGCGCACTTACACACACTGGCACACACAAACAGAAGCACGCTCAGGAAGCCTTCTGTCTCACTCCATTCCTCCCATCCGCTCCTCCCTGGGGGGGGCAGGGGAACATCGTGCCTGCTGGAGAACAAACTTCCGCTTGTCAAGACTATCCATCGTGTGTCCATGCTGCATAATCCCTACGATGTGGGGCTTTTGTCTAAGTCTGTGTGTGTGTGTCCCCAGGTGGTGGACCTGTACTGGGGGACAGACCCGGAGGAGTGGGACAGCCCTGAGCTGCAGCGTCTGAGGATGAAGCTGTTGGAGGAATGTCTGAAGACGTCTGCCGGGCCCTGCTTTGTTGTGGGTATAACAACTCTACAATCAGCCTTCACAGACGTGCATGTGCCTTGCATGCTGTCACCATCCCTATAGGTGTGTGAGTGTGTGTGTGGGTGGGTGTATGGGTGTGGGTGTGTGTGCGTGTGTGTGTGTGTGTGGGGGGGGGGGGGGGGGGGGGTGCGTGTCAACATGTCATCCCAGCGATCAGAGGACAGCCCATCTTTCAACCTCGTCATTTAGCCCTCCATCTGAAAGCTTTCGACCGCATGTTCGTTGTTTAACCCCCTTGCCTGCCCGGACAGATTGACAGCGGAAAAGGCAAAATGCACTTCATGAACTGCTGAGATTTACACTGTTCTGCATTTGTGGAGAAACATAAATAGATATTCATCACAATCATTTTGATTAGAAATCCATGGTTATGGGCCAGGTTTAAGGGAAGTAAAAACATCCCTATAGCGATGCGATAAGTATTATTTCCCGGGCTATCTACTGTAGAGAGAGAGAGATAGCTAGATAGGCAGGTGTGGGATTGATTGTGAATTATTCAGAAGGGAGAACAGACATTCCGAGGCAGAGGATGGGGTTGTAATTGAGGTGAGAGATCAGTTTGGGGTGGGGTGTGTGTGTGTGTGTGTGTGTGTGGGGGGGGCTCAGTCTCCCTCGGGAGAGCTACATTCCTCTGTCTCAGGTGATCCATCACCCTCTCTCTCACTCTCTGTCCCCCTTTCTTTCTTTAGCTTTTTGCCTCTCCCTTTTTTCTCTGTCTGTCTTTAATTAGGCTCCCTAGCTCTAATTCTCTCTCGCTTTGTTCTTTCTTTCTCAGTCTCTCTCTCTCACTCTCTCACTCTCTCTCTCTCCTCTGCTCCCTCCTTCTCCACACGCTCCTCTGGCTGTCCCCTCTTCCTGTGGTGCTTGTGTGACCCCACCCCCCCCTCCCCAGAGCTGAGAGCCCTGCTGGGGGGCTCCGAGATCCTCTGTACACTGATCCATCTTAACCTTGCCTGACCTTGGCCAGCACAACAGAAACAAGAAGCAAATGTACACAACCGCACACACACACACACAGCAACAAACCACACACACACTTGTGACTAAGAGCGAGGACACTAATTCTGAAGGAAAGAATCAGGGTGGGACAGGCACACACTCTCTCTGATGCACACACACACACACACTTCCCCGCACACCAATCAGAAGTTAAGGAGCGCGTGGGTGGATAAGGGGGGCAGAGCGCACCAAGGTCTCGGTGTGTCTCGAGACGCCGGCTGTAATTATACGGTAGCAAGGATGCAAATACAGGGGGGTCCTCAGACACCCTCCTGCTCTCCGGATGACTCATTTCAATCACTTTATTCATCATGAGAAGATTGTAGGTCACCACATAGCCACACACGGCCGCATGTAAACAGCCCCATCTAGAAGTACGCCCAACCCACACACTCACACGCGGGCACCGGCGTCACACGCCGACGCGCTCCAGCGATGAATATTAATGCCTTGTTTCTAATTGCGTGGATGGATGATGGCGTGGGCGAACTCAATTAAATCGCCGGGCCGCTGACTCGGAGGACTTGGCCTGGCCTAGCTTCTCAGATACATTTTTAGAGAGATATGTCCCTCGATTCGGGGGGGGGGGGGGGGGGGGGATGGTTGAGCTCTCGTAGACTGGCGTTGTGCGCCGACCTCGGAAGCTTCGGTGCGGAATACCTCTTATTTTGCTTCTTTATCGACTTCCTGTTGACAGAAGGAGACCTATATTTGTACCGGGTTGACTGGAGAGGGGCTGCTGCAGGTTGGAGGGGTCTCATCCAAACAGAATACAGACAGATAGACGGAGACAAGCGTGAGACATGGTCTGTCCCAGGGCCGTTTCCTTCCTCTTCCTGCCTGTCTGCCTGCCTGCCTGTCTGTCTGCCCCCCCCCCCCCCCATCATTCCATGCTACAGGCAGGAGGAGGCAGCTGACATTACTGACATGCCGCCCTGGGCTCCCAGCATGGAACAAGGAATCAGGGGACGGGGGGATGAAGGGAGCGGGGGTGGAGGGGGGGAGAGAGACAGGGAGGAGAGAGGGGGGGGGTGGGGAGAGACAGAAGGCTCCGGAGAGAAGTTCTGGGCTGGATTCCTGACTGCGGTGTTCAAGCCTTCACCGTCTGACCACGGCAGATTCTTGTAGCCGCTCTTCTCAACACATAGAGTCCATAAGAGCTCTGTGGTTGAACAGCCATGTGTCGTAGTGTCTTATGACAGTTGAATGACCCGTTACTACGGATTATGATGACACTCACAAATACAAGACAGGTGGCAGTGCAAGGTCACTAAACACACAGATCCACGCAGGCACACGTACGCACACACACACCTGTTAGGGGCTTTCACCAAGCTGTCGGTGCAATAAAGCCCGTTTCCATGGCGATGGGACAGGTTGGCATGGTGATGGTGTCATTGACCCTGAGATTAGGCATGACAATGATCCATGTCTGTCCCTTTCTACCTCTCTCTCTCTCCTCTCTCTCTCTCTCTCTCTTCCTCTCTTCCCTCCTCTATCTCTCTCAGTAGACATGCTCATATTCCCTTGTGTAAAACGATGACTCTTTCCGGATGCCTCTAGGACACATTACTATACAGCGTTCAGTCGTTTTTCTAGTTCCCCTGCTTTTTTTCCCACCTTCCCTACTCTTTCTTCCCTGATTAAAAGAAGAGTATTGTCTTGTTCGCCCCAGTGTAACAGGAGAGTTTTTTTTCTGCAGTCAAAACGGGGATCAATATTCCCATTCATTGTCTATGATGTAACCGTGAAGGGGCTGTTGTTGGTGCAGCGTGAGTCCAGTTCCATGTCTGTCTGCCTTCCAGCCACAGAGCTGGAGAGTTGGATAGCAGGCGTTTGATTGAGCGCTGCTTAACAGCTCAAGCGGCCGATTGATTCGTTCATCGATACGGCTTCCGTGCGCTGTTCTCTCTCGCTCCGTGCCGCGTATCTCATCAGACAAAGTGCATTTAGCATGGTGGTGGGGGCTGGTGGAGAGAAAAACAGGGCGCACAGGAGCGGAGGGTGTGGTGGTAGCTGGGGGGGGCGTCTGAAAATGAGACTGCGATTTGGCCGCAGCCCATCTCTCGCTTTCGGCCCTTTTGTCACTTTTTAAAGTGCTAGCTTTTCAATTGGGGGCCGTGGGGCCGCTAAGTGCAATACAAAGTTCCTCCAGACCCTCAGGGGCCACCTCTTCATCCCACTCCTGCAATCTACTCACACCCACCTTCACCCCCCTTCACCCCCCCCCCCCCCCCCCCCCCCCTCAACTTCCCCATCCCTCCACCAGAAACGCAGACGAGGCTGTCATTTTGCGGAGGCCTTCGGCGACCGGGGTGGTGAGTGAGCTCCTAACCCGCTCTTGCTCTCCGAGAGAGGTGCCAGGCAATAGCACTGCCCAGGGAATATGGGGGCAACTTCAACTGTGCAGTGGGCTGCAGGAAAACAGAAGTGTGGGGAGAGTGAGAGAGAGACAGAGTGAGAGAGATAGAGAGGGGGGGGAGAGAGATAGAGAGGGGGGGAGAGAGAGAGAGGGGGGGGAGAGACAGAGAGAGAAAGATAGAGAGGGGGGGGGAGAGAGAGAGGTAAGAGGCCGTAAGTGGAGGTTGCCGCACTGTGCTGGGTTGAGTGATATAAATGTCGCTATGTGTGTTTTCTTGAAGATTGTCTGCTAAGGGAGGTTACGTGTATGCGCTGCCTGTGTTTGTGTGCTGTCTGTTCATTTTTACGTAGCCACTCCATTTTCACACACACATTCACCCACACTGTCCTTTCCTGCTATCCCCGCGAGGCAAGCTGACAGAGACTTTGTCAGCAGCTCACAGAATGACTTCTCTCCTTCTCCCCAACTGTCCCTCTCCCTCCCTCCCTCCCCCTATCTCCTCCCGTCTGTCTCTCCTCACCGCAGCTTAGTTCAGCTCTCATCCCATTTCGTCTTTATCCCCCAATGACAAACTGCAGCACTCTCCCAAATCTCTCCCACACACACACACATACACACACGCGTGCGCACACACTGACGACCGGCTGCGTTCGCGCGTGCACCTCCCACCTCGGCAGGGACAGGGAGGTCCCTGAGAGCGTGCTCCGCACCTGAACGTCAGCCCCACACTGCCAGACCTCAGCTGAGAGAACCTCAGATCCTGTGCCGAGCTCATCTCCAAGGGGCCTGACTCACGCCCTGATTTCACGCCGGACTTAAATTGGGTTTGTGGGAAGTTAAGTCAAATAGCTTTGGTAACTTCCCCCTTTCTAATTCAACAACCCCATGACAGGGGAAACAGAAATGAAGAGGAGCGAGCGGCGTTTCATCCTGGCTAGGGAGTCATCTCATCAGAAAGGTCTTCGCGAGGCTCGACAGGGTGCAGAGCGCTGAGGTCTAGCTGTTGTTATCTTTGACGTGCCTTTGCCGTGGGCGACATGACCCCACCGCACATCATCCTTGCTTGGGAGAGTTCACAGTCATCCGGGTGATTCTCCTGCTGCCTTATGGATGGAATGCACGCGTGTGCGTGTGTGTCCTGTGTGTCTGAACGCACATGCGTCTGAGTATGTGTGCGCGTGTGTGATTGTGTGCGTGTATCCTTGTGTGCGTTTGTCTGAATGCACGCGCGTGTGTGTGTGTGTCTGCGCGAGTGTGCGTGTGTGTCTGTGCGAGTGTGCGTGTGTGTCTGCGCGAGTGTGCGTGTGTGTCTGCGCGAGTGTGCGTGTCTGCATGTGCATCTCCGTCTGCATGTGTGTCTGCGTGGGAGCGTGTGCGTGCGTAGCAGAGCTCCACATGCTGGTCCAGATCAGCTGGACTCACTGACTGTGCTTTCCAGTGATGTTCCGCTCCCATTCTCCTCGCTAGGCAGCCGACCGCTCGCATCAAGACCAGACTGCTAATTGTCCCTAATAACGTTAATGGCAATGAATTGGCCATCAATCAAAAAGCATAACGTGTGCTGCTCGGTGGCGGCTAGGAAGAGAGAGGGCGGAAGACGAGACGCTCTGAGCTCTGATAGCACATGTGGGAGGAAGATAGGAAAGAATGAATGCGCTGTTTGAAGGCCTTGGTGGAAGGACTTCGTTTATTTCGCAAGTTGGTAAAAATGGATGTTTCGTGTCTTGACTGAGCGGGGGGGTGGGGAGGGGGTGGGGAGGGGGGGGGGGCGTTGGGGTTAGTTAGTGGTGTTGTGTGAAGTGGAGCGTTTCGTTCGGCCTTCGAACACACTTCCGTTGACATCTTCCCCCGTACAAAGAGGAAAACCGACGAATAAGTTTGTTGCGTGTCTGAGTTTGTCTCCATTCAAATGTATTTTCATGCTGAAAAGTCTTCCAAGGCCAGCTCGCTGAATCACATAATGTACATCAGGTCCGTGATTTCACAAAGAAATTCCATGAAATGACTTCTCAGTTATGCATACACAGGGACACACAGTACGGAGAGGTGTATGCTATTCAGTTAAGATGGCAGCCCAGTGTCGAGGTCTTAGTCCAGGATTATGATTGGCTCTTCTGTCTTTTCTCCCTCTCATTCTCTCTCTCTCACCTGTCTGCTGTCTCTTTCCCTGGTTTTCTCTCTCTTCCTGACAGGGGCTTGTGGGGGAGAAGTACGGAAGCATCCGGATGCCGGGGGAGGTGGAGTCTGCCGAGTTTGAGATGATCCTGGATGCCGCTGTGGAGGCGGGCCTAGATACCCACATTCTGGAAGAGTGGTACTGCAGGGATGAGAACTCGGTCCCGCCTGCCTACTACCTCAAACCCAAAGCCCAAATGCTGAAGAACTACCAGAATTCCGTGAGTATACAAACGCTGCCAGCTTCAAAGTAACCTTGAAGCCTGTTACCTAAAACTCAAAAACTCTTTAAAGAATCCAGAACCATGGGCCATGTAATGCAAAATATCTGAACATAATCAGTTGGTGTTCTGTATTAAGAATCATGATTGGAATGATTCCTCGCTCAAGCAGTCTTCCTAATATTTACAGAACTAACACATAACACAATTTTTTAATATAAAGTTACACAATATACTGTATATATACTGTATATGTATGCTTCTTTTTTATAGATATTGACTGACAGTTCTCATTCACATACTCCATTCTATCGCATTTTATGCTTTACT
Organism: Neosalanx taihuensis; assembly: GCA_030340665.1. Classification (NCBI taxonomy): domain Eukaryota; kingdom Metazoa; phylum Chordata; class Actinopteri; order Osmeriformes; family Salangidae; genus Neosalanx; species Neosalanx taihuensis. The sequence goes on from CM059313.1 coordinate 5,993,603, forward strand.
GTCGTCAAGTTTCTTTTGTTTGTTTGTCCTGGGAAACCTTTTAAATTCCTGCCCTTGGGATCACATTTATGAAAGCTTTTACAGTCTCCTTAAAACTAACCAGTAAAACTAATTTCACAATAACTGTCAGCGCAGCTACTTCGAAACAAAACGTAAAACTTTTCCAATTCAAAGCCCTTGAATTACATCACTCCACCTTGTTGGAAACTTTGAAGGACCTATAAAGAATTGGCCTGTTTTCTTTCAAGCTTAAAAGTCTGGTTATCTGGCCAGCTGTGAGTAGGCTTCCTATGGCTCAAAGCTTATCTGCAGCCATCAATAAGATAGTTTCCGTACCCATTTTTCACACAGGGACTGCTAGCACAACGCTGGAGCCAGTGACACAACGTGTAGTGCTGTGTCATGGCAAGAGGAAAATGAGAAAACCACAGGGGTTTCACAACTGTTTATAAAAGGACCAAGTCCCATTCAGGTTCATATATCGGCTGTGAATATTGCATCTGAATGAAACAAAAACTAGCATTAAAAGAGCTTAAACACACCCTTTTTCATTATACAGTACGTTTGGATCGGTATTGAACATGAAGTCTCTCTCTCGCTGTCTCTCGGTTCGACCCAGATGGAGTCCAGCAGCGCGGCCAAGACGAAGAACGACAAGGCCTGGAGGACCGTGTCTGAGGAGATCAAGAAGATCTTCCGTACTTCTGTCCTTCAGCTTCAGGAGAAGGGAACCATGAAGAGCGCTCAGGCCAAGAAGTTCCTCTGTTCTGGTCAGTAACATGGAGTTGATTGGCAGAGATTACAAACACACTTCTCCTGAGTTTTTCTTTTAGTCATGATCATTTTAACGTGTATTTTCCCATGAAACAGAGTGACTAAGCGCCTTCTTTTCCCTGGATATCTTGATTTGATGATTTCCTCCAGTATAAACCAAACACACATTCATAATGTGTCCTATATCGCTATTCAGATTCCATTGGAGGGGTTATCCACTCAAACAGTAAATCCAGACCCATACTTCCTTAAAAACAATCCATCCTTTCATCCCAGTTCCCAATTTTGCTGCGCAAAGTCGGTCTGCCATCATTTACTCTTGATGAGCTTTATTTAGACCAGGTCATTCAATTTGGGATGATTCACTCCTCCTCTCAGATCTCACTGGACACCAGAACTCGTTTGTAGATGAGAACAACAGGGACTTTATTCCTTGTCATTGATGCCATGTCTTAGCCATTCTGGCTACAGTACTAAGACCTCCATCCAATATGGAAGGGCTGTAGGGTTTTGGCAGCAAGGGAACCTGCCGTTCCTCTTTGTAGTCCAGGCTTTTAGAGCTCAAGAAAAGAGAAAACCCCATTTTACCCTACTTTTCTTTTACATACTTTTGTTTAGGTTTTTTTCTCTTAATTAATATGTTTTTCCCGCTGTGATTTATAAATGCAATGTATGGTGCAAATTCACACAAAGTCATTTAACTAATTGCCATGCAGATTTCCGTGTTTGATTTTGTTCAAAGGCGAGCCAGGCTTTTGTGCGAAGGAAAATGCAGCCGGTTTGCCAGTTAATTGAGTATACAGCATCAAAAGGAGAAGCTTTTCCTTACAGAAGCTCCATTTTTCCCTCCAGCAGTCTCCTCTCTCCCTGATTTGTCCTCCCTTCCTTTGCTGTAGCAGGCTGCGGAGTGAGCGATACTGTGCTGTGGAGATGCTGGCATACTTTCAGCAACGCTGCCTCTTTGGGGGGTTCTTTGATAAAGATGCAATCCGGGATTATGTGATTGTATCAAGCATGTTTGTGCTTAAAAAAAAGGCTTGGGGGGGAAAACATATCTAAACGCTGTTTAAAGATGGCCTAAAGACTGTGGAAATCTTCCCAGCTTAATTCAAAGACTCTAAATGAATCCTTGTGTGTTTTGAGGACTAGAGCTGAAGCCTTTTACAGCCCGTTGGGTTATGTGGCAATACTGTCTTTACTGAGGCAGTACATTTCTTTCAGATCCTAGTTTGAATCATATTTCAGTACCTCCCAGAACATTCTCCATGAAGGTGGTTCTATCAACTCTTTCTTCCATATTCAAGTAACCTTTTAATTTCTTTTCCCCCATCTTTCAGCCTTAGAGGATGAACTGGACTTTGCCTTAGGCAAACAAACCCCTGCCTTCCTCAAGAAGTGCGTTTGCTACATCCGCAAGATCTCCAATTTCGACCGCCATGCCAAGCTGCCCGAAATGGCTCGCTACATGGACATTGTGGTCAGCGCGGACCGCGTCATGCGGAACCAGGAAGCCTACGAACGCCTCTTAAAGGTACGGGACGAGTTTATCCCAACCGTCGTCGCCGCGTCCAACCTGCGAGTCTACTCGTCTGTGACCCACTGCGACATGAAGCTGGGCTACTCCCAGGAAGTGGAGAGTCACTACGTGGAAGGTCTGTGTAAACAGTTTTACGAGGACATGGTGGACATCATCCAAGCTACGGTCCAGCAGAATTTTGACACGGAAACCGACCCGCTCTACGACGAGATCATCCAGCACCTGTCCCTGTGCAAGACGCTCTCCTCCCTCTACGAATACAAGAGCGAGTCGCTGGATTACATTCAGGAGTATCTCTTGCCTTGCAAAGGAAGTAGGATGATGCCTCTAGTGGTGTACGGAGGTCCCTGCACAGGCAAGACCCTCCTGCTTGCTGAGGTCGCCAAACAGGTGAGACGGAAAGGAAATGGGTCCTGCACTGTCGGGCACAGAGTAAGGGTGTGTTGTATGAGGATGGGGATGCATGGGTTTGCATTCGAGAATCGAGTTGATTGGAGTATTTTTGCATGGGTGTGTGAGTGAGAATATAGACATAAAGTATATGTTGGCATGTCACTGCACACACAAATGTAAAAAGAATGTCCTGTGCAGTACATACATGATCATGTGTGTGTGTGTGTGTGTGTAGAGTAGGTGTGTATGTCCCTGTTCCCTCATGTCCCCGCCTTCTATTTGCCATCTGGCTGCCCCGCTACATCAGGGTCATGGCGCAGGATCTCAGCTCGTGCCTGCGGCTCCACCCAGCTCCGCTGACCTTTCTAATAGATGCCTTGAAATTGCCTTCTTGTAAGATTAAGTGATTTACTTTATGGGATATGGGCAGCGAGCCACGCTTGACTGAACCGCACACATTTGGGATGAAAGCCAAACTAGCACACTTTCGTTCCGTGCGCCATCGTATTGAGGATTCCTCCCCCTCATTCACTTAAGAGGCAGAGAGAGTTACTGCGGAGAGTAGAGAGCATTGGAGGCGAAGAACGCTGTGTCTAGATTGAGGGCAGGCCCACTGACGGTAAGGTCGACTATAAGACCATGTCAGACTCTAGTGGGATTGATGGATTGAGAGCTGATTATAACCTTTCTCAAAGTGATATTTGTATAATAATATGTTTCACTTCCCACACAGCTAGTCATGAAATCATACATCACAAGTTCCAGTTGTGGCTACGCTCAACAGATATTTTTGTTCTGGGGGGAAGCAGTATGTCTTACACCCCTGTTCACTTGGTCTCCCAAGTAAGATTGTTTTGGGGATGAAAGAAGGAAGGAGGGATACGCTCTATTGTCCCATTTCATCAAACCCTAACAGCTGTGTTCCGATAGCTCTGAGACCTCTGATCTCTTCCCTGACTGCAACAATGCACGTCATGCGCACACACGCCCTCATGGCCACACACATACATTCCACCGCACACACATCTTTCTGTTCATTGTTATCTTGCTATCTCTCTCTGTCTTTCTTGTATGCTTAGAATTACAGACACAAACATGCAGTGCCGAACTGGGCAGCTCATGATCGGTTTCAAAATGTCAAATAGTATTTCAGAATTGCAACTGCCATAGCTGAGCTTTGGTCGTTAACCTTGTGGCCATGCTGCTTTGAGCATTGAACCTTCTCAAAGATTCGTCCCAAAAGTCCTGTCAGTTGGAACATAACCTTACCCATCTTCCTCTCTCTCTCCCTCTTGATTTGTAGGCCTACACATGGCTCCAGACTGAGATGGGACCAGAGACCGACCCGGTGGTCATTGTGCGCTTCATCGGCTCCTCCGACTTCTCCGTAGACCTTCGCACCCTCCTCCAGAGCATCTGTGAGCAGATCGCCATCAACTACCGCTGCCTCATCCACTTCCTGCCCAACAAGATCCAGGAGATGAGAGAGCTGTTGGTCAACCTCCTGGGAGAGTCCTCCTTCCACCGGCCCTTGGTCATCATCCTGGACTCCCTGGAGCAGCTCTCCGAAGCGGACGAGGCCCGCAAGCTGTGGTGGCTCCCCGTCCACCTGCCACGCACCGTCCGCATCGTGGTTTCCACCTTGCCCAACAAGTACGGCATTCTTCAAAAGCTCCGACAACTCGTCCACGACGAGGGCCGTTACGTGGAGCTCGTCCAGAGGGACCGCAAAGCTTGCAGTCAGACCCTCAAGCAGCAGCTGTTAGGGGTCAAGAGAAAAGTGACGTCCGGTCAACAGATCTACGTTAACGAGGCACTGGCCAAGTGCACCCTCCCGATGTTCGTCAACCTCATCTACCGTGAGGTGGTCCACTGGAGGTCCCATAAAGATGTGGATGATAAGTCACTGTGCTCCACGGTTCATGAGAGCATTGAGCAGCTCTTCTACTCAGTAGAGAACAAGCTAGGGCAGAGGTTTGTGTTCCGAGCACTGGGCTACGTCACCATGGCCAAATCAGGATTGACTGAGGTCGAGTTGGAGGACATTTTGTCATTGGATAACAGTGTTCTTAGCGATATCATGGTGAGTTCAAACCTCAAGAACCCCCTGAGGATTTCATATGACCTGGTTGCAAGGCTCAAAGAGGAGCTGGAAGGGTATCTGATAGAGCGGCAGGTACGGAATGTGACCTTGATGGTGTGGGCCAACCGACATCTACACCTCATCGCCCAGAAGCTGTATCTTAGCAACGAGGAGGACGTCCACCAGATGCACAGCCTCTTGGCAGAGTACTTCCTGGGGGCGTGGTCAGGCGGCAGAAAGAAGATCTTCCATTGCGACAACAACCACTTTGCATCACTCAACATCTCACAGCATAAAAACCCCCACCATCAGCCGTCTCACGAGAAAGCATCCTCGGAGAAGTACTCTTACGACAGACAGACTCCGGAGCAGCCCTGGGTGTTCCAGTGCAACCTTTTGGAACCCGACATCTTCTTTGTCAACCACAGGAAAATGACCGAGCTTCTCTACCACTTGACCCGGAGTGGCCGTACGGACGATCTCATGTTTGGCGTCATCATGAACTTCAGCTGGCTTTATACCATGATCAAGATTGGGCAGTTTGAAAAGGCCCTGACTGACATTGACTTAGCCTACAGCTACTCCCAAGAGAAGGAACTGAAGTTCTTAGCTTCGACTCTGCGTAGCATCAAGGTGAAGGTGATGAAGAACCCAGCGTCGCTGTCTGCAGAGCTGCAGCAGAGGCTCCTCCCTGTGGTCACGTCCCTCCCCAAGCTCAGACACCTCCTCCTCGAGTGCGACAAAGATGGACCCAAGTACTGTTCCATCGTACCACTCCACTCCTCCATGGACGTCACCTACAGTCCAGAGAGGCTTCCTCTGTGTTCTAGCTACATGCAGATAGTGGAGATTCTTCCTACCTTGGCCCCTAACATTGTACTGGTGGCCTTGGAGGATGGATCCGTCAGTACCTGGGACGTGGAGAGCCGGCAGCTTCTGCGCCAGATCGACACGGCCAAGTCGGTTGTGCTCGGCATACGGCTAACCATGGATGAGAAGTACCTGGTGGTAGCCACAACTAAGAACACCCTGCTCATCTATGACAACCACAAGTCCTGCCTGCTGTCGGAGGTGGATATCAAGGGGTCCAAGCATGGCGGCATTACTGGAGGGGTGGCCTTTATCAATGGCTTCACCCTGTCTAGTCACCACGCACTAGCTTGGTTAGAGGCCAGTAAAGATGTCAATGTCATTGACTTGCTTTATGGTTGGCCTCTGTACCAGTTCCACTGCTGGTACGAGGTCACATGTGTCCAGTGCTCCCCGGATGGAATGTACGCTTTCTGTGGTCAGTACCTCAACACCACAACCATCTTTCATCTTGGCAGCGGGGACAAGCTTGCTACCGTGACCTCGGAATTTTCCGGCGGTTTTGTCAAGTCCATTCTAGTCCTCGACACTATTCACCAGATGGTGATGATCGACAACGAAGGGAGTTTGTCGGTGTGGAACACCAAAGAGATTACCAGTCCCCGCCTGATGGAGGACTACGACTGCAGAGGAGACGAGAGTGAGGTGGTAGGCATCGAGCTGTCCGAAGATCAGCGCTCCATCCTCATCTGCAAGGCCAGGAGCATTGAGGTTCTTGACACCAAGGTCTGGAAGATGGTAGAGAAATTTAAGGCCAAGCGCACTGAACGTTTTGTGGCTGCTGTCCTCTCGAAAAACGGCCAAAGCATAGTTGCCTCCATGGAAAACACGTCGTCCATCTTTGTGTGGAGGAGGGATAGCGGGCAGTGCATGGCCAGCTTAATTGAGATCTCAGGGGCCATCGTCAAACTGATCAAGTCCACCCACCATAACATGCTTCTGTCTGTAGCCAGCAGTGGGGTTCTCTCAGTTTGGGACATTGACATCATCACTGCCATGTCCAACATTGACAAAACAGGCAAGAGGATTCAGACCTTACAACTCTCTGGCAGGGAAGACTACGTGTTTACTATGGATGGTTCAGAGTCGATCCACAAATGGAATTTTAACACGGGTTTCATCGAAACGGTTTTCAAGCACGAGGGCTTGGTGGAGAACTGCGTGCTAACCTCCTCTGGTGACCTCATGGTGACCTCGGATGACAAGAGCAGCCAGTACATCTGGCAAACTGCCACTGGAGAAAACATCTTCCGTATCAACGGACAGAAGATATCCCAGCTCCTCATTACCCACAATGACCAGTTTGTCGTGTCCCTCTGTGAACAGAACGCTTCCAGAGTGTGGAGGCTTGCCACTGGCCACAAGGTGTGCAATATTCTAGTGACCCTTCAGAATGCACTGATAACCACCGCCAACACCTTTCTTGTTGGTGCCACCAAAAACAAGCTTCTGGCTGTCAGCCTCTGGTCTGGCAGCGTGTCCAAAAAGTTTGTCTGCGATGACGGCATTACCATCGTCAACTTCAAACTCATTCCAGACTGTCCTGATTTTGTGGTCTTCATCACATCCACCGAGACCGTGTTCATCTGGAGCGTTGCAGACGAATCTGTCTGTAGGCGTGTCCAACTGCCCACCAACTTCCTAAAGAACCTGGAGGACTTCCAGATCTCCCCCAATGGGAAACTAGGCATAGTCTCCAAGGGTGACGAGAACATCAATGTGTTAGACCTCCACAGTGGAAAGCTAAGGTTGGTCCATGCTGCAGGCATTATCTGGAGACAGAAGCTTTCCAGAGATGGTCGATACCTGGTCTACGTCTGCTTCCGGAACTGTGAGGAAGACGACGAGGCAGGGGTAGTGTCAAATCTGATCGTGATGCGTCTGGCCGACGGCAAGAGTATCGGTACATGCTCTCTTTACAAGACGCCGACCTTCCTCTGCCTCTCCCAGCGGGCGTTGAACATCATCATCGGTTTTGAGGATGGCAGCATCGGCACGTACACTGTGGTGGACCGAGTGGACGCCGCCCTCAAAATCAAGATCGCCACCTCCAACAGCCGCCAGATCGTCAACAACGCCTCGCAGAAGGTGCGTCCCAAGTGCGGCAACCATGCCTTTAAGACCATCGCCGACTGCGTGTGGAGAGAGTCCACGGAGGTGTTCTCCAGAGACAGCCCCATCAACGTCTCCGATTCGGGGGAAGCGGAGACCACAACACCAACGAAGAAGAGTGAACTGTTGCAGTGAGAGGATGAAGTGGGTGAAATGGTGCGACGCTTCAGAGAGTCAAAGGGGAGGGTTTCTATGGGGATGCAGTTGACTCGTGTTTACAGCCACCTGATTCAGCTGCATATGTCAGCCCTTTGGGTAGTTTATGGGCCGACTTCTATAACGCTGCACTCAAGTCATGTTAAAACTACAACCTATGATATTGATTTGGTTTGTTTTTTCATACGATGACTGTTAGAAAAACGTATTTTAAAAGACGACAAAGTTATTTTTATTATTTGAAAAAAAAGAAGATAGTTTAACTGTTTATGAGGTATATTAGTTCGCCATTACGTGTCCTTTTGCATTTGAAGAACAAGATTGACGTTCAAATGTGTCAGTTTAAACATTTCCAAAGCCATTCCAGTGAAATAACCACACTTCCTTATACATTTATTTTATTTATTTACATTGTGCACACATTAAGCCATACTGTTGTTCTGAAGATGTGTATTTATGTTTATTTAGATACCATCGATTAGTACTGTACAAACTGGAAGAATTATATAGCTATGTGTACATATCTTGGCTGCTGCAATTTGTGCAACTCCTTAAAAATGTTACGTTGTGCTTAATGCAATCAAAGTGAGTGCCTGGATTTTAAAATGTCTTCTTTTTTTGTTGCTGATCATTGAGATTTATGAAGATGCAGGGACTTTGTAAACATAGAACAGTTCGGGTGCTTCAAAATCTATACCTCGCCGAAGCAAAGTGCAGTAAAATCAATTGCGGATGCGCAATGTTAAGCAGCTGTTTTGTGATGGTTATCTAATGGGGTACAATGCAAAGACAGATTTTTTCTTTTCTTTTGACTTTTAAGTCTCGTGGGTTATGCAACAGCTGCTGTACGTTGCCTTTGCAGACTTGAAATTAAAGTTTTTAAGCACCAGAACTGTACACAGAACTGTACACAGAACTGTACACAGAACTGTACACAGAACTGTACACAGAACTATACACAGAACTGTACACAGAACCATAATAGAGTATATTAGAAATGTGGACAAGGATTGAAGGGGTCATATTAAAATAGTAAACCTACGGGAGCTTAAGTTCAGTGTTAAAGATTGGTTTAAAATGTGAGCTGTCTTTATATGAAAATGTGTTGACATTTGTGCAATTCCTTGAAAGTGACTCTTTCTTTATTGAATTTGTTCACGTCTGTGGGTAGTGAAGGTTCTGTTCGCAGCATAACACCACTTTGAGCATTCACTGTAGCATCTTATACTTCAGCGCCTTAAAACATCTAATTTGATTTGTGTGTTTGTTTTTGGTGGTTTTGATGGATTAGATAGAGAGTACATAACTACATTGTTTCACATGAAGTAGGATGAAAATGTCAGGTTTTTGTGATACATTAGGAATGTTTTGTAGAAAGCTGAGTGTGAAACAGAGGATGATTTCATGGGTATTTCCCACCGCATTTTGGAGTTATATTAAAACAATATATCATATTTAAGGATAATACCACTTATTTTACAGTACATTTTTAAATCTTATTTTGTTTTGTCCGTAAAATGTTTTAAGGGCTATAATGTCTCATTGTGTGTTTAACTCCTTTCAGCAGCTGAGACATAAGCCCCAAGGATGACTAAATATCGGTAGCAGTTTCAAGCTTTAAAACATGCATTGCCCCTAAGCATCATTTCTATATCTAGAATTATCATACAGTGTATTTGCCAAAGTTCAGATCATAGTTTGATGTTTGTTCTGTTGACAAAACTTTGTTTTAGTTTTAGGCTTGTGATGAAATAATTTCCAAATGGGAGTGTTAAATTGTGTTTGTTTTTTTGTTTAAACATGGTATGACCATCTCTACTAAAAGATTGAAGTGAGTTCACTTATGATATATTGGAATGCCAGTGTAAGAGTATATTTGAATGTGACCATATGGGAGACAGTATACAGTATTATTGTATGTTATGTAACTTGAATGACTTTTAATTACTTACATGTTTGCAACACATAGTTGGCATACTGGTATTGAATGTTTCTACTGTATTCTTTGTATTTGTCATGACTGACTTACATGTTTAGAGATTTATATTTTCATAAATGTTGTACTTACATTTTGTTACAGAGTTGTTTAACTGGAATTATTCTAACACAAAAAAAAGAAAGAAAAGAAAAAACTTGTCTGAAGCAATATGACATAGTGTGTATGCATTGTTTGTATGGAACATTTTAATGTAATAAAATGGTACACTTTTTGCCTCCATTGTAGTTTTCTTTTTACATTCTACTAGGCAATGTACACGTAAACATTACGACACTGAGATTACACTTTTATTTTTTATGAAGCGACTACTGAAGATTTCCCATCTATTTTTCTTTCTCTCTCTTACTGTCTACATCTAATTTGAATACACAGTTTGCACCCCCCCCCCCCACGCAAACACCCCCTCACAGATGTAACTTGTTTTGATAGGTAAGTAATTGCTCTTCCTGCCTGCTGCTTGAATGCAGACAAGCGTGGTGAGTATTTCCCAAACATTAGATCATGGTGCCATTATCATTAGGCCATTCACAGAGCACCTGGATTCTGACACTCAGTCCTGCTGTCATAAACACACACGCACACGCACGATAAACATAAAGGACCTGTGATTGGACAGTGGACCTTGTTGCTTTGGGCAACTGTTTTAATTTCCCTGTGGTGTCTCCTTCAGCCAGTGTGTGCTGTCTCCACGGCGACCGCACTTCCAGAGTGGCAGCGAGGGCTTGGCCACGCCCCCCATTGAAATGATGGTGAGCTCATGTCCTCCTTTCTGTTCTGCCGGTAAACCCTTGTGAAACTTTTGTTCCACCTGCAACACACACAAGAGCTATGTTCGCATAACTGTGTTTGATAAATACACAGTTTGTTTTAAAGGCAGGACTCGCTAAACCACTTGTGTGTGTGCGTGTGTGTGTCTGGGGGTGTGTAAGACATTTTGACTCTGAGCCTGAAATAAACTGGCTGGTTGAGAACACTTGAGTATAGTGATGGTTTAGTATCTTTCTCTTTCCACACAGTTTGACAATCTGGGGTCAGACTCCCTCTCCAAATCTCTCTCAGTCAATCTCTCTCTCTCTCTCTCTTTCTCATTGTTAACAAGACTAAAAATGTTAACCTTAATGTGGATTGAAGTTTTAATGGAAATGGGTCACTGAGTCTTCTACCTTGCTAAGGACAGGCAACAAAATCTTATTCCCTTTCTACTTCCTTGTAGATACTGAGACTGAGTGCCACTCAATGGTGTGAGCGTTCACAAGCAGCCTTTGTTTGAGTATGTTAAAAGGCCTTGCTGGAGCATGGAATGTTTACAAAAGGCAACGCCGGGCGGATTCTAGGGGGACACTAAGGACAATGTGTCGTTCTTAAACGCTGATCCTCTCGAGGGAGCAGGTTGCATTCTGATCCCACCAAGTGAGACATGTAACCTATTAGGTGGTGACAGGTGCAATCCCTGATATGAGATCAAGGTTGCAGTGGTGCACAGCGAGAAGCTCAGGCAGTTTGTGTCTGTCTGGAGTCATGCTGAAAGTATATTTTCATTGCCACAGTTTTTTTTTCAGACACACAACACAACACTGACTCCGGCAATTGAAAGATAACCGGAATGAGACCTGGCCCAATTCTCCCTCTGAAGTGAAGAAGGTTGGGGAAAGGGAAAGTAATATCTGGTGCCTGTTGGCTCCATAAGCCTCCTCAGTATTGGGTTTATTGCTTTGATGCCAGGGAAGCAATTGGAAATGGTTTTCTGTGATAGTTGAAGCACATAACTGGAGGTGGTTTTGTTGTGAAAACCAACAGAGACAGAGATTTATTATTATTTTTTTGCTGTAATTTTTAGCACAATAAATCACTTACATCTGAAGAAATAAATGGATGTTCCTCTATCACATGCTGATTTTGCTCTTGATAAAAGAGGAAAGAGAACACAGTCTATAAAAGAAGGACTGTCTGCAAAACAGATCAGACGGAAGATAGAGTCACGGTCATGTACTGTGGCCTAAGTGCTGATTACACAAAGACACTGTGGCTTTCATCAACAAAGACTTCTGACATAAGTCAATTTGAACACCAAGGTTGGGTTGGGTGGAGGTGAGTTGACAGACTCGTCACAAAACAATTAAATAACGTACAGTCATGACATCACTGCCAGTAGGTGACTAAGCAATCTATTGTCTTTGGAAAAATGTGTACATACAGGCCCTATTTACTTTGTTTCATAGCTCTTCCTAGCATGGTTTCACTACACATGCATGGCTACAGTTTTTTGGTTCAGCACAGGCCTCCCATGAATAGAACTCTCCCTAATTCTGACTCTCCTTAATTCTAAGATTTCATTCAAGGCTTGAGTAAAAAACTTGGATCGACTGGGTTTGAGGATGTCTTGTTTATTTCGAGCAGGGAACGAGGTCGCAGATGTAACTAGGTCAGGGGACTTAGGTCCTGATCTGCCTGCCTTGGCTCTGACCCTGCTCTGAGTTTAGCCACAGGTCTGATGCACCAGTGTGTCACCTGGGCATCTTCATAATCATTTTCCTTCCAATATATTTTATTTGTGTATTTATTTTAGTTTGGTCAAACAGGGGACCTTTACGGTATTTGTTGGCAGTTTTCTCTCTCTCTCTCTCTCTCTCTCTCTCTCTCTCTCTCTCTCTCTCTCTCTCTCTCTCTCTCTCTTTCTCTCTCTCTCTCTCTTTCTCTCTCTCCCTCTCTCTCTCTCTCTTTCTCTCTTTCTCTCTCTCTCTCTTTCTTCTTCCTTCTTTCTATCTGGCGCTGCCACAGTCTTGGCATGGCACCGTGGATGAAGTAACAGAATCCAAGGAGGAGAGGAGGTGAGAAGAGAGAGGCAGGCCGTGTCTTGGAAGGTGCAGAATGGGACACTTGTTTTGCACGTCACGTGTCTTCTTGTTGTCATGTGTTGTGTCTGTGGGCCGCCCAGCTTTCTCCCAGACTGCTGAGAGGAGAAACAAATCTCTGGTTTCACACTTTTCTGTTTCATGCTGTTATACAAGATTAAACACACACATAGTTTGGCACTTCACATAATCTAATGTGCTTTAGAACAATCTGTTGGTCCCCATATGGTGACTTGCCAGTGTGTTTGTTGTATCTCTTGCTTTATGTTCACAATCGTTGTGTTATGCATTTATAGTTCTTCCCTTGGCACTTATTGGTTCTCATGATGTATGATTCACGATCTAAAAAACCCCACTGTGTTCGGGGTCTATCACGTTGCTATGCTCAATGACTGATGCTTTTTGTAAACGCTCTCTCTTGTAAGTCGCTTTGGATAAAAGCGTCTGCTAAATGAATAAATGTAAATGTAACATACATATATTGACGCATGTATGCATATGTTCATATAACAACAAACACTCACATACACCTACAACACTACCCAAACAGATTCCTAATGCCTTTGAGTACCTTGCAATTCCTTGGGTGTAACAATTGGATGTAAGATGACTCGGGTCAAGTAAAATATACGTGCAAAACCTATCCAGAGATAGGGCTATCATGTCTCCTTATCAAAACAAAAGAACTGGTTTGGAGACAGGTGTGTGGCTCAGCCAACTACAGTACTGCACTGTACATCTCTTCTCTTGGTCTGTCATTTGTGACAAAAGTTGGCAAACAAGTTTTTATGTGTTTTCTATGTGTAGGTCATATAGCTTACACGTATTTAAAGTATTATCACATCCACATAATCGTTTTTATTTAAGATTCTAAGGGACTAAGGAGGTTAAACAGTGAAAGGTGTGTTCTGAAGTTTTCTGATCCTTTCCTGAGGTCACATGAGTAGTCATTAACGCCATGCAAAAGGGAGGGCAGCCCAGGGGCCGGGAGCACATACATCAGATATTCAAATTCACTAGGCAAACCCAGCCGGAGACATGGGACTCAGGAGTCACGGGGAGGGGAGGGGGAGTGGGGGGGGGGGGGGCGATCCCTTATCCACAACACAACTGCCAACTGTGGGGGGGGAAACGAGCGACTCTACTCTTTTACTCCCAAGATGAAACTAGACGGCTCCTCCAGTTTAAGCCGCGGTTTTACACTGTTTCATGAGGTTTGGACCTGCGAAATCATCAATGACAGCTGAAGTTATCCTGGCATTTCTGAGATCTACCGGCGATACAGGTGCCGCACCTTGGTTTGAGCGCAACAGGTAAGGGCGAAAAATCATCATTTCTATTCCTCCTGGTCTCTATTTCTTATGAACACGGTGTCTTTAACACGGTTCTTCGAAAGGATTTGGCTTGACATCAGAGAATAATGCATTAAATAGCAAGCTGTGTGTGATTACAACTACAAAGTTGAGGCATAACAGCAGCGGTAGATTTGCGTAACAGGCGCAGGTTTTAACGCACCTCGGGCAGCTTTAATGATGACGACTGAAGAAGGGAAAACTTAAAGTTTACACAAACTGTAAGACATTTTACTTGCTTTGATATGTCTACATAATATATAGGTTGCTGTTAAAAATGCAAGTTGGATCTTCTTACTGGAGTGGGGATTCAATTCAATATTGAGTTGACTATATATATATATATATATATATAGTCAACTCAAGAATATTTTAGTGAAATGTTTTTGTGAAATAGTCTCAAATGCACAATGAACACCTTTCCAACTGTATCTTATGCGCCCATGCCTTTCAGGTGTAAACATAAAGGTAGACTTGTGGGAAATGGCTCCCTGAACCAGTTTAAAGTTACCAGACTCACCACACCAACAGTTGGCAAACGGACAACTCTTTTATTTTTTTCCTCTGCATTTAATGAAGTTAATAAGTGAACAGTATTGACGGCCGGCTTCATTCTCTACCTCCCAGGACTTGCCTGGCCTTGAGCACTGTTTGTTCTTTCAAGTATCTTTAAACTTGGACTAGTTAGTCAGCTCATACTTAACCTACACCATTTGTTAGATTTTTGGCATAGAGTGTGTAGTGTATATGATGTAGGCCTAACCTAAGACAAGGCTAAGGTTTCAGACAGTCTGACGGAGTGGCTGAACTATTCAAATCGCCCTGAACTCTTGTGTTGTTGAAATGTGAAGACGCTGTGAGACATGATGTCATCGGTTATGTGTGCTGTGACTTGTCAATCCAGGGTCAATAAATACTTTGCCCTAACAGACCATTCGGCCCAGAGAATTCTTTTTGCGTGGGATGCAGGTAGAATAGACTTCATGACATTGTGTGGCCAAACAAACCCTGGTTACAGAGGAGTTGTTTTACTACCTACCAGCCCTGGGCAGTTTGACTGGTGTTTGGGGAATAGACACACTTACACACAGAGAGAGAGATAATGCTTTGATCATACTTTGAGATCATGCTTTACTTGAGCTTTTTGCATTATCGGTCACTACCAAAGGGAAGAATATTTATTGTAACCGACTAATAAACAGAGCAAAGTGACATTCAATGTCAGTCCCTATTTGCGATGTTGTGGAAGTTCAATATTTAAGTCTCTCTGTTGTGCACATGATGTCTAATGAGAGCATTATTGGATCTCATGGGACCACATTTTGTGTACTTTAGTCGTCATGACTTGTTGCCATGGTGAAAGGCACCAAGGCAACTCCTTCCGGCCACACCTAGCTTATTCAAATCAACTTTTTATTGCTGCGTCATTGTATGCACACAGCTGCCGTCCCATCAAAGCAATCTGTTCAAGTTAGTGTCTGATTCTGAGTTCAACTTAAACACTCATTCTTAAGGCAACGGAAATGTACGTTGGGCAACATAAAAATGAATATATCAGCAAAGTGTTTACCAAGTAGTCATCTTACTGGAAACATTATCAAGACTGGATAAATCCACATCAATTCATTTTACCTGGAATTTGCAACAACATCTGATTACAAAGTATTCTTAGTTCTTAGTAGTCTTGCTGCAGGTTTAGGTTGGTTGGGGGCCATTTCTATGGGCATATGTGAAGCCCTTTGTGACATTGCTTGTAAAAAGGGCCATAGAAATAGATTTTTATTTTAGATTTTTTATCAGGTTTACAGTGAATGTTAACAGAGAAGCTTAAAGGTGGTTGAGTGAGGGTCTTAAAACAGTAACCACTCCTCTGTTTGGTGTGTTCTAGATGTTTTTTCAATGAGGTTTTCTTCAACTACTTAACATACGACACAGTTACATCACATTTACATTAATTTATCTAACAGACGCTTTAATCCGAAGGGACTTCTAAGAGAGAGCTTTACAAAAGAGCATCGGTCACTGATCATAACAACGAGATAGTCCCCAAACATTGAGGGTAGTCAGATTATAAAACATACATCGTGTGAAACCAAACAAGTGCCAAAGGGAAAAGCCACAAGAGCATTCAGTTAAACAATTATACTTGATAAACATGCGTAAGAGGGAGAAATTAACAGAGGATCAAAAGATGGAGGCCCATGGATGAATTCACCAAAACAGATGGGAAGGAGATAGAAGAGGGAGGTTAGACCCGTTTCGCCACACCTTTCTAAGTCACCTATATGAACCTAATGGCCTTTCTCACTGTCCCTTTGTACTCACAAGCACACACACACATCAACTGTCAAATAAGAATGTTGTCAGTGCCATACCTTACATAACCTGACCTGTATTTACATCTAAAGGTCTATAGAAGATATTTCTTCACATTTTCCTATTTATGTTTAACATGGGGGTCATATCTCTACGTTAGAACTAGCTTTGGCATCAGAGAAAGGAATCTTTCAAATTGTGAAGTTTCTCAGTTTAGGTCCAGGCAGTTCAATTGTCTGTAGTCAACAAGAATTGTATATGTGGCAGAAAAAGACTTTTCACGATTATTTTCTTAAATAATTAAACGATAAAAGTAGAGTTTTAGTTTCTCTGGTTTACAGTTTGTCATGTACCTGTATTTGCCTTGGTTTTGTGTTTGGACCATCAACACTAACCAGCAGTGTGACTTGCTGACCAAATATCAGCTAGTTATGACAACTAGAGCAGAAAAATGTTTTGCTGACATGGTGGTTACAATACAGCCCTTTTCAGTGTACAGGAGACAATCATCTTTATTTGAATTTATTTTTTTATTTTCAACCCAAGTAGATTTTTCCATCTGAGAAGGCCCACCCTCATTTTTCATCTGTAGATTAAACAGATATTGAGTTTTTTCAGATGGACATACAGTGGGAAAAAACCTTCACTTTTGTGTCCTTTATTCTTTCTTTTCTTTACACTTCAGACACTCTGGGAACAATGTGCAGCAGTCTTTCTTAGAGGAAACATTTCCATTTGTGCCTTCAGGGGACTGCAAGTGACCAGGATCTGGTTCTAGAAGGGTTTTCTCCAATCTTCTTTCCATCTCTCTCGTAATGGAATCTGGTTGGGGCATGATATAGTGCTATTACCCTGCTGTGAACAATGACCCAATACTGGAATCAATGGCAGTGGTCTGACACACAGATTGAATTCTCAACCCTGTTATGTGATTTGAGATTCCCTAGTGGTGGAGTGGTGGAGATCCCCAATGGTGGAATCAACTCCCCACCTCCATCAGAAGCCTCAAAAGAAGGCTTAAAACTCACTTATTTAGAGAATTTAATGGCACTTAGGAATAGTATGGCACTTCACATAATCTAATGTTGTTTAGAACTATTGGTTGGTCCCCATATGGTGACTTGCCAGTGTTGTTGTTGTATCTCTTGCTTTATGTTCACAATCGTTGTGTTACGCATTTATAGTTCTTCCCTTGGCACTTATTGGTTCTCATGATGTATGATTCACGATCTAAAAAAACCCCACTGTGTTCGGGGTCTATCACGTTGCTATGCTCAATGACTGATGCTCTTTGTAAAAGCTCTCTCGTAAGTCGCTTTGGATAAAAGCGTCTGCTAAATTAATAAATGTAGTTGAGGGAGATGATTGCTCATTTGGAAGTTCGGATGCATGTCCAAGTCTGATATTGTAGGTTACCGAGGAGCCTACAGTATGTGATAAACTCTTCAAGTTCTATGAAATGACTCTTTATTTGCAAAATTGCTTTTTATCTTGTTTGACAAGTTACTTATAATTCTCTTTGTCTTCCATTTGCTGATAGTCCCAACTGTGAAGAGTTCTTTAATAGAATGTCACCTTTCAGTAATCAGTGTCAGTAATCTTGGCCTGTTTTTCGTACCTTAATTAGGAAAATCAAGTTGATGACCTTGTTGAGAACAGCCAAAGCTGTCACCCAATGAGTGAGCGTCACCTTTCCTGGAACCCAGCTAACAACTCGAACCTTGAAACAGAGCTTCTAAGTTTTCCTCGAAAAGAACACCTGCTTCAGAAAGTCATTGAGAGTGCTCTGTCTTGTCCTATGCTAATTCTGTTTAGCTAACGGAGTGTTCCTATTGGTCTAATTGCAAATGTTTCCCCCCCCACCCCCAAATCCCTCGATCGTGCTCAGTGAAGTGTTCTATCCCCAAGGCTAGTGTGGCTAATGGTAACATTCCCCACGTTACCCCCAGGAACAAACAAAAACACAGCAGACCCCCCACAGGAGCACAGCGTGACCCTGTGTTGTTTAAACAGACCCCAAGGTAGAATGACCTGCCTGGCGACGCTCTCCTACAACGCTAGAGAGACGCAGCCAGAGCTCGCTCAGCGCTAACACTGTTTTTGCTTTGCAAATGTCTCCAGGCCTGAACTAGTTTCCAATGTGAACCTGCTTACTTTCCAGCACGTTGTTTTGTCAACCATTTGCCGGTGCCTCAGGGTGTGGATGATTGTGTCGCTGGTGGACTGTGGTCTTGGCTAGTGTGGCACACGGACATATGGTTTTAACATGCTCTGATTCATGTTTTGGTTAATGTTAGCGAAAGCAATGACCCAACAGTGGACTGGGCTTCGAGATGCAAAGAGACGCCTGAATTGGTAGCTGTTTCTTCTCTGTGGGATGAAAAGTAATATATATATATATATATATATATATATATATATAATATATATATTTTTTATAAATATATATATATATATATATACATATATATTTATAAAAAATACAGTATTATAATTTGGGAAATCAGTTTTGACATGATTCACATTGAAGTGCAAATGTTTTCCAGTTGGAAATTGTATTTAATAAATACACTCACACATCTCCTCTATCTATGCGTTTCTCCTGCTACTCTCTCTCTCTCTCTCCCCCTTTTCCTCTCTCTCTCTCCCCCTTTTCCTCTCTCTCTCTCTCTCTCTCTCTCTCTCTCTCTCTCTCTCTCTCTCTCTGACACACACACACACACACAAACATATTAAAAGTGTTCCAGTGCATTTGAGCCTAGCAACCGATGTGTTTTGTGGAATGTTTGTTCCAGCCCTGCTTGACTTTGCACTGTGGTCTAGCTCTGTGAAGATGGTATTTTTAATAACAACACAGGCCTCTGGCTCTGGAGACCATTGACAGGGAAACACACAGCATCCTGCCCACAGCACAGACAGCTCATCTCAACAACAGCACAGATAAAAGTCACTATTGTATAAATACTGCCACTGTAAAATTATACGTCTTGTCCCATGGTTGAATGTCATCAATGCACCCTGCATCGGTTCTGTGTGACGTCATTTTGAGAAAATTGTGCTTATTATTAACTGTACCAAAGAAAAATTTACGACTGAAATTCTGTTGGTGACAGTCTGACACCGTCGGCAATAGTTGAAAGTTCAGATGGCCGTGAAACTCGTCTTGTTCTAAAAGGCTTTTGTCTGTCTGCGTTTGCAGTTCTAAGCCTCAGGCTCGTCCTAAAGTGGGACTGCGATGTGTCGGTGCTTGTGGGTGGGTTCCCTCCGACGCTGTGCGAACACCAAAGTTAAGGAAAAAGAGACTGTGTCCTTGCCCTCTCCCACTCGCTTGTCCTCCCCAGCAGACAAGCCCATTTGAGACCGGACGATTAATTATTTACCCGGGCAAAGACAAGCCAAAGCCTGGGGAAACACAGCCAGGAGAGAAAAGGTCACCCTCATTCACACACACACACACACAAACACACACCCATGCATCCCAACAGGCATGCTGAAACAGACATTTTGATATACACCTCATCTCAAGCATTAATAGATATCCAAGTACACAAACACATAAACACACACGCTCACCGTGATGAAGAAATGAAGATTTATCGGTGCTCCAGACAAGCTCTGGATCATCCTTAGAACGTCACATTCAGGCGTCACCATGGAGACAGAGGCGAAGTCTAAGCAGACCGATGGGTTTAGAACAGAAAGGTCACTCATATGTCACAGGTGTCGAGCAATTTGGATCAATAAAACAAAACAGCCTGTTGTGCGTCCGTGGGGGTACGATTAAACATTTCTCGAGGAGACAGTTTTGAAGGTAGCACTTTAATCATGGCGACAAGGAGTCTAATAAGCACTAAAGTAAAAAATGCCACCTAGTCAGAAAAGTGCCCAGGTTGTTTCAGAACTATTGTGTCAGATAAAACCTCCGGTGTGAATAACAGCCTCTCTCTCTCTCTCTCTCTGTCTTCTCACAGCGCCAAAACACAGCTGGCCAAATGGGGTGCCAATGCTGTCGGATGATAAAAAGGTAAGGGTAGTGTGTATGTTATACAGTGTGTGTGTGTGTGTGTGTGTGTGTGTGTGTGTGTGTGTGTGTGTGTGTGTGTGTGTGTGTTTGCCAGCCTTTGTGTCCTACGTCGAAGACTTTGTGCCAGATAACTCACAGTCTGGCTTTAGCTAACTCAAACAATGTAGCCTATATTAAAAAACCTTGAATTTCTCCAAGGCCTGCAATTCCAATAGCAGCCTGAAACCTATTGTACATTTCCAGCACTCTCTTATCTATCAGCTGTCTATTGAATTAGGCAGCAGTTTTTTTCCTGAATGTCAGACTATAGTCTTGTAGCTCTCATAATGATTTCCTGTTCGCTGGTTCATGTTAGATAGGACGAGGTACATTATAAGAGTCTGATCCCACAGTGCCCTAGCATTGGCTTTCTGTATAAACAATAGGTCAATATGCCAATACTCATCAACTCCTGTCAGTGTGGGTCTTTAAAGACTGCTGTCTTCGTGCTTTTATCCACCCTGTCCACCCCCCAGTACTATCTCCCTCTATCTCTCTCTGTCTCTCTCTCCCCCTGCACACACCTAAACACACACAAAAACACCCAAAAAGCAAACACTGACAGAAATGTGTACTTTTTCTTTCTCCGTTCCCATCTTTTCCTCACACACACACTGGCCTACAGAAATACACACCCTGTTTTCCCTCCCACATACCTCCCTGTAATTGTTCACATTTCTCAGCTTAGCCAGTTCTGGTCCCTGGAGATTACAGGAGATTTGGCGGTGTGAAGCCTGTAGGTCAGTGGGTCACGGCCCAGCTGGGAGTTACACCTTTTGGATCCAGTGATCACACCTCCAGCTCACGTTTCACACTCCGTCTGAAACCTGACATGAGATGGATTTAAAGACGTATTTCTGCTCTCTGAATCTCTGACATAAAAATATATATAGATACACAAAAAAATAACGATGAAGGCACAAACAACAGAAGGAGCTGGACACTGCTGAAAGTTTTTTTACTTGAAAAATGTAAAAGGTTTGGGTCCCCATAAGATGTTTCTTAAACTCCAGTGAAGTCCTGCCTCTGTGTGGTCCCTGTGTTATGGCATCACCAGCCTCACTATGCCGACTGTGTCAACCTAGCTGCCCCATCCTGCCCCTAGCTGCCCCATCCTGCCCCTAGCTGCCCCATCCTGCCCCTAGCTGCCCCATCCTGCCCCTAGCTGCCCCATCCTGCCCCATCCTGCCCCTAGCTGCCCCATCCTGCCCCTAGCTGCCCCATCCTGCCCCATCCTGCCCCTAGCTGCCCCATCCTGCCCCATCCTGCCCCATCCTGCCCCTAGCTGCCCCATCCTGCCCCATCCTGCCCCATCCTGCCCCTAGCTGCCCCATCCTGCCCCATCCTGCCCCATCCTGCCCCTAGCTGCCCCATCCTGCCCCTAGCTGCCCCATCCTGCCCCTAGCTGCCCCATCCTGCCCCTAGCTGCCCCATCCTGCCCCTAGCTGCCCCATCCTGCCCCTAGCTGCCACATCCTGCCCCATCCTGCCCCTAGCTGCCCCATCCTGCCCCTAGCTGCCCCATCCTGCCCCATCCTGCCCCTAGCTGCCCCATCCTGCCCCTAGCTGCCCCATCCTGCCCCTAGCTGCCCCATCCTGCCCCATCCTGCCCCTAGCTGCCCCATCCTGCCCCATCCTGCCCCTAGCTGCCCCATCCTGCCCCTAGCTGCCCCATCCTGCCCCTAGCTGCCCCATCCTGCCCCTAGCTGCCCCATCCTGCCCCATCCTGCCCCTAGCTGCCCCATCCTGCCCCTAGCTGCCCCATCCTGCCCCTAGCTGCCTCATCCTGCCCCTACCTGCGCCATCCTGTGTATGCATCCAATATTTGTGTGGCCGCTTGGTTTATATCAACATTTGTATTTTATTTTTTAGAACCACCACAGGGGGTTTGATGGGGGAACTTTCTTTTCCACCTAGTAAGCTTTTTGTCCTGGAATTTCCATCAACACCCCCCCCCCCCTCCATAAATGATTGTTCTCTTTGGTAAACAGCTTGTGTCTAGCGCTCTTAGAAATAAGCCTGAAACTCTACCTCTGCAGGCACAGCGGTGGAGTGCAAGGAAGGGAGAAATAGAAAACATTCATTTTCCAGACTCAGCTAGGAGGAGGGTGAGGGAGATGGGAAGGGAGAGGGGGAGGGAGAGGGGGAGGGGGAGGGGAACTATGATTGGCGAAAAAAGAAAGCAAGCACAAATAAAGAAAGCAGAGGAAGAGAGAATCCAAGAGAGAGAGAGAGAGAGAGAGGGATGGAGAACAAGAGAAGAAAACAGTACAGGTATCAGGGAGGGAGGGAGGGGGATTGGTCGAGAAAAGAGGGGAATAGGTCAAACAATGCTGAGGGAGACAAAGACCTTGAGAGGTGTGAAATGAGACTAGAGCAGAGGACAGAGCAAGACAGGGGAGGAGGCGTGGGGGGGGGGAGTGTGTGAACCGCACAAGGTGTGTGCAGCAGGAAGTGTCTGACAGTGTGTAATAACGATCATAAATAGAGGGTGGCCCCGCTGACAACGCGTGTGTGTACAATTTCTCACACACACACACACACACACACACACACACACACACACACACACACACACATACACACACACACACACACACACACTCACACACACACTCACTGCCTTCCCAAGCCTGTTTTCTAGCTAATTTGAAAACTGTACGCATGCCTATCCACACATTTATATCAGAGATTTTTGGGGAAATACTTGAGTTTGTTCACCTTTTGAACCCCCAACAAAAATCCAACCCAAAGAGGAGTATCTGTCCAAGCAGAGTGTTGTGCACCTGCAGCACCAGGTGAACCAGACACCCAGGGTGATGTCATCGTGTTGACACTGCTCAGTGTGAGCTACTGATATCAGAGTCTTCCATCGGAGCCTGGCTCAAGACGCACTTATACCAGGAGTACAACAACAATGTTTTTGTTTGCTTGCTTTCCTACAGGTACACTATTGCATGTTTGAGGTTCACGTTGTTTAATTGTAACCCGTTTAACTAAATGCTCTTGTGGTTCTTCCCTTTTGGCACTTGTTTAGTTTCTAACAATGTATGCTTCATGTTCTGACTATACCCGCAATGCTTGGGGCTTGATGTTATGACCAGTGACCTATGCTCTTTTGTAAAGATCTCTCTTGGAAGTCGCATTGGATAAAAGCATTTGCTGAATATCACTATTAAATATACAAACCCTTCTCATGTTCTCATGTGTTTCTATCAGCTACATCTACGATCCCTCTGTTCCTGTGGATGTACGGAAGTCGGACCCAGCAGGCAGCACACTATACCAGACTCACCCGCTGCCCGGCGATGTGGCCCCTCGCAGCGCCCACAACCCTGCCAAGCAGAAGCAAGGCTTCCATAACCTGGGCTACAGCAGCAGCAACGCCAAGCACAATGACGGCACCCTCAAACTGGAGGCCGACTACAACCACATCAACAGGCTGCGCACCGTGGAGCCCGGCCCACAAAATGTGCAGGGATGGCAGGGGAAGGCTCAGTTAGGAGAGGGGGGGCCCTACATCATCCAGCCCCAGGGTCCTGGTGACAGATGGGGGGTTCCACTGGAGGGCACCCCCTCCCAGGTACCAGTGTACCCCAACATCCACTCCCTGGAGCACCAGAGGGAGTCGGCGTACCACAACTCGGACACGCTCCTCGGGAGGGGGGAGGGGAGGGGGAGGCAGGCCTCGGAGCACTCGCTGGCGGAGGGGGGGTACGGCGGGGAGAGCTCCTCGGTGGACGAGGGGGTTGGGGGGACCCCGGACTACCCTTGCGACACGGGCGACGAGGAGGAGAGCGTGCTGTCCGGGGACGTGCACACCAGCACCACCAGCCTGTCCTCCGCCGACACCAAGGACGAGCGGCGCCTGAAGACGGCCGCCCTGGACAGGAGCGAGGATGAGGGGGAGGGAGGGGAGGAGGACAGGGATGACGCGCAGAGCGTGACAGACTCCATGGTGGCAGAGGCGCTGGCGGCGTTGGATTGGGCGACCGCCGGGGAAGATTACGATTGACACATTCCAAAGAGTTTCCCCACAGTTCCGGAACGGCCCGTGAATTCACGACAGAAGCATTGGTCACAGTAACGCGCTGTAACAATCCACTAACAAGACTTTTTGAACTTCCCAAATATGATTTTAAAGGAACCATGCGTGAGGTCTGCACCAAAATGAAGTGGAACCCAATGTGTTCCCACCACGATTTAGAATCCCATTGATGAAGTATGAGGAGAAAAAAAATGGAACTGGTTTACAAACATAATTATTTTTAAATTGAAGTCACCGATATTTTTCTATTTAAAGTCACATGACACACACTGTACCTGACTGGCTGAGGGAATGTGGGCATGGCAACAGTATCAAGTCCCAGAAGTGAGTGAAGAAACTTCTGGTTTGTACTCCGCCTCGTCCACTTCTACCACAGAAGCTTCCGTCTGTTTCTACATGATTACCTGTGTTAGCTAGACACTGTGGATACAGCTGCAGTACCAGGGCTTTGAATCTTCAGGGACCGTCGCTCCATGGTACAGACACAGTAATGAGGTCATGTTGAGCTTTTTTCTTTCTTTTTTTTTCTTTTTTTGTATCAACACTCTGTTGTATTTTATCTGTGTTTCTGGTGTTATTTATTGTGCTGGGTGAAGAGTCTGTTATCAGTACGGGTCCAGAACTTGATGGCGTGGAGAAGTCAAGTAAACGCTGATGATTTAGTAGGACAGAAAGGTGAGGGGGGGTTATGCAAATGTTAGTGTCGTCGGTTAAACCAGTGACGTCAATCGAGTTTGCTTCCTCATTCAGGAATAATCCAGTCACCTATGGAGAAGCTTGCTGGATATTGTGAGGAGAGGAAATACATGAAACATGAGTATACTACTGATAACAGGTAAAACTACACTATGGATATAGTGGAGTCAGGTGGCTCAGCGGTTAAGACCTTGGCCTTGTTATCGGAAGGTTGTGAGTTTGATTCCTGGCCGTGGCTACATGATGTTGTGATTTTAAGCAAGGCACTTCACCCTGCTTGCCTTAGGGGGAGTGTCCCTGTACTTGCTGTAAGTCGCTCTGGATAAGAGTGTCTGCTAAATGACTAAATGTAAAGTATAGAGCTACATTTAAGTTGGTCTGTTTTAATGAAGGATTTAGGAGTGCTTATTACTGTGACTGGGACGGACTCCTCTGACTACCTGGGTTTTTTTGAGACCGTCTTTGCCTTGAGCTCGATGGGCTTTTATAGTTCAGATGAGTTATCACTTGATAACCTGATCACCTTGAGTTATCTGAAGCTTGCACATCATGTCCTGCCCAGGTGGGACTAGCTTCATCCCAGCCTGACCTGAGACATGGTCAGATTTGTGGTTCACCTGACTGAGACTCAAGTCTTGAAACTGTATTGTTACTGTTGTGTTGATGTCATTCTTTTGTCTTGCCAAAATCATTTCTGCTGTCATTTTATTGTAACGTTCGTAAAAGCATTTAGACGTTTAATTTTGCAATTATAATGTACTGCCAAGTAGCCTTATAATGATTCTGAATCGATGCACACACCATTTCAGGGGCACACGGAAAACAGCCAATTATATTTGTGTTCTAGTTTCTAGTTTAAAAACGATTCTTTGTTCACTCTCAGGCAAATGTCAGTCTTTCCTTTTCATTCTGTCTTGTTTTCCATGTACTCAAGGATGTGCATACAACTGGTAAAACAAAGCATGTGACTGGATGTTTGTTGTGTGTGTGTGTGTGTGTGTGTGTGTTTGTGCTCTCAGGTACTCTCAGATTCTCCAGAGTGTGTGTGTTCTGGGAGCAGATGCTGAATCCTAGCTGTGACAGCACACTGACAATCTTTACCACTAGAGAGTCCATGGGGAAGCTTTGCTTACAACCTCTTTTACACACACACCCACACACACACACACACACACACACACACACACACACACACACACCCACACACACACACACACACACACACACACACACACACAAAACAAACACACACACCAGGGCATCATTCAGACCATAATACTTGCAAATACATCTCACTAATACACACCCCAGGCATTATTCAGAACACACTACACATAATACTTGAAAAATACTTCTCACACATACACACCCCAGGCACCATTCAGAACACACAATACATAATACTTCCAAATACTTCTCACACATACACACACCCCAGGCATCATTCAGAACACACTACACACAATGCACACACAAGACACACAGAACACACTACACACAATGCACACACAAGACACACAGAACACACTACACACAATGCACACACAAGACACACAGAACACACTACACACAATGCACACACAAGACACACAGGAAGAGCTGCGGCCTCTAAGTTTGGCTCGAGCCACAGGATGTCCATTAGGCTGTCTGTCCCAGTGTGACCCTCCAGGGGGAGCGTGGGCGCTGATGGTACG
The DNA here is from genome assembly GCA_030340665.1 of Neosalanx taihuensis. Lineage (NCBI taxonomy): Eukaryota > Metazoa > Chordata > Actinopteri > Osmeriformes > Salangidae > Neosalanx > Neosalanx taihuensis. The sequence goes on from CM059313.1 coordinate 6,020,547, forward strand.
TCTTAAAGGAGAGGCTGAGACACCCTCTGTCTTGTGACCGTCTGTTTATATCTTCATCTCTCCGACTCCTGCTCCTCCTGCGTCTCCTCCTCCTCCTCTCCCCGATCGGTCCTCCAACATGGCCGTCTTCTGCATCTACATCCCCTCCTCCATGCGGTCGTTGTTTCTCCCCACCCCCCCTCCTCGTTTGAAAGGATTCTCAGCTCACCTCCAATCCTCTGGTTGTGTCAGGGGTTGTGAGCCTTCCTCACGGCACTCTGGTCTTTGTTGACACACACACACTATTATTATTTCTTTCACCAAGAATATGCCTATACTATTGCTTAAAATGTCGATATGTGAGAATAAATGTAGGCTGAACATGTAGCTAAACATGCCTATTTTATATTATGCAATTCTGCATCCAGAGAAAAGAGCACGCACACACTAAGAAATGTGTGTACCTTAGGAATACTGTAACACTGTTATTTATCCATGCAATTAAAACGGCCATGAAAGAGATTGTTTGATCTCCCTCCAAAATACTTTGCATGTGAACGGCTTTGTGTACTTTGCGAGGTGTGTTGTTGATTCATTTCAAACCAGTTTGCTTTAGCCTTGGGCTATCGGGATTATGATGTCATAGGTCTGTGTCTCTACTTCCTGGTGTTCTGAAGTTAGACACAGAATTATACGACAACTCGCTTCTACAGTCTTGATGGGGAAAGGAATCGTACGAGGCAATTTCTTCATGCTTTAGTTAAGGAGTAAAGGAAAGCAGTCTTAACTTATGCCTTAGTATGAGTGGCATCACAAGGCAGAGGGAGAGAATTCATTAAGTCTGTTGCTTCATCACCTATTGCCTTATCCTCTGAACAACAGCAAGCTAAACATGATGGTAGGATATTACTACCTACATGTGTTTTTCGGGAACCAGATTTTTTGCTCGGTTGGATCGAACCGTGGGAGCCCGGTCAACAGAGAAGGAAGACGCAGAGAGGAAGACACAGGATACTCAGTCTGTGTTTCAAGGATGGCAAGAAGCCATTTTGCTGCAAGGTTGCTGCGGTTACAGAGGCTGTTGGGACAGTTTTACAATATGTAAATCATTGACACCTAGACTGTCGACCACACCCACACTCCCCAGTGTCTTTGTCAAGCTCTGCCGTTGAAAAGCCTCATGCCTCCTTTCTCTTGGCTCAGGGCCACAGCCGCCACAGAGAGGGAGGCAAGGAATCGAACGAGACCCTGACAAGTGAGGGTGGAGTCCACCTGTATGGGAACTACAGGACAGTGACTGCAGTCTTGGCATACGATCGATTCACATACTAAATCAAAGACGGAGAGAAACGCTGTAGTCATGCTCGGGAACGAAAGGCCATTTCCATTTAATCGATGTGATGCGTTCACATGATATATTATGTTGGTTTTATATTAAATATGGCATTTTATTGTATGCATTAAAGGCTTGGGTCATTAGATTGAGAGAGCGCACTTCAAGAGGATGATGGGAAGGAAAGACAGGGAGATGCTAACAGAAGAGAAGGAATCAGAAAGGTTTCCGTTACAAGCAATGACTGTGGATGTCACCATTTTGTCCTGGTGAAAGGTGTAGCAAATGCACAAATACCCTCTGAGAGAGTCAATATCTGCAGCGGATCATCCTGTTAAGGAGAGGGCTAATATCAGGCTGATATCCAATGACATTATTTACTGTTATGACAACTTTTTCCATTGCGTCCAAATGATCTTGTTGCTGTCCACACCGAGACACATGATCCTGTCTCTGCCACCGTCAAATGAACACGCTGGTAAACACAGGAATGACAATCACTGGGACACCGTCTGGACAATATCACCCCCTGTTGTTCAAATGGGGAATTTACCCTGGCTAGAGAACAATACTTCATTATGTAACAGTTGTTCTACTCAAAATGGGAGTTCCTTTCTTAAATTCAGAGGAAATGCAGTGTGTGATCAAAACGGGTCTTCGGGCCTACATGGTGTGTTTGAAGACAGAGGCAAACCTGATTGCATTTGTAAGGTCAGGAGCAAAATTGCGGTCGAGGGTAATCTTTAATATTAAATGTTGGTGCCAAACACCTCTTCTTTCAACCTCTTCATCCAGCTGACATTAATAATGACATCAGATTAAAGAAGCAGAGACAGAGAGAGAGAGAGAGGGAGATAGAAGAGTTGACTGACTGACTCCATATTCAAAATTAATATGATAGATCATCTTGTATTATTACTTTATATTAGAAAGGGAGGAGAGCAGGATATAACCAGGACGGAACGAGGAGGATGATGGAAATGAAAATAAGGAGCCACTCAGTGCATTGGCGTAAGAATGTATTTTCCACCCATAAAGTCATACTAACCCCTTATGTATTTTAATGAAAGAAATGACATACTAACTCCCTTTGATCATCTCCCCAACTATATCAATCCGATGCCCTTGGCTGAATATTGAATAGCAAATGAATGATAACGAGGATAATGAAGAATTGACAAAAAGACACCATTTCCTAACACAGAAAATGTATAAATTCATTATAGAATCAATTTATACACTGCAGATATTTATAAATAACTTGTTACAACACTTTGACTTGATAAACATCTTCTCTTTGGACTTGAATTAAATAAGTCAAAATATGTTTATTAGTGTCAACATTCATATCGTCTATGAAGTTAGGAAGATGTCTTTTTAAAAACACCCCTGTAAAACAATACGTAAAAACATTTAGGCCCAGTGGGGAACTAATTTGATTAGATTTGATCATTCAGAGCTGAAGTACTGAAAAGCCTGTATAAAAGCAACACAGACAATGGAATCATAGGCAAGTCGTAAATAGGCACATATAACGAAATAAACATTACAAACTCATGCCAACACATTTTCCTAAAATCTCTGTGAGAATGAAAATAGCTTTAGTGTCCACATAAGCTAAGAGAAATGTACTGACAGAAGGTATTTTGGTTTGGAAAGACCAAAATCAAATATTGTCATAGGTGTACGTATGTTATACTTGGGAGTATGCAAGGACACTTTGTAGAGGTAACATCCGTGTTCTGGCCGTATCCTATACTACATACTGTATACAAAATATTCATATTTTTCAACATGAAACACGCGTCTGCTGAATCTCAGGAGTCAAATACAAATGGCGCGTGCTATTCCTTACAAGCACACACACACACACACAGGTCATTCTGGGATGACACACATTTAGCCTGCCCATGTCCGTTAAAAACTAAATTCACAGAACTGAATCCACACAGTTAAAAAATGTAATTTAAGATGATCATACACACGTCCTATATAATACGTCTACAAAATAAAGGCAGTCAATCATTGGCATACCTAATCAACAGATCGTCCTTAAAATGTGGGCTCCAGATTTCTGCTAATTGGCACAAAATCACAAACGTATAGTAGCTTCCTGTTAAACATACAAAATCATACATTCACAGTCACATCATGTCTGCTTGTGAACAGGGATGGACATAAATCCTGTGATCTGCTGACCTCTAACTGTTGAAACCAGCTAGAGATTGTACCTGGGAAGGAAGTGTTTTGGTATAACAGCTTGAACTGGGCTCTTATGTGAACCACACCTACTGCAGCGTCCACACCCTGCCCTGGGGCTGTTTCATTGGCAGCTCCTTATTTGGGGAGGGGATGTGGATGAACATTACACACACACAAGCACACACACACACACACACACACACCTCCTTAGGTAGGTATAACATTGGCAGAATGGCTAAGACCTCAGCTTTGGCTCTTCCTCCTCATCGTAATCATCAGCAGCAGTCTCTCAGCCCATCTGGTTGCTGAAGGGAGAGGGGAGTGGAAGGGGAAGGTACCAACCCCTCCTGGACTCACCCAGCTGCCGTCCAATGATTACCCTCCAGCACGGCAAGGCATTCTGCCGCTTGCTTTTTGAAAGTGTCCAATTAGATTCCCAATTTCTGTTGTTTCTGCCGAGCTCTGTAGGGAGACCAACAGCACATGATGAGGGGTCTGAATGTTGGGGAGAGAGAGAGAGAGAGACAGAGAGAGAGAGAGAGACAGAGAGAGACAGAGACCGAGAGAGAGTGAGAGAGAGAGAGAGACAGAGACCGAGAGAGAGTGAGAGAGAGAGACAGAGAGAGAGAGAGAGACAGAGAGAGACAGAGACCGAGAGAGAGTGAGAGAGTGAGAGAGAGAGAGAGAGAGAGACAGAGAGAGACAGAGACCGAGAGAGAGTGAGAGAGTGAGAGAGAGAGAGAGAGAGAGACAGAGAGAGACAGAGACCGAGAGAGAGTGAGAGAGAGAGACAGAGAGAGAGAGAGAGACAGAGAGAGACAGAGACCGAGAGAGAGTGAGAGAGTGAGAGAGAGAGAGAGAGAGAGAGAGAGACAGACAGATAAACTGAAGATAAATAGGCCTTACCTTGCCTTCACTTTGTGTTGGCTTCTTGTGCCTGAGACAGAAAGTAAAGAATAAAAAAAGAAAATCAATGAACTTCAGTTCGATGCTCACGCTGCAGACAAACACAGACAGAATTGATACAAACACGGACATCTCTAGCAAATAAATACGGTCATCATGACGTTTTATGACAAGTCCCTTTTGGGATACCCAGCGTCGGACGGAGGCCTCTCTCTAGGACTGACCTGTGCCTCAGAGGTGGTCCTGCTGGGGGGCCCCACCTCCGCAGGAGACGTGGGCACGCCCCCATTGGAGTCTGTGATCAGGAGGGTCCGCCTCTCCCTGGTGGGCTTCTCACACTTGGTCACCCGGAACCTGGGGGGCGACAAGCGGCATTACACCCGTCGCTAACGCGACCGTAACCAGGGACGCAGCGCTTAAGGTCCCGCAACGCCCCAATCAGCCAAACAAGCCGCGGAAATATTGATGTTGATAAGCGTTGATCTATACGGCCTGGCTGAATCAGGGGGTTGTTAAAACATGACTGGGGCATGCGGCTGGAACTCAGATGATCAATGTTCTGCTCTTATTGATCAGTCCGTCGGGGGGGGATCGGAGATGAATTTCCGCTGGCATTGAGCCTGGGCTGCACTCAGGAACACACACACACACTTCACTCTGTACGACACACATATCACTCTCAATCTCTCTTAAACACTCCCACATCACTCTCCCCCTCCTCCTATCACGCACACACTCTCTCTCGCTCTCTCACCACGCAGATGTAATTTAATCAGTGAATGAATATTCCCCCCCTTAGGTCGGGGCGACCCCAAACACCTCCATTCATCTGGATGAGCAAATTAAAAATGTGGCTCTCTGCATTCAGAGCAGTTCTCCAGGGTTAGAGGGAGGGCGGAGGAAACAGTCTTTCACAGCAATGAGCTAGCAAGGTTCAGTAGGTCTCCCTCTCCCACGCATCCACACACACACATGCACACACACACGCACACACCCACACACTTACACACCCACACACCCACCCACACACACACACACACACACACTCACTCACTCACCTGCCCACTGCCAGCACCGTGACCTCCCCACCGCTCCTGCGATCCACCTTCCTGTTGGAGATCTTCCTGGTTAGCGGCCAGCCCTTCTTCAGGTTACAGCGGTTACAGATGTTCTGGTTGGCACCCACACCCCCGATGGTGTGCAGGTGGTTGCAGGTGTGCTTGGGCTTGGCCGCCGCCGCCACCGGGGCTGGGGCCCCAGGGAACACGGGTGTGGTTGGGGAAAAGGGTGTGATGGGGGATGTGGGCGTGGTCGGCCTGAAAGAGGAGGACAGTTGTGGTTAGTCCTGTACACAGGGCTGGATGATACAGACATGTGTGTGTGTCATGGTGGCACAACACATTTGTCTAAAATGGTCTGTTCTGGAGGTTCAGGGCCATCGGCTGGGTAGTGAGTAGAGTAGTCTACTTTACTTTATTCTATTTCATTTTTTATATTGTATTCTATTGTATCTTCTTTATTGTATATTTTACCCTGCCACTCTGTGTGCTGTACCCTGCTGCTGTTGTGGAATGCAATTTCGCCCCGGGAAACTAATAAAGGATTTTCTTATCTTCACTCTTATCTACTGAAGCTCTCCAAGGTTTTGGAAATGTTCTACAGGGTTCCATTCTAGAATGCTGGATGGAGCGGTATGGAATCGTCTTTTTTGTAAGTGTCAATGATGGTTACGTGTGTAATGTTGTTTTGATATTCTTCATATTCGTTTTCTCTTGTTTTGATACGTTTAATAAACATTGACAAGACACATTACCCAAATACAGCATAGCGGATTGATTCTAAAAACATTTTTCACATGGACAGGTCTAGATTTGGCTGTTTTAGAATAGTAAATGATATGTGTGTGTGTCTGTGTGTAGACAAATGTAGGCCCTGGGATAAGATGCGAGTGTTATACACAGCAGGAACCTGATCGTATAGTCTTCTCTGGCCGTGTGTTTGTGTGAGAGAGATTGTCCTCTCCCAGTTAAGGGAAAAGGGGTGTACTGACTTAAGTGGTGGCAGGGCTGTATGCGGTGGCTTAGGGTGAGTGAGTGTGCACGCGGGTGTGTGAGTGTGTGAGAGAGAAAGAGAGCGCGAATTAGAGCACTTTGCCTATACTTGTCTCTATTAGCTACAGGGACACCGTGGAAATGAGCTGGTAAGATTGGAGAACAGCGTGTGTGTGTGTGTGCGTGTCGCAGTTAGGATAAGACATGAAGAGAGGGGATGAAAAATGCACGCACGGCAGCGGAAAGAGAGAAAAGTGATGAGTGGAATAGAGGGACCAGTAGATGGAGGGTGAAGAGAGGGGGACGGTGAGGAGGCAGCTGAGAGGGGGGAGGAGAGGGGGATGAGTGAGGAAGGAGGACGCGGAGGATGGGGATTAATGGCGTGGACAGCACCACTGCGGCGAGGAGGACTGAACTCCTCATCCAGAGAAACGACAGAGAGAGAGAGAGGGGGAGAGAGAGAGAGAGAGAGAGAGAGAGAGAGAGATAGAGAGAGAGAGAGAGAGAGATAGAGAGAGATAGAGATAGAGAGAAATCCATCCAAGCAACACTCTAAACACAACCTGCCAAATCCTATTCCAAACCCTGACACACACACACACACACACACACAACCCTCTGGTGAGTCATAAATTACCCTCCACCCCCTCGGTCACCCCCTTTAGGGGCCGCTCCAGCACCCCTAAGTGTTCTACTGGCAGACTGCCCACCCAGGCTGAGAGTGGAGAGAGAGAGCAGGGGGAGGGAGAGAGACGTGAGAGAGAGAGGGAGAGGTGAGAGAAAGACAGGTTAAAGAAGTGAAAAAGACAAAATTGGAGAGAGAGAGAGAGAGAGAGGGCGGAACAAAGAGAGAGAAAGAAATGGAGAGAGAGAGGGAGGAAAGGAGCAAGAGAGAGCTACCGACATGCAGACTTTTCCAGAATAACCAGTGCTTTGCCATACCTCATCGATTTATACCCTCACTCTTCGTCACTCTGCCCGATATGTAAAAATATCTCCACTTTCCCTCCCTCCCTCTCTCCCTGCCTCCCTCCCTCCCACCCTCACGTTCATTCCTCTTCTGCCTCCTCAAGGTCGAGACGCCTTGCCTCTACGGCTGAACGAAGGGTAGCAAGTGAAGACGTCTCATCGCACTTTCATAGCTTTCATGTTCCGCTCTTTGATCTAGCGCCGCTGGCAGCCCTCCATCTCTGCCTCTCCCTGTGAGGGGCGGCCGGGGTAGAGGCCAGGGACGCCACGCCGGCCAGCCTCACATAGACTGGAGTCAGGCGGTGATGAATACGACGCCGCCACCCATTAATCAATGCCATATCCGCATAATGGGCCAAGTGTTTCAACAATCTACCAGTGAACTGCGGCTAGCGAGATGAAGAAACGTGTATTAAGCTCACAATTGTGGAACATATGCATGCCGGAGTCGTGCAGCGGAGGAATACACCTCTGCCTTCACCCCCTCCTGCTGCCCCCTCCTCCTCCTGGGGCAGCCAGGAGCAGCGGGTAGCCATGGTAGCGGAGCCTAGCGGCCAATCCAAAAGCTCAACCATGTTCTATGCAGAAAAAACCCATGTGAACGTGCACACTCCATGCGGAAAAGTCCGGTAAAAAAGCCCACCTCGGGACTAATCAGTGCCCCATGGGGAATCGAACCAAGGACCTTCTTGCTGTGAGGCGTGGCCATTGTGCAGTGCTAAAGTGGTTAGGGCATTGGAGGGATGAAAAAGTTATATTTGTTAGTCGTCACACTCTGGGGGGGGGGGGGTCAGGAAACTAGACAGGACTGTAATTTGACCCAAGCGTTTTCAGGTCAAATCCAAACAAACTTGTAAGTCAAGTTTGATCCATTTCAGAGACAACACTGTCATCTAGTGGCTAGAAAGAGAACTACACCCAGATCAGCCCCCAACAACTCTGATGTTCAGTTACAGATACACACTCAGGGAAGACTTTGCTCACGCTAAAAAGGCTTGTCATACCTATTGAAACCTGCCATTTTACACTGGATGTTTAGTGTAGAAGGACTGAAAGAGAGATCATTCCAAAGATGTGTGCGTGTTCGTGGGAGGGCAGAGGTGTCGTAGCCGGAGAGCATAAACTGTGAGAAAGTGTACTTACCCATCAGAGTCGATGCTGTTTTCATGAACCATGGCTTTGAGAGCATCAGAATTAGCTGAAGACAAAGAGAGGGGGGGTGGGGGGGGGGGGGCAAAGTCAGAGGAGGAGAGATAAACAAAACTGGAGCCTTTATTGGATGATGGGAGGGAGTGACTGTGACCACTATGACTCCACACAACAGAGCCTGGGGCTGATATATCCATGAGGTAGGGAGGGGGACTACAAAATTAACACAATAATTAACATTTGCATTTTCAATGTATTAATGGTTAGACGAGGAAAAAGTCTGTTGGTAGGCTCAGTTCAAACATTTGAACTTAAAGTAAGTGGGGCGTTCTAACAAAGTAGCATTTACTCTTTTAAACACACATGACTGCTCCCTGGACCTCTAAATGAGCGCGCTCGCCTTCTAAAGCACTGACCCAGATCAGCAGAAACTGAATCAAAGGCTTTAAAAGGAGATTGCGCGGGTTTAGGAACGCCTCGGAAATCCACTGAATGGACTGAATGGAGCCACACCCATGTACCCTGCACCCGAGGGTTTCCACTGGAGTTTCCACATCCGGCTATCATCCTGATTAAGGCCTCTGGCTGATCACTACTGTAAATGGACACCTGTCATTCAGCCCTCATCCTCCACACAGGGAACGCTCAGCGCGTGTCGGACCAGGTGTTTATGATGACAAACACTTTAAGCTGGGGGGGGGGGGGGGGGGGGGGGGGGGGAAGGAAGGAAGAGGGATGAATGAGAGGGATGAATGAGTAAGGAGGAATCAGGTTATGGATTAGTGGTGTGGACAGCAACACAGCAGTGAGAGAGGGAGAAAGAGACAGAGACAAAGAGAGAGGGAGAAGCAAAGAGAGAGAGATAAAGAGACAGAGAGACAGAGAGAGAGACAAAGAGAGAGAGAGACAGAGAGAGGAGAAGGGGACTAAATAATGGTCACGTCATCTGTGATATTACACCCAGGCTGTGTATATGGCGGTGACGTCCTATTCTTCCCCACAGGAGACTCTACTGCTAAGGCCACGCTACTAAGATCGGTGACTCACTCCCCTGTGGGAGTGGGTAACAGTCAGCCAGATGATGCCAGGATACTTCCACTACACTGGGCTAATCTGAAGAACCTGAGAAGGCCAGGGGAGGGGGGGTGGGGGCCGTCCCGGATAAATCATTGACAGCATGGAAGTGAGGAACATTCGGGGTGTGTGTGTGTGTCACTGCTGTCTCCATCCAGGAAGTCGTTCACATAATGAGGATGAGTTTATCATCTTACAAGCTAAATATATTTGGCCATCAGAAGGACTCAACTCTCTGGATGTTGTCACTGGTATTTTTAGTGCATGACATTCACAATGACAACGGTCTAATTAGGTCCTCCAAGCATGGGAACTGACCTCAGGGATATTGTTTTCTTCAGTGGCAGTAATGTGGGGACACACTGCAAGGGTCTGATATGAGGCAACGAATGGCATTAGATTTTATTTTCCTGATGTGTAAAAAGCACATTCAAATTATTCACTTGCTTTCTCTGTCTCTCTCTGTCTCTCTCTCTCTGTCTCTCTCTCTCTGTCTCTCTCTCTCTGTCTCTCTCTCTCTGTCTCTCTCTCTCTGTCTCTCTCTCTCTGTCTCTCTCTCTCTCTCTCTCTCTCTCTCTGTCTCTCTCTCTCTCTCTCTCTCTCTCTCTCTGTCTCTCTCTCTCTGTCTCTCTCTCTCTGTCTCTCTCTCTCTGTCTCTCTCTCTCTGTCTCTCTCTCTCTCTGTGTGTGTGTGTGTGTGTGTGTGTGTGTGTGTGTGTGTGTGTGTGTGTGTGTGTGTCGGGGTTTGGAATAGGACTTGGCAGGTTGTGTTTAGAGTGTTGCTTGGATGGATCTCTCCTGCTTGCTCTCCTATTCTTTCTCTCTCGCTCACACACACACACACACACACACCTGAAAGGGGTTTGTCATACCTTCATTCTTCATGATGTAATGAACAATCTGTCCAACAGTGTCGGCGTTGCTTTCACTGTAGGAGTCGTTCAAGTCTGAAAACACATCTGAAATCACACACACACACACACAAACACAAACACACACACACACACAATTCAAACACAGAGTATCTGTATTCCCCAATCATTTATGTGAAAGGTCAATCCTTAGAAAGCCTGGAACCAGGAAGAAACAACTTGTTCGTCCAGTTTAGGTTCAGTCAACATGCCTTTTTCCACCTGGGCGTTCCCATGCCAACACAGACACACATTCAGACAAAGGCTGTGACACAAAACGAAGGCCACATATGGCCTGGTAACCCTGGTAACCAAGAATACCTCCTGTTCGAATGCTGCTGTATGAAACCTGTAATATAGACACACAACTACAGTGGAACAGAAAGCTGGACGGTCACATTATATTCTTTGGTGTGCAGTGGCCTCTAATTAAAAAAATATGGTATTCTGGAATGCCTGCCTCTCCATACACAGACAGACAGACACACACACACACACCACCTCCTTCCTCCCAAAGGTCTGCAACGTCCAGCATGTGAGCCACACTTCCTAGTACTTCCTGTAGGCTATTTCCTGTGTTAACTTCTGGTAAGTGACTAAGTATAAACAGTCCCGTTTCCTCATTCTATTCGAGGCTGTGCCTGGTTGAATGTTTTTCCTAACTAGAAACAGACAGAATGGGAATCCTCCCTCCCCATTTCAAATCAAATCATTTGCTGAATAGTGCCAATGTCCCATCACAGTGCACGGCTCTCTCCAGATAATCTCCATATGCATTCGACACACAAAGATTCCAGGAATCCACCTACTCACCATTACTGTTCAACCATCCGGGGCAGCTCTCACTAACTAGCTGGAGCGATCCCTCAGCAAGACACAATTAAGAGGGACTAGCTGAACAATGCAGGGAGAGATGGCAACATGATAGCACTGAATGGAAGAGCGGCCTGATTCAGCTGTACCAGCACACACAAACTGCTGTTGAAATCCTTTCATCGAAACACAATAGGGGACTGGAGGGATGGAGACATTCGACAGGACACACACGCACACACACACACACACACACACACACACACACGTCTCTCCGAAGTTGAAATCAAATGAAGACTGGACCCTGAGGGAGGTAGAATAGCCTCCCTTCTTCTCTCCGATGAAGAGATAAATTAATTACCGACAGGAGACGTACTGCTACATGTTTGTGTCCTGCCTCGTACGGAATGTGACTCCCTGAAGACGCACGTTTTAAACTGGGGTGTGCGGAGGAGAGGAATTACTGACCTCACCTCTGTAAGGAGAGAGAGCGCCCAACGCAGAAGAGCGGAGACAGAGAGAGACAGACAGCGTTCCGTGCCAGTGCTTCGTAGCATGTCTTGAAGTTCAGTACCACCTCGCAGCAAAGCTATGACATAACCACAGATAACCACCGCTATGCCTCAACCGCTCAAGTTCAAACACGACCATCCCCGCCTGCTCCGACACCGCCATCGCACCACACAAGCACAGGGCGCCATCAGGGCCACGGTTTGAATTTCAACACAGTTCAGTTGGTGTCGGTCTGTCAGTCCTGCTGTGAAACTTGAATTGGGTATACTGTGATGGCGCTGATGAATTTACTCTAACTTGCTGCCTCAGTAGGCACCGTCCTGCCAAATAGTTTCCCCTTGGGGATTAATAAAGTATTTCTGATTCTGAATAAACTTCTAACTTTACAGCTAGGTAGTTTACAGAGCGATGGTGTTGGTTAGATGGTGATAGTGATACACATTTAAGAGCCACAAAGCTGGTGTAGAAGCTACATGGTATCTAAAGCTCTTTTTCTATCTGTATTTTTCTTCAGTATGGCCTGGGTAACCTTCTCCTGCTTCTCTGCACTTCCAGAACAATCTTTGAGGACAGCAAAACATGTCCTTTGACCTACCTGTACTTATCAGAGAAACAGTGGTAAAATGAATATTTATTGTTCATCAGCATTTGCAGGAAACACGGTGAAGTTAAAACAGTTGTCCTTATCTTTTATTGTATGATGTTGCTTAGGGTCAGGTTAGGTCAGATGACCTTTTGTGTCGGTAGTACGGAAAGAACATGTACATTGATTACACAGAGGTTAGACTCTCAGTAACAGCCCGAATTGACAACCTGTTAAAACTATGTGGAGTTAGTAATTTCATGAGAACGCATGTGAGAGAAGGCGGAATCCTAAACCCTGCACTTTCCAATCCAATCACCCAATGTTCTGGAGACTTAAAGCACAAAAACATCCAAATAGAACATAAGAGAACACTCACACCAGGCAGCAAAAACAAACCTCTTACTTTTACTCAATAGGTATTTCCACACACTCCCTTCCTCTCCTGTGCGCTCTACCAGATACTATACTTCAACTTGAACATCAACATGACCTTCTCTTCTGCCTCCCCTCATTTCCTCCTCCCCCTCCTCCCCCTCCCTCCCCTACTCCTCCTGGCTCACCTGCTCCCTGTTCCAGGTCTTTCTTTTCCTCCTTCACCACCTCCTCCTCGTCCTCCTCATCCTCCGCTTCGGTGGTGCAGCGGTAGCCTTTCCTCTTCAGCACGTGGCAGATAAGAACTCCCAGAAGGCCGAGCAGGAAGAAGACAGGTACCAGGACGAAGGCGATGTACACCGGGTTGCTGTGATCCTCCTCGCCAGGGGCTGGGGTCTGACCAGCTGAAGAAAGGGATGGGACAGAGAGAGAAAGAGAGAAGGGGGGAGGGGGGATAAGGGGATTTGGGGTGGAGAGGGAGAGAGAGAGAGAGAGAGAGAAGAGAGAGAGATGGAGAGAAAAGTGAGGGAGATATGGGGAGAGGATGAGCAAAGGCCAAGAGGAAGTAGAGAAAGAGGGGAAGGTGCATTAGAGGACTGACCATGACACATGATGCGTGTGTGTGGTCAGGAACCTATCGAGTACTGACAGCATCATTAAAGGGTTAGCTGATACCCTGAAGTGGAAGGAGATAAGTCCCAGCATGCACAGCAGGAGAAGCCACACACTGGAGCAACTGTCAGCTGGCCTGGCACAGACGGGAGGGAAATATAACAAGTCTGTCACGTTGCCTTGGCAACTGGCAAGCATGGTCCCATGCCTCGGTTTTTTTTCCGCTACGGTCTCCAGCAGTGACTGCTGGCTGGGGGAGAGGGTGCGGGGTCAAAGAGATGTCGTTTTCCATTGACAGGCCCTTCAGAGCCAAGAGAAAGGAGGGAGGAGAGAGGGAGAGCGTGAATAAGCAGGGACAGAGAGAGAGCGAGAGAGAGAGAGAGAGAGCGAGCAAGCGAGAGACAGCAACTGTCATTGTCATCACACTGAGACATGCTGACTCATACGCGATTGTCATCCCTTTAACGTTCCATGCTCGCTGTCGCTCTCCCTCTCTCCCTCCCTCCCTCTCTCCCTCCCTCAAGAATGACTGTTTCCCTCCCTTCGCCTGCTCCTTAGAGCTTTTAGAGAACGACATGTAAGAACATTGGGGGGGGGGGGCAGGTTAGTTGATGGCTTTGGTTCAATTTAATGGGTCCCCAAATGGCTGTTGTCATTGACAATGAAGGCCATCCTTGTGCTATCGGGAGAGGCACCCGTGCACTTACCAACGAACAAGCAGGCTTCTAAACTAAATCTAGACATTTAACACTGGGTCTGGTTGCTGTCACAGAGAGAGCTACTCAGTTACCCCTTCACTCCATTTCCCAAACCATCATGCACCATCCCAAACCATCTCCGCTTTCCTCCCACTGAAACCCCCTGATGGCTGCACAGCTTGAACACAAACAGAGCACTCCCACTAACATAACCATAAACATGGCCGCCCCAAACCTGTTCTCACGCGCTGGACTCTGGATTCATTACTGTACAGAACACAAGGGGAGAACGTTAAGACTCGTTAGTCTTTATCTCCAGCTTCACAGGGACAATATATCAGAGAGGGAGGGGAGGGTGAGGGGGTGGTAGCTGGGATAGGTAGGGTGAAGGTCAAAGGTCACGGGGTAAGGCCCTAGTTTGCTCTGTCAGACCTGATATTCTTTTGCATTCCAGGCAGCGTCCACGCCAGACAATGAGGCGTTTTGTCTGTTCCCTGAGTGTATGCGTGTGTGTGTGCGCACGTGACACAGACAGACATAAGGCCTCCCTGTGTGTTTGTGTGTCTCCAGTACGTGTAGTCATGGACTAAGCCTGCCTGTATCCCAGCAGCCTTTTCCCTCCATGTCTGTGCTTTTCTCTGCTGCTTGCTCTTGTCCCACGCCTGGCATGCATAGAGCTGGCCACGCTCTCTGCTCCCCATCCCACCCTGCTAGCCTTCCTCCAGGGAGCGACCAGGAGCAGCGGGCAGCCACGTCTGGAGCCCAGTCCAACTGCTCAAGAATATGGAGGAGAAAACCTAGGTGAGCATGAGGAGAACATGCAAAACTCCACACAGGTAGGCCTGAGAGGTAGACCACCTGAGCGATGATCAGCTCCCTGAGAGGGGATTATATCCAGAACCTGGAAGCAAGGTAGCTTTACCGCGATTTTAAACTGCACTGGAAATCTGCTAATCCACATAATAGGATGACTAATAATTGAGTCGGCAAGATGAGGCGGATACCTCTAACTGATAACAAAAGGACCAAGGTTATTTAGTCAAACCTATTTGTCATTGGGTAAAACACAGGCCAGACAACAAAAATGGCCAGAATGGTCCATGTAAGCACTTCTCTGAGCGATTCATTTTCCGACTGAGTATTACAAGCCCCTATATAATGATTTCAGCTCCAGAATAGGCCCGCATCCTCCACTGTAAGAACAGGTAGAGTTTCCTAGATTTGGGGTTTTAGTACCTCACTCTAACCTTTCAGTCGAAGAAAACACCTCAGTGACTTTGAACATCACAAAAGAGCACCTGACATTGTGGGTGCAGCTCATTAATGGGCATTTGCCCATTGTTGTGGATTCTATCTTTTCCCTCCAACATCGCTGGCCCAACTGGTTTGTTGCATTCTTTCTTTGTGGCCATGAATAAAAGATGAGCAATCAAGCAAAACAAGGCAGGTGTTGCATCTTTTATACTGTAAACAATGGCGGTCACAAGGATATAGCACTTACCAAGATGCATACAGGCCAAATGTGAATAAAGAAGAGGAACATAGGAGTGATGCAATGGCCTCCTTCCTACATGATCCCAGACATGCTGTGTCAACATGGAACAATTCAATATGTTCCAAATGGACATACAAGAAATGGCTGAGTGAGGTCCAAACCTACTTCCTTCTGCCACTCTAGGATCCACTCTGGCCACAGCCAGGGTCTCCAAGAGGAAAGGAGAAAGGAGGGGGGAGGGTGTGTGGGTGGGTGTGTGTACATTCCGTGGTCGGTGCATTGGGATAATTGAATCCAATGCTAAGAATGAGGAGGATTACATATGGGCCTTTTGGTGAGACCAGGCACCAGCTGGCCTCATAGTGGAGAGGGGGAGTGGGGGCTATGTCACGGGGGACAGATACGCGCCAACTCAGAAAAGGTCACCTCTCGCTTGTTATTGTTGACCACAATGCCCGACAGTGAAAAGACGCACAATGATGAACTGAGACAGGAAACTATTGTTATCAGGGTGAATGCTTGGGGCTTGAGACATGATGTCAGAAATCAAGGATACTTGCAGGAGGCAGATACTCTGTTTAAAAACCTTTGACATTCTCAGCAACGGAACAATATGTGTGTTTTTGGATGTGAAAAAGCAACGAAGGAGCTAGAATGTCAAATAGCTCCAAATCTGTTCTCTATGTTTCTTGACGCATAGAAATCTTGATAATTGGTGTTCTGTATGAAAGGTGATTTCACAATGGCTGACAACATTTCTAATGACTACATGATACTGTTCATACTGTCAGTCAAATGACTGGGATCCCTTCTTCAGCTCTGCAGGTGAAGTCAGTCAGTCTACGCTACATGAGACTAGTACAAGTAAAGAACCAAAAAAGGAACAGGGACAGGGGTGTGTCTGTAAGAGACTGACAGAGATCCATAACCTTACTCTGCTGTAGGATCGAATAGAAAAGTTTAGATTTTGGTTTCTATTAGTGCATCGATGCATTTTACGGCAGAGTGGAAATCATTTACCTTTTAACTTCAGTTAACCGTCTCTTACAACTAAAAAGAAAACTTTGTCTAGGGCAATTTGACACCGGATTAACAAATCGACAGAGAACAAGTCAAGTTTAAAACGAACATTTGCAAGTAGGCTGCAGTCTATCACATTTACAACAAAAACACACAACTAAACAATCATAAACAAACTTTTTGCTGATCACATCAATGCAACCAGTTTGTAAGTGTAAAAACAGACAAAAATCAGACGAGCTATAACTCAACGTTGATCAAACTTACGTGTAACAATGCGGTTCCCAGTTGTGTCTGCCATAGAAGGACAGTCCTCCAGTCGTCCAGCCAACTGGGAAAGATGTATTACTTCTAACTATTTCTATTGTCCAGCTACAGGACTGAGTTCCCAAATAGAAATAAACCCCCGTCTGGCTGAACAGTATATTTCCTCATTCTGTGTGCTTGGTTAGGAACTCCCTTCTCTTAAAGGCACACTCTGTTATATTATGCATCTTATTCTCATGAATAGGCTAAATGACATCCAGAACGTGTATTTTACAACATTTGTGATATATGGGCTCGTTTTTGTGTCAGTCAACCCTTCCTCTGCCAGGTTATCTTTGAAAATTACCTTATTTAATTTTGTTGTTGATCTTTTTCTAATTTTAAACATGGTAGCCTATTATTATTAATCTATTATTATTCTATTTCCTATTATTATTCCTATTATTATTCTATTCTATTATTTTGTTCTATTATTATTATACTCCTGAGGATTAAGAAGACATTCTCTCGCGAGAATATCTCTGAACACACAACCGTAGCCTAAATTAAATCTAAGGTGCAACACTGTGCCCTGGTCCAGCATATATATAGTGACATGTGTGAATTAGACATGACCCCACAGATTTGAACTAACCCCTCAAGTCACTGGCACAGAAAGCTTCGATTTATCTCCTACTGAAACAACTACAGAGACCAAATTCCAGTATCCTTCACTGCCAGTTGAGATGCCTCCATCTAGTGGAGGTTTAATATAGCACATATGCCCAAGACTTAAATCAGGTACGCACTGAACTTCCCTCCACACCTAGAAAGTTAACCTCCTTTTAAGGAATATCTGTTTTATAGAACTGTGTGTTTAGAATTGGGAATATGTCACTCATGATTCCTGTGAATTCTATGTTTGTTAATCTTGCATAGCGAATAAACCCCCATTCTGATTCTGATGATCAAGTAAATGATCATGCAAAGACTTCATCTAGGAACTCCAGTCTCGAATGTATATGAGAGGACAGACACTTCCATCATTTCGACATGCACATGGTGTTCTTCGACGGTTTTTCACAAATTACAGCAGTATTTTGAACGAAATGCCTTTTTTTAAATCTCAGAACACCTATGCAATTTTGCATGTTTTCTTTTCAGGTGGTTTAATGAAGCGAGGTCAGGGTATTCATGCAAACGAGAAGGATCTCCCTCCACATATATGCCATTGCCCTACTCAAACTGCCCTAGATGCAGTGTTTACCAAGCCTCCCTCCACCACTCCGCCTGCCGCGTGAGACTGTGGGGCTGGGAAAAACAGGGCAACGTCACCAGTTCAGTCCTGCAGAGGCACGTTGAAATGTGCATGCAGTCTTTACTGCAACCGTAATCTATCATGTATAGGCGCAATAACTATTGCGAGTGCAACTATAAACCTGCATCAGTCTACAAACAGTCTGACTCAATTTGTTAATATCGTATGATACCATAGTGCGATACCATGGTATAATACTTCTAAATTTGCATTGAATAGACGTTTTAAATGTTGATACGGTCGAAAGCTTCGTGTGTGCGTTTGTATTATAGGAATTACGCCTGAGAGAATCACAACTAGAACACGGAGTTCCAATGTTGCCTTTGAGCTCAGGAGCAGGCATGGTGCAACGTGACAACTGGGGCCCCGTGCACCCAAACCACGCCTCCTCGACCAATGAGACGGTTTGTGGGCGCGTCTAGGTGGAGTTGTTGTTCACCGCCAGCCAATGGGATGGCTGGATTAGAAATCCAGAAGGAACACAGGGCACGTGGACTTCTCCGTGTTGACTGGGGTGTGGAGAATACAGAACCCAAATGTGTGTCAGTCAATAGAACTGAAACGGACCCACAGTGGACGGTCGACAGTGCATCGGTTCGTCCTTCATAAGAAAATATTTACTTTGAAAATATTAATTGTAATATTGATGCAGATTATTCCTTTGGTCGGAATATCAACGACCAGAAGCATCAAAGCGAAAATAATTTGGAGGTAAGAATTGCATGTGTTTCTTTGTACGACTGTTTGGATTTTCAATGCATTTTGTTTTTAGAAAGTTCATATGATTGTGGTTGTACATTATTGTCATAGTTATCATAGTTATCCAAACATTGAAAGTGTTTTTGGTTTAGTCAAGGCGAAACCTGCGCCTGATTTTGACATGTCATCACAAGTAAAAACATTTTAAGGAAAACATTTTGTTCCAAGTTGGATACTTGTAATAGGCCTAGTTTGTACACTTAGACGTTGCAATGATGTTGCCCAATAGTATTTACCAACAGTATTTCACCATTGCAATGCATGACGTATTCCTTTGAAAGATAACTTTATGTGCTGAAATAACATTTCATACAGCAAGTCTGTTGTGTGGATGGACTAAAAACATTATATTAGGAGGAACTTTTCGCAGTGTATCGCCAAACATAGGACGGTTATGAGGAATTCATTATTGAAATGGTTAAGTACTTGCACTACTGTTCACGCCCACTTGAGAGGGCTGTTCAGCACAAAATAATGCTCAACGATATAAAAAGTCAATATAAAACATTACTTTGCAGTTTTAGATTTTTTGCATTATTTTTTGGTCGTTAAATTTTTTGAAGAGGGGTGCCTTGATTATCAATAATGTACTCTTTTGCATACAAATGAGCACATACCATTGCATGCACAATTCAAGCGAATTGGCCAGTCTTGAGTTGGTCCCAATGCAAACCTCTCAGTTCTCCAAGTGATCTTGGTAACCTGAGCAAAGTGCGCTTGTTTGCCAGTTGGTAATAGTAATAGTCAGCCATCTTCTGTCAAACTAATGTGATCTTAATGTAGCAGGGCAGTGGATCAAGTGAGCTGAGCTGGCTGTTAAGTGGCAGACATCCACACACACACGCACACACACACACACACACACACACATACACACACACATACATCAAGTGACTGTGTCAGGCTATGTCTCATGAATAGGTGACTCAAGGGAGTGCAGTGCGTCCAAAACCCAGCTTGACACTAACATGCACAATCAACCAGTACATGCATACTCACTGATTCTGAGAAGCAGAGAGGGCTTGAACCCAGCAGCCTAGATGTTTGACTCATGCTGTCGTGACGTTTAACTACCGTCCTGACCTGTACTGACCAGACAAACGACCCTGCCAATCAGTACCTCCAAAAACTTGGGCAGGTGCTGACGTACACAGACAGTCACATGGCCACACTGCTGTCACTCAGCTTGAGGAGACCAAAGCCAAAATAACCATCCTCACGTCACAGGAAGAAAATAATAAGAAAAAAAACATACAAAGGGTAATTCCTCAAACGGTTACATGTACAGTAATAGCCAATCAGCTGGAGGGCCAAGGGGTTTCATGTGGAGTCTCGAGGTGTATTTTTAAATTGGAAATACTCTATTGGTCAGAGCCCCATTTCCGGAGCCATCATGATGGAAGTATCATGTTGGCATTACGTAAGAGAGAGGTGAGTTATGGGTGTGAAGCAGTGTGCCGGGGGAAACACATGTCTGTCCGTGTTCAAACCACATCAGTACGGTGATGTGCTCGGAGCACATGGGCCAAGTGGGTGGCTGACAGACAAAAGATTTCAAGAAAGGTGTGTGGCAGGTATCGAACAGAAATATTAGCCAGGTCTTCTAGACTCAAGCAGATTGATCTGCCCCAGTTAGCAGTGGTGTGTGAGATAGAGGCAGATAATCATTTGGTTTGCAACCGAGGTAATAGAGTTAAGTCATTGTTGACAAATGACCGATCATCATTGTCATCATTAGAAGGCCTCATAGGACAAGGGAGAATACAGATGCATCATGATAGAAAACATGCTGTTTATGTTCATGTAAAACATGGTATTGAAGTTCTCCATTAGTGCATGATTCCACATGCCCTTTACAAATGTGCAACATGCATGTGTAACATAATGTAGGGAGCATTTCTGTTTGATTTCGTCCTACAGAATTGAAGTGATCCTGAAAAAGTCCCCCACTGTTGCATGAGACAGCTGTCTGTCACTACATCTATCTACAACTGAGTAGACTCATTCAGACTACGGCTAAGTACAGATGGAGCAAACTTAGAAAACCTTGTCTAGAGATCCATGATGTCTAACTTTGGTTCTGACATCACCCATGTGGATTTCTTTGATCTCAGGGCAGCTTTTAGACATGTCTAATATAGGCTCCTGTCTCTCTACCACAGGCTGTGACGTAGGCTGTCTTGGTCTTGTTACTGAATTTAGCAGGTTACTTTTGTATCTGCTTCTTTCATAGGAAGTCTTATGGTCCACACTTGGTTACAAGTCTTGATAAAGTGGGCATCTTAAGGCAGCCTGTTCATTTGTCAAGTGTGCATACATAATTTGAGCACAAATGGATAGGTCAGAGATCAACCTAATAGATTTCAGCACTTGCAGGGCACAGATTTAAATTATTTGCATACAGGAAGCTTTGGCATTAGAAACACACAGGCTCTTACACAGGTTCATATTATTATTTATTTAATTTTGGGGGCGGAAACGCACAAAATAAATGCATACACATAGCCTGTACATGCATTAGAGTACAGTGTCAGGGTCAGCCCAGCCCAACCCGAGCATGCTACTAGCAGGAGAAAGCGTCTTTCATTGGCTGGAAGGTTTGTCCAATAAGGATCCGAGAAGGCTGGCTGGAAACACATCCTGGAACACGTGCAGCGCTGTACAGAACGCTCACACTGGGAAGGGGAAACCGCAATAAAGACAGAGCCACGCGGGGAGTTTTTACGCAGTGAAAATGTTTTGTCTATGAGAAAAATATACTGATCAACGTTTCTTACAGCGGAAAGTGTCGTACAAGCTGGTTGGCATCTTATTAAAGCTGCTGATAAACGGATAGCAGCGCTGTGTATCAGCCTAGGAATTGCGCTCATTGCATCTCCCATCTGTAAATTGCGGTAGGGAACGGGCTTGTCAGTGTTTTTTCATTCGCTGTGATGTATTTACGCTTTTTTTTTATTTCCAAAGAGACATTAAATGGGATTGGAGCATGCAATCCCTAGATATGCAGCCAAATGATCTACCACTGAGTTAAACTAAATGCTCTAATGTATTTTATTGTGTGTTTAATGTGTTCTCTCTTCTGATTCTGATATTACCATGATACACACAGGTTTAAATAGATTTAAATGTAAAAGATAATGATTTTGCATGAAATCAAACTGTTGCTGTTTTATTAAGTGAACACAACCAAAAAATGCACCTGGAGTTTGTGTTATTAGTTTACATTGCATTTGTGCAAATCAGTTTCTCTGTAACTAGATTGTTGCAAGGGTAGAAGGTAAAAAAAACGTGCTTTGAAAGGTTGGCTACAGCGCAGCCATGTTTTCTTCAATGTTGTGTGGTAGCTGGCTGTCTTAATTACTCACATTGACACCTTTTCAGGGTCATGTCTAAACGGCAACGTGATGCCCTCCTTTCTTTCTCATAATGTATCCTCCTCTCTGGCAGTTCTGTGCATTACACTGCATAAGATTATCATATTAAATATATAAATATTAATTTAATTTAGCAGATGCTTTTATCCATATAATACATATAGTGCCTGCTTGATATACAGGTAAGCCCTAACTAACCATATCTAACCTAAGAAGAGCCCACTGCATACTGATGAAGCAGAAGGATAATTACTTCTGAAACTGCTCACCAGTTACATTGTGGTCTTAGTATAGAGGTATAGTGACTTTGTCAAGTTTACTCCTAATTTAATTGATTAATTTTAACGGTTAAACGCATGCATCACACACATCTACATTTTTTGAATCAAATCAGTTTTGTTTAATACATTTACATGTATTCATTTAGCAGACGCTTTTATCCAAAGCGACTTACAGTAAGTACAGGGACATTTTCCCTGAGGCAGGTAGGGTGAAGTGCCTTGCCCAAGGACACAACCTCATATAGCCACAGCCGGGGATCGATCTCACAACCTTCCGATCATGAGGCCAACGCCTTAACCATTGAGCCACCTGACCCCTTAATAGTATGATTTTTGATCCATTCTCAGTTTGCAAGGCCAGCAGTGACTGCTGGCTTTTGTTTGGAATGAGGCTGAACATGTGATAGATACCTCCAGCAGGAGCGGGGGTGTGGATCGCAGTGTTAGTTGGCCTTTGCTGCATGGCTGGCAGTCTGCAGGATGCATGCTGAACACCCACCCCCTTCCAAGAAGCATCTGCACAGTGGAAAAGGTTTTTCCGAGGTTTCTCACACAGTATGCTTTTCCAACCAAAAAGCAACATGTGCTTTTTTACTGCACGTTTTTTTTTTCCATAACTTTTTGTAACGTTTTTATTTTTTAACCAGTTCAAATCAAATTAGAATGACTTCATGAGTGCTGATAACTGCTTCTTGACTGGATACTAATACTGATTCTCAATTTTTGGGCTGGATCTCAGTGTCTTGGCAGGCTTAATAAATTGTTATTCCCTCCGCAAATAGCCGTAGGTTTAAATGCTGCGTTCGTCATCCAGCATAGCTTAGACTGTACCCACTGTCTATCATTCAAGGCTTATATGGATTGTCCTCTCTGCAAAGTGTCCAGCAAGGCCCCAGCTGGAGAGATGTCCTCAGCCCTGTTCTGAGCCTCATCACTTAGCCTTAGAGGCACAGGCTCCCCCCCCTCCACCCCACCCCACCCCACGTCAGACAAACCAGTTTTAGTCCACCCTCCAGCTGTCTCAGGCCTCTGGACCTGGGCACTGAGTGCATGTATGGGGACTGAGATTAGTGGATTAGTGGTGAACATGTCCAGGGTGTAAATAGCGCAGGACACTACCTGCGTAGGTGAGTGACCTCTCAGGTCGTTCACAGATAGCCCAGGCAGCTTTAATTGTCCCCGTGGTTCTGCGAGCGTAAGGGCAAATTTGGCCAAGCGCGCTCTGATCTTCTAAGAGTCTGGAACGGCTTGCCTGTGTGGAGTCTTACCTATGACGGGGGCGGCATTAGGACCGTACAAAGGATCGTTTGGGGATTTTTGGTTCCCATGCACTGATAACGCGGGTCCTTGTTGCATGTAGCTGGACTGGGAGCTGGGGGAGGAGGGGGGGTTTGGGCTGGGCTGAGCTGAGCCAAGCCAAATCTTCAGGAAACTAACCAAAAGTTGCGTGCACGAAGGCATACAGGCACATCCTCCAACCCTGATCCCCCACTGAGCGGTTGTGCACCCAAAATAAAGTCCATGCTGCTGAGAGGCAGCGAGAGCAGAGGCTGGGGAGGAGAGGAGATGGAGGCACAGATGGAGGGAGATGGACACTGACAGGAGGGAGGGAGGGAGGGAGGGAGGGAGGGAAAGATACGCAGTAAACAACCGAAAAATCGCAGGTTACCGCATGAGCGTGCATGTGTACCATTACACTCACACACACACACACACACACACACTCTTCATAATAATTCTCTTTGGCTTTCAGCATCTAAAGGTTGACTCCTTTGAGGTGTTAGAGGGCAAATGAGTGGGCCATGAATCCCTTTGAGGTCGGGGGTGGTGTATAGAACTATTCTTAAAACACTAGGAGGGGGTAAGACCAAGTCCGGTTTGCAAAGAAACGTGCAACAAATTGCAGAGAAGATAAAACTGTTGCCCAACGGTAAAGAAGAGATGCTGGAGAAAGCAGGATATGTTGTAACTGGTTGTCTCTCTCCCCTCTTCTCTCCCCTCTCCAGGTGGCCTTGCACCCTGCAGCACGGCGCACAGAGAGAGACCACACAGCGCAGATTGAGAGAAATAAACGAGTTCACACTCCCTCCTTTTTTTCTCTCTCATTTTTCCTCTCTCTCTCCTCAGAGCAGCTGGTAGAAGCCAGCCTCTTAGCCCATCTGTTAGAGCGCCACCAGCCAAGGCTGTTTCATAAGACGCTCGCCTTTTTTCTTTCTTCGTCCAAAAGATTACCACCCAGTAATACTTGTTTACGCAACTTGACTTTCGAATAAGAACGATACCCTGTTTATTGTTGGAGCTGAAGGTAGTTTTTTTCTCTCTCTCGCTCTTTCAACGCCTCCGTCTCTAAACCCAAAAGACGGGTTGCATAAGCAACACCTTGCCTGGTTTTTGGAGCTGTTTCCCCTATGGGAAACCATGGTCTTCTCTTCTAAGTGTTAACGAACCAACCAGCCAACCATGATTCACTTGTGCTGCCATAGTAGTCCAACCTAAAATCTGGATCAAGACGCACACGCCCCACCCCCCCAAAAAAATCAACAATATTTTCAACTCAGAGCTCGTGTCAACCGAGCTTCCCCAGCCTCGCCTGAAACTAGTATGAGTTATGACAACTCCAACTCCGGCCCAGGAAGTGACAGCCGGGGGCGGCTGGGCCGGTCAGAGGAAGTCCAGGAGCGGGAGGGACCAGGAGGAAACTCCCTGAACAACGATGGCAGCGCCTCCGCTTCGGAGGGAACCAACCGGGAACGAGGATCGTCGCCCGGGTCGGGATCCGGGGGGTCGTCCGGCGGGGACCTGAGGGGCCCCAACTCAGACGACACGGACGGCCTGTCCAGCGGGAACGACTCGGGGGAGCGGGAAAACAACTCCAGGGGGCGTCTGTCTACCCGGAGCTCGCACAGCTCGTCCAATGGCAAGGACTCTGCCATGCTGCTGGAGACCACAGACAGCAACAAGAGGTAAAGCAGCACATCATCAAAGACACTTCTAGAAGCATCTCAGTGGTCACTGCCAGGCGGTGTGTTCACCACATCAAATCAAAAGAGAAAAGCTTAGCATTTACACCGAATTCCCCATATCTAGTTGGTAACCTGGATGGAAAGTTGTAACATGGGATAACAGTGACATTGGTGTTAATAGTTAGCAGAGGGTCTAGGTGGAGGGCCAAGGTCCCTCTGGCAGACAGTTCTACATTGTGCAGCTTGGCCGACAATATGGCTGCTATTTTGGTAACAAACTATGAGGCAACGGAAGGGTGGGGGGGCCTGCAGATGGCCAGGACCACACAAGGGGGTCAAGCTTACCTCACCCCCTCTCTCACTCTATCTCTCCCTCCCCTCTTCCTCCACAGCTCTAACTCCCAGATCACCTCCCCCCCCAGCAGCTCTCTGGCCTACAGCCTGCTGAGCGGCAGCTCCGAGCAGGACCCCCCCTCCACGTCCGGCTGCAGCAGCGACCAGTCGGCTCGGGTCCGCACCCAGAAGGAGCTGATGAAGGCCCTGCGGGAGCTGAAGATCCGCCTGCCGGCCGAGCGCCGCGGCAAGGGCCACTCCAGCACCCTGGAGGCCCTCAAGTACGCCCTCAACTGCGTCAAACAAGTCCGAGGTGAGTCCAGGGGAGGTGACGCTGCGGGAAGGAGGCAGACGTGGAGTTGAGATTCCTCGTTTTTGAGGGACAGTGGGATATCGGTGCGTGACATCAAGCTTTCAACTTGTAACCTTTGACCCCTTGACCTCCTCAGCCAACCAGGAGTACTACCACCAGTGGAGCGTTGAGGAGTGTCACGACTGCAGCCTAGACCTGTCCACCTTCACCATCGAGGAGCTGGACAACATCACCTCAGAGTACACTCTCAAAAACACTGTAAGTCTCACACAAACACACATACACACACACGCATCAACGCAAAATACAAAATGTAAATGAAGGAATAGCTTGATCCCGTTTCCACACTCACTTTTCTTTCTTTCTTTCTTGGATCCTTCCCTCCTCCACAGGACACGTTCTCCATGGCCGTGTCCTTTCTGTCGGGGAAGGTGGTGTACATCTCCCCGCAGGGCTCCTCCCTGCTGCGCTGCAAGCCCGAGCGCCTCCAGACCACCATCTTCTCCGAGCTGCTGGCCCCCCAGGACGTGTCCACCTTCTACAGCAGCACGGCCCCCTGCCGCCTGCCCCCCTGGGCCTCCTGCATCGGCTCCGGTGAGGACCAGGGAGAGGACGTGGGGGTGGGGGGGGGGAGAGTTGAAGTCTTTGAGGGGGGGGAATGGGGAGGGAAGGAGGAACAAATGAGGGTAGGGGGGGTCTGAACGAGGAAGGAACATCGGAATTTAGGAAGGGCATAGGGTCTTATTTGAAACTAGTTGAATTAGGTGCAGCTCCATACGGCCCTCTAACCTCTCCCCCCTCCTCCCCCCCACAGTGTCCCCCGCGGTGGACTGCACCCAGGAGAAGTCCATGTTCTGCCGAATCAGCGCCGACCGGGCGCATGGCGGCGAGATGCGCTACTACCCCTTCCGGCTCACCCCCTACCAGCTGACCCTGAGGGACTCAGACACCTCCGAACCCCAGCCCTGCTGCCTGCTCATCGCCGAGAGGGTGCACTCTGGATATGAGGGTATGCAATCCTACACAACACCTTTTGTCTGAGCAGGGTGCAACGTCATGGCGTCAGTAGAATCTAACCATCTTGTTTTATTCTCTTCCCTCCCTCCCTCCCCTCAGCTCCCCGCATCCCCCCAGACAAGAGGATCTTCACCACCAGTCACACCCCCAGCTGTCTGTTCCAGGAGGTGGATGAGAGGTCAGTACCCCCAGAATTAGCATCGCCACCAGGCTGCCGGTGATGTAACCTCATGCGATTGTTGTGTGAACATGTCACCACATGGTCACAGGGTGCATCTACAGATGGAATATAATGATGTTACGTGTTCCACGGGCGTCAGAGGGCAGGGTTAGGTTACCGGGACGATGTAATAACGTCTGGCGGTTGGTTGTTGTTGTTGTGTGTGCAGGGCGGTGCCTCTGCTGGGCTACCTACCCCAGGACCTGGTGGGAACCCCAGTGCTGCTCTACCTGCACCCAGAGGACAGACCCATCATGGTGGCCATACACAAGAAGAGTGAGTCCCTTACCTGCTGGATCCTCTTCTCTTTCTCTCTCTCTCTGCCTCTCTCTCTCTCTTTGTCTGCCTCTCTCTCTGTCTCTCTTTTTCTGCCTCTCTCTGCTTCTCTGTCTCAATCATACTCATCTACAGAAGACAGCATTCTAACCCAGCGATTCTCCCCCCTCCTCTCTCCAGTCCTCCAGTTTGCAGGCCAGCCGTTCGACCACTCTCCCCTGAGGATGTGCGCCCGGAGCGGGGAGTACCTGACCATCGACACCTCCTGGTCGTCCTTCGTCAACCCCTGGAGCAGGAAGGTGGCCTTCATCGTGGGCCGTCACAAAGTCAGGACGTAAGTCACAACTCGGCACCTGGCACACAGCTCTCTCTCTCTCTCTCTCTGGGTTTTATAATGTTTCTACTTCTACATTTGCCATTATTTTATTCTTTATCAAAGATGTTCAAAACCTTAGAGCTAAAACTGTCAGGACAGGATTAGTGACCCCTTGCCTACGACGATATACAAACCCCAGAAAGCATCCTGACCCCCCCTTCTCACTCCCTCCCTCCTTCCCTCCCTCCTTCCTCCCCTCCAGGAGCCCCCTAAACGAGGATGTGTTCACCCCGCCGCGGGGCTGCGACACGCGGGCCGTCACCCCGGAGATCGTGCAGCTGAGCGAGCAGATCCACCGCCTGCTGGTTCAGCCGGTGCACAGCGGCAGCTCCCAAGGCTACAGCAGCCTGGGCTCCAACGCCTCCCGCGGCTCCCGCTCCCACGAGCGGCCGCACCTCAGTGCCGCCTCCTCCAGCGACAGCAACGGCCCCACCGCCGCCGACGAAGCCATGATCGCCGCCGTTGCCGTGCACAACCCAGTGAGTCAGGAGCGGATTGGCCGATTGCGGGTTTAACGCTGGCACGCCTGCCGAATGTGGCGCTAACGCCTCCTGTTTTCCCGCCGTGCTTTGAGATCTAAAAGTGTTAATTGGACGGAAAGCGTGTCGGTGGCTAACCCCCCCCCCCCCCCCCCCCCCCTCCCCTTTTCCTGTTTCTCCTTCCAGATGACGTTTCAGCAGATCTGCAAGGACGTCCACATGGTCAAGACCAACGGACAGCAGGTCTTCATCGAGTCCCGGAACCGCCAACCGCTACGAAAGCACGCCGCCCCCGGTAAGAACCAATCACGTCCTGGGGAGATCACTAGAAAGGAAGGAC
The DNA here is from genome assembly GCA_030340665.1 of Neosalanx taihuensis. Taxonomy (NCBI): domain Eukaryota; kingdom Metazoa; phylum Chordata; class Actinopteri; order Osmeriformes; family Salangidae; genus Neosalanx; species Neosalanx taihuensis. The sequence continues at coordinate 6,049,524 of CM059313.1, forward strand.
ACCCCCCCCCCCCCTTCACAGGAAACATGTACCAACAGGAAGTCGGTATCATGTCTGACAATCCCTCCCTCCTTCCTGTGTTCCCCTCAGGAGTGGCCGGTGGGCTCAGAGCCATCGGGGCCCCGGACCCCATCAAGGAACTGATAGCAGATGTAGCAGGTCTCCCCAAGACCTCCCCCCCCACTGAGCAGGTCCGCAAGGAGCCCCCCAGCACCTACTCCTACCAGCAGATTAACTGTCTGGACAGCATCATAAGGTGTGTGTGTGTGTGTGTGTGTGTGTGTGTGTGTGTGTGTTGATATCCCTGCCCCTGTCTTTGTTTGGAACTGCTTTGTACTGAAACCACCATTCCAGCTGTTACACCTTCTCATGACATCACTTCCTGCCCTCTGTACTCCCTCTCTCAGGTACCTAGACAGCTGTAACGTCCCAAACACGGTCAAGAGGAAGTGTGGTTCTTCCTCGTGCACCGCCTCCTCTACCTCAGACGACGACAAGCAGCAGGAGGCCAGCAGCACCGCCAAAGGTACACACACACACATTCTCACACACACACACGCAGTGTGCTGTCTGCTGATTTCTTCTGCCACACCAGCCAAACCAAGACCGAATCACTGAAATTAACTTTTGAAAAGTATCTTTTTCACTAGTTTTTTTGGTCACCAACTGCACAGACGCTATGTAAGGCCTATAATATTCAATTATGATTGAAAAGTAGCTTTAGAAGGATGACTTTGCTAATTGGAACGAGAGCACCTTCCACGCAGACCCTGCAGTACCACACACAACCCAGCACCAGAGGCCAACTAAGGAGCGAGCGAGCGTGTGTGTGAGTGTGCATGTGTGCGAGAAAGTGAGAGAGCTTGGATAATCACCTCTTAAAGACAGCCGTCCCACAAATCCATTTCTGGTTGGTCGACTCCTCAGGCTTGTGTTGAAAGGGGCGGGGTTTCTGAGATCATTCCGAACAATGGCTCACCCAGGTCTGTTTGTCTGTGTGTTTGTGTGTGTTGTTGTTGTGTTCGTGCGTGGGGTGTGTGTACGTACCTCTGGTGCTCGCACATGTGTGAACGCGGCTCGTGCGTGTGTGTGTGTGAATGTGCGTGTGTGTGTGCATGTGTGGCGCTGCAGGTCCAGCTGTCTCCTTGGTAGGGGAGCCCGCTCCGCTGCCCCCCCTGGCCATGCCCAGTAAGGCCGAGAGCGTAGCCTCAGTCACCTCCCAGTGTAGCTTCAGCAGCACCATCGTCCACGTGGGAGACAAGAAGCCCCCCGAGTCAGGTGAAAACACCAACCTCTCGGCCCGCTCTGGGGGGGAGGGGGGAAGGGGTGCACTGTCTGTGGAGCTTCTCTCTCGCTCTCCTCCATCCATCCCTCCGCTGTCTCTCTGTGTCTTACCGCTCTTTCTCTCCGTTTATCACTTTGCCTCTCTCTTTTTGTATCTCGCTTCATCTCTCTGTCGCTAGGCGTACTTTGTTATCATAGTGTCCTCACGTCCGTTTATCTAGTCACCTTTTCAGCTGAAGTCAGTGTCGTGCAGTGGCTCTTGTTTCTCCGTCTGTCGTTCGTCTTAATCTTTTCCATCCGCTCGCTTGTTTTCCTTCCTTCTTTATTAACTTCTCTTTCTCCGCTACCCCCCTTTGTCAGCCCTTCAGTGTTTCTTAACCACACTTCTTCACGTATCAACTTTTCTCTCTGTCTTATCATCGTGTTAGTGTCTCTTTAATAACACCCCCTCCCCTCCCTCTCTCTGCTTCTGTCCTTCAGACATCGTCATGGAGGACGCTCCACCCACTCCCACGCTAGCCCCTCCCGCCGCCGCATCGGCTCCGCCCACCGTCGCCCCGGTAACGCCGGCCGCGGCCCCACCCAGCCCCGCAGCCCAGCCCGAGAGGGAGGCGGGGCGGCGAGGAGGAGCCGGCGCCGGGCGCTTCGGCCTGACCAAGGAGGTGCTGTCGGCTCACACACAGCAGGAGGAGCAGGCCTTCCTCTGCCGCTTCCGAGACCTCAGCCAGCTGAGGGTGTTCGACCCCGCCTCCGCTCTGCGCTGCCCGCCCACCGCCACCAATCCCCTTGCCAGAGGTAAGATGTCCCCCCCCTCTCCTTACGTTGTCATGTGACGACTCATGCACTCCTCTCTATGTAGTTTGAAGTAATATTTGTATTCCATGCTAACTCTCCCTCCTCCCCCTTCCCTTTGTGACCTCCAGGGGTGCGTTGTTCCCGTGACTACCCAGCAGCAGGGGGCAGTAGCGGTCGGCGCCGTGGCCGTGGAGCCAAGCGGCTGAAGCACCAGGAGAGCAGCGACCAGAGAAGCCCTCTCCGGGGCCCCAGCACTGGGGCCGTCAACGCAGGCCCCCCCACCGCCACCTTCCCCCTGCCCATACCCCTGTGCCCCCCTACCACCTCCTCCTCCTGGCCCACCTCTGTGGCCTCCCAGCCCAGCCTGCCCTCTGTGCCCTACCCCCCCGGCATGCTGCCCCTCTACCCCATCTACCCCCCTCTCTCCCAGCCCATGCCCGTCCCAGTCCCCGACCCCTCCCTAGCCGCAGGGATCCGCTTCCCCGCCCTCCAGAACCCCCAAATGGTGCCCCCCATGATGGCCCTTGTGCTTCCCAACTACATGTTCCCCCAGCTCAACCCCTCTCTACCGCAGATGGGGGGCCCCATGGCCCAGCCCGCCACCGCGGTGTTGCCCCCCGGCCACCAACACTTCTACAACCCCAACGCGGCCTTCCCTTTTGCCGCCCCCATGACAGTGACCCTCCCCATGCCCGGCAGCATGCCCCTCCAGGGGCCGCGGGCCCCGTCTCGCTCCAGCACCCCCCAGTCCTGCAGTCAGGCCCCGGCCGAGCGCGAGGGAGCCGAGTCTCCCCTCTTCCAGTCTCGCTGCTCCTCCCCCCTCAACCTGCTGCAGCTGGAGGAGTCGCCCAGCAACCGGCTCGAGGTCGCCACGGCGCTGGCCGCCGCCCAGCAAGCCACGCCCTCCGTGCAAGTGGGCGGGGCTGGAAGTGAAGGCTCCTCCAATCAAAGGAGCTCTGAAGACCACTCCAAGGAGAACGAGATCGTAAGTTCAGAGAGAGAAAGAGACGCACACACACACTCACACACTGTTGAGGTTGTTAGAACGCTACCAGATCTCATCCGTTTCTCTGGACAAGGACTAAAGAGTTCCTCCCTGTCATCCCTCCATCTCCTCTCATCCCTCCATCTCCTCTCATCCCTCCATCTCTAGGGTGAGACCAACGAGTCCAACCACGACGCCATGTCCACGTCCAGCGACCTTCTGGACCTGCTCCTGCAGGAGGACTCTCGCTCGGGCACGGGGTCTGCCGGCTCGGGCTCGGGCTCCTTGGGGACGGGGTCCTCAGGCTCCGGCTCCGGTTCCAACGGCTGCAGCTCATCAGGCAGTGGCACCAGTAAGTAGCGCCCCCGCACACACTTCCTGTCTGGAGGTATCCACACATTAGGGAACCAAGCGTGAGCCGACCCCCACTTTAGTGTATCTGTGGCTGTGATTGGTTGGGTAAAACCAGAGACAGAGCTCCATTAAGGGAACTTGGGAACCATAAGGAGGATCTAACCTTTGACCCTCCCTCCCCCCCTCAGGGAGCAGTCAGAGCAGCCACACCAGCAAGTACTTCGGCAGCATCGACTCGTCGGAGAATGACCACTCCCGCAAGCCCCCGCCAGGGGGCGCCAGCGGCGACGAGCAGTTCATCAAGTCGGTCCTGCAGGACCCCATCTGGCTGCTGATGGCCAACACCAACGACAAGGTGATGATGACGTACCAGATGCCTGTGAGGGACATGGAGGTGGTCCTGCGGGAGGACAGGGAGGCCCTGAGGCCCATGCAGAAGTACCAGCCTCGCTTCACCGAGGAGCAGAAGAGAGAGCTGAGCCAAGTTCACCCCTGGATACGCACAGGACGCCTGCCTCGCACCATCAACGTCTCGGTCAGTCTAACACACACACACACACACATGTAAAGACAGCCACAGACTGCCAATTTTTAGGACATACCTGTTGCTAGATATATCGAACACACTACTGCTGTACTCCACTGTGTCTACACCAAGGGTCGGCAACCCTGGTCCTAGGGAGCCACTGTCCTGAAGATTTTAGATGTTTCCCTGCTCCAGCACATCTGATTCTAATGAAGGGTCGTTATCAAGCTCTGTGGAAACGACTCTTCATTCATATCAGGTGTGCTAGAGCAGAGGAACATCTCAAATATACAGGACAGTGGCTCCCTAGGACCAGGGTTGCCGACCCCTGGTCTACATGCTCCATCTGAGTACGGTCGAAGACGAGCCACGCTTGCTCGTCCGTTTTCTAACCCCTCCACCTTTCCCTCCGCCTTCCCTCCAGGCCTGTATGGGGTGCAAGTCGCCCCCCCAGGCCGCCCCCTACGACGTGGAGACCCATGAGATGGAACTCTGCAGCGCCCTGGAGGCCACGGAGGAGGGCGCTGCTCAGAAGGCGATCGCCCAGCCGGACGCCGCCATGGACGAGGCCGAGAGCTCTCCCGGCAAAACGCAAGGGAACGACCAGGAAATGACAACAGAGGAACAGGAAGTGACCTCGCCCAAGGCGGTCGCCGCCACTGTGATGACCCACTGAGGAGGAGGGCTGCAAAAGAAGGAGAACATTCGTGAGGGTTTGGAACATTCCTGCCTGAACAGCAGACTTCTGAGAAATGGGCGTCTCGGGTCAAAGAGTTGGAACGCCACGTCAATATGAGGAGTTTGATTGGTTGAGTCAGTACAAAGGTTTTAATTGGTTCTCAAGGCATTGAGGGTAATTGAAGTGCATCTGTGCTGAGACGACTGCTGTTAATTAATCATTCTCATTGGCTAGCTTCCGAACCAATCATCCCTCTGGGTCCAATCAGTAACTTTGTTGAGTATTCCTTGATGGTCACCTCCAGCAACGCAACACACTCTGTTTTTAAGAGTGAGACATTGCATTGTGCACATTTTGTTATTTTTCTTATTTTATTTATTTGTAATATAATGATCAACACTACAAAGAAAGACAAAGATGTGAAAAGACATTGAATGTGTTTCGACGGTGTGTTTGACTGCAGCAGTCCACCCCTGTCTTGAGGTCTATTGGGATCTACTGTACAGTTCTGAGCCCTGTCGGGTGAATACACATCACGTAAAACGGGGGTGTTCAGCTGCTAATCTCTCCTGACTTCTGTTCAGATGTAATTAGACAAATTTTTTCTCCATCTTGTTTTCCAGTCTGTTTGAAAGTGGTTGTTTTCGTCACTTACACAAATGCCAGTCATTTAGACCAAATGTTCGTGATAAACTTGGTTTATGTTTACACCAATTGGTAATGTCTATTTTTATATGACTGATAAGTCGGTCCAAAATGAAGTTGTCTATAAACATGACGGGTGTTTAGCAGGTGTTTGTCAAGACAGTCTGTTGATGAATACTTTGGGTGACACAATCGTGACACTTGGACTT
>CM059313.1:6060000-6242500 GCA_030340665.1 Neosalanx taihuensis
GGAAAGGTCCAGACTTGAGTTCCTGAGTGTGGGCAGGGTTAATGTGTGTGCTTCCTCACCATTTGACTGCACCGCTGTGATGAAGTATTAATGAAAGACCTTATTGAGGGAGAAGGGTGCGTGAGGGAGAGAAGGAAAGAGAGAGAGAGAGAGAGAGAGAGAGAGAGAGAGAGAGGAATGGGGGAGGTGGTAAAGTGACGAGGTAAAAGACCTTCTGTGTTCTGTAAATCTCAACTAGCGTCAGACATATTACTGTAAAAAACGAATTAGATACGCTTCCTCTATCCCCCCCTCTTAGTTTGAGCGTGTTTTGTCTTCCAGGTGATCGAAGTCAAATTTGAAAAGCTCGACATAGAGGCCGACACGTACTGTCGCTATGACTACGTGGCCTTTTTCAACGGGGGTGAGAGGGACGACTCGCGACGCATTGGGAAGTACTGCGGAGTCCAAGTTCCGGGGTAACATCTGTCCCCGCCCCCCCCCTCACACACACACACAGACACACACACTGTGGTAACATGATGCATGTTTTTCTCTGAAGAATTACATTACCTAGATATCTTACTGACGTTGCTCTCTTCCTCCTTCCCTTCATTTACTTTCCTTTTCTCTCTCCCAGAACCATCGTGACCAATGGGAACGAGCTCCTGGTCCAGTTTGTGTCTGACCTCAGCGTTACCTCAGCTGGGTTCATGGCCCACTATTCCAGCGTTCCCCGGGGGTCCCGGGCCCCCACAGCCGGTGGGGACACCCTCCACGGGCCTCACTCCGGCCCCCATATCGACAAACCCACCTCCAAGCCCACCAAACCAACCCCCAAACCCAAGCCAGGTCTCTGGGTGAAACCTACGCCAAAACCGTCCACCAGGCCAGGGGTGAGAACACCAGCAAAGCCCCCTTCGCGTAAACCTACAGCCAGACCTGGTGTTCGGCCTACCCCTAAACCCAAACCAGTTAAACCAGTAAAGCCAACACTTAAACCTAAGCCCAGCATCAAGACCAAAGCCACGCCTAAACCGGGACTAAAGGTTAAAGTCAAGCCCACGGCTAAACCTGGGTTCAAACCAGTGAAGTCATCTCCCAAGCCTGCAGTTAAACCTGCAGTTAAACCTGGAGTTAAACCTGGAGTTAAACCTGGAGTTAAACCTACACCCAGAACAGGGGTGAAGCCTACTCCTAAACCAAAAACCAAACCAAAAGTAACAGCCAAACCTGGGCAGACCAAGACGGTTACCAAGAAACCCGTTGTCAAGAAACCTGTTGCCAAGAAACCTGTTGCCAAGAAACCTGTTGCCAAGAAACCTGTTATCAAATGTGAGTGTTATGACGTTGCCATTTTTGGATCAATGTCCAGCATTTGTTTATGTGTACTTGAGCTAATGGTGTGTGTGTGGTGTGTGTGTGTGTGTTTTGTGGGTCCATGGTGTGTTCCGCCCTACCAGTGAACCCGTTGTGTACACAGGCCTGCAAGAGGACTGGAACATTACAGTCCAACTTCTGCCCCAACGATTTTGGTGAGCCTCTCTCATGTTTGGCCAACCTCCTTCTGCAGTTATCCAACCCTCCATCCCTTCCCTGTCTTTTCCATCATCGCCTACCCATCAGTCTCTCTGATAACACTCTTTTTCTACAATCTTTCTCCTTATCTCTCCCGCACCATGTTCAACAGCTCAGCTTGAGTCGTTTGTGAGTGTTGCCATAGCTACAGAGCCCCTCTCCCTTTGTAGAGAGACCGAGGGGACATGATAGAAACAGTGGCAGTCGGCCCATCCTCAAAAGATGTTCTCATGTCCTGGTACAGGAAGTACAGCAATTATTATGTGCGTGTTTCTTTCTGTCTTTGCACTCATCACTCTTTCTTTCTTCACCCCCCCCGCCCCTCCCATCCCCTGTTCCAGTAATCACAGGTAAGGTTACGTCCCTCCTCCCTGGTGAGGGGGGCAGCATGACAGTGGAAGTGTTCCTCATCAAGGCATACAAGACGGGCCGTCTGACCGTCAGCAAATCAGGGCCAGCGTCGTCGGTTACCCTGACCTCCACTTGCAAGAAATGCCCCGTTCTACGCAAAGGTAAGGACGCCATGACACACATCCAGGGGTGGACTGGCCATCTGGCATACCGGGCATCGTCCCGGTGGACCGTTGACCCAATGTGGGCCGGGGCCGCGGATCAGTTGGTACCGGGCCGCGGGCCACCGAAGAATTACGATAATTTATAACAATCTTTTATTACGAAAAATTACCACATGCTCTCAGTTAAATGTCGGCAAACGAGTAACCCCCGATGCATTTGATTTGTTCCCTTGTTTTTTTGCAGGAGCCAATTACGTGTTGATGGGTCAGGTGGATGCGGAGGGGCGTGGCCTTCTGAACCCCTCCAGCTTTGCTCTCCTGTACAAGGCGGTCCACACCAAAGCACTGGCCAGTCTCATGAGCAAACCTTGTTGACCTCACTGTCCAGTCCACCAATCACAGCGTGGTGGGGGGGACGCTTTCAAAACCAACAGTGACTAACATAGTGAGTCTAAATGGGCCGAAACCTTAAAAATGACGGGTTGATAATATAACCTCATGTTTTAAAAAAAAAAGAAAAAAATCCTTTGTTTTTGTATTTTCAATTTTGCCTTTTTTTACAATCAGATATGGAAATTTGTATTTGTATATAAATGATATTTCTGTGATTAAAGGATGTATAACCGAACGACGACCCCTTTTGAGACTCTAAAGGTCAACAGCGACCTCTGGTGGTGAACTTGGTCTATGGCAAACAAAAGAATTGCGCTATTGCAACCCGCTACAAACGTGGTGTGTGTTGCCACCTAGTGACATGTTAGGGTTCGATCTCTCCCTCTAAAGCAGGGGTCGGCAACCCTGGTCCTAGGGAGCAGCTGTCCTGAACATTTTAGATGTATCCCTGCTTTAGCACACCTGATTCTAATGGAGGGTAATCATGAGGCTTCCACAGAGCTTGATAACGACCCTTCATTAGAATCAGGTGTGCTGGAGCGGGGAAACAGCTAAAATCTTCAGGACAGTGGCTCCCTAGGACCAGGGTTGCCGACCCCTGCTCTAAAGTCACTCCTGGCGAGAAAGAGTGCGCCTGCACAGGAAGTATACACAGAGAGAGAGAGACAGCTGGATGGCTACCATGATGAAAGGAGAGACGCTTGTGAGACTACCTGCTTATTTACTCTCCATCACGCTCTCCTCTGCTGCACCTGTGTCTATTTCTGTCCTCCGTCCATCGCTCCTGTTTGTGGCCCTATCTCATGTTACACTGCTTAGTTACCTTCAGAGAGGCAGATGGAAGGAGGGAGCTGAGTGGAGAGTTTCAGAGGATGAGAAACAGAGATAGAGAGAGAGAGATAAAGAGAGGGACTGATGGAAAAAGGCTGAGTGGGAGTATAGAGTGTGTGCGTGTGTGTGTGCATGTGTGTGACACAACAACATAATGACCAGCTGTTCCTGCAGTTCCCCATAGCATTGCTGCAGTAAAAACACCTATGTACACCCACACCTGGTATGAAGGCTGGATAACTTGCGCACCGGCACTGCAAATCTGGTGCTTTTTTTTAATACATTTGAATCGTCATTTAAATCATTCAAAACTGACTACGTCTGTCTTGTCAAAGCTTCACTGGCTAACATTTAAATGAGGGTTGCTTTCACTGCCTTGACACAAACACACAGAAATACTGGACACATTTATTAGGACGTTTTTTTATTCAGTTAGCTTCATCCAATCAATACATCGATTTGCAAGGGCTTTTTAAGACACTGGAAAAAGGAAATTAATCGTTGTAATTACTGTGCAAGGGATAAAGCAGAGCTTGTCATCACAAGCTGGAGAAAAATAGAAATATACATTTGAATCATTAGAATGTATAAATCACAGGTCCCTGTCAGGTCTGTATCACCTGAGCACACTAGTAGCCTACAGGTAGTTTAAAACGTTTGTTCAACATTACAGCAACGTTCACAGGCTAGACAAGACATGCCAACTGACGGTTTTAACATCTTTCAACATGTGATGGCCTGAATGCTTGAAACTTCTGGAATGATCCCCACGCTGAGGTGAAGCAGGTTCACCGAAAGCGCTGACGTTCCACACATCTGGTGGTGTCGTGATGTGACGGGAAACCATGACAACACAGAAACCATGACAACGCAGACAACGTATGACAGTACCCAACGTTATTCTTAGACCTCTCATGATTAGAAAATGGTTAGAAAGTATTTTTTTGTGCAATAAGTGCTTTGAAAACTCACAGACCTATTATAGCCACATCCAGTAGGATTTTTACCACAAAAGGAGTTAGTGCAGTACAAGCTTTAGAAAGCCTAGAACTTCCTGTAATTACACTACATACAGTAGACAGATTCAGGTTAGGACTCAGACAAAGTACACACAACAGGAAACGATTACGTAACGTGGCATAAAATATCAACAGTTTCTCCACATCAATATATTACAATCTATTTTTTATGCGACTGACCTGGTCCACTATGCAAAAACCCTGGAGTGGGAGACCCTCTAGGACAAAGACACAAATCAAGTTCAGCAACCCTAAAATAATTCTAGTCCATTCCAGAATAACTCCTGGTAAAATGCTGCCATTCTGTTTCTTATGGTGACAGTTTTGTCAAACATCTGATCAGAATCTTGCACAACTTTACACATGATCAAGATCAATCTCATGATAAATATCAAGACGGATAATAAAAGTCTTAATGATCATAGTTAAAAATACTCTAAATAAAAATATGCTTCTCTTGCACTTCTGATTGGATGCTAAATTCTATATTTGTTTCCTTGTATTTATACATGTGCAATGACAATAAAGTTTAATCTAATCTAATTTAATCAAAAAATACCTTCTTGCCATGACAGAAAAATAAACAAATTTAAGTGCAATTAAGTGCTTATAAGAAAAAAAACGAACATTTTAGTTTGAGTTTCAAGTAAATTCTAAATAAACCACTTTAGTGGTTATATGCCTATTAAAATACAGAAATGTATTGATTAATTCATGCAAATATGAGATGGTCTTACTGCCACATGCGGGTTGGTTTCTGGTATCACTACAGCAACACAGACATCAGACAGCCGACGATGGCTTCTTATAAAAGGCCTCTATACTCTACTATGGCTTTGGTTCTACAGACTAACTACTATGTCAGGTCCTAAACAAGTCAAAGGGCCCCGTTAACGTTCTGCTTGTCATCCTCATAAAGAAAGAGAGAGAGTTCAGCGTCACAAGTACTATACTTGTCATGCTCTACTATAACTTGTGAAGTTTAGATTGTGATGAAAAACCTGAGGTTTAGGATTAGAAAATTAAAGGTCAACTCGATAATACAAATATTATGTAATAGTGCATATCGCAATTTTACGTTGAATAGCATGCTTTACAGTACATAATTGTACAGTACGTGACGTTCATAGGACAACTAAATTGCTGCAGAAACCCAAAAGTGCATTGGACAAAGAGGGGGACAATTGTACAAAGTGCTTTTATGTAAGACGGTTCTGCGTCTGTTCTGTCGATTGGGCTTCCTTAAACTTCCCCACTTCCTGTTCATGTGAAACAGAGAGGAAATGAGCGTGTATGTATGTCGTGTATGTGTACTTGACAGAAAAGGAGAGAGAGAGAGAGAGAGAGAGAGAGAGAGAGAGAGAGAGAGAGAGAGAGAGAGATGAAGGGCAATTCTGAAACTCCAGTACTGAGAAAGAGAGATCAGAGAAAAAACTGCAACCCAAAAGGTTGACATTTAACCACCATTGTTCACAGGTTGTTACGTAACAATCAGGCATCTCCAGGGGATATCTGTATGGGTAAGTACTGCTGACCTGGAACCCTTTAGGACCCCCTTAGGGATGGTGTTGTTCCCCTGTTCTAGAACACACTGTAATTTCAAAACCCTTAGAGGAACAGTTTTGCAGAGCACACCTAGCAGAACAGCTATCCCACGGTAAACCTGACCAAGCACCTGACATTAAATTCTCTCTGTTAACTTACTGGAACATGAAAGACAGCGAACATTGTTACAACTGGAAGACAACAGCTAACATCTGAAATCAAAGAAAATATCACAAAAATATTTGTGTGTTTCTATAATCTATGGCTTGACTAAGTGCATCAGAAACTAACATTCGATCCGCAAACATGGGAATGGATCCCTCACTCAATGGCACTTCTTGAAGTTGCCGTCCTTCACGCACTGCTCCCGCTCCAGCCTGTCCCTCTCCGGCTCGTAGATGCAGCTGGCCCTCCAGGAGAACCAGGCGATGATGGAGGCGATGGTGACCTGCAGCAGGACCATCACCCCATAGGTGGACACCACGGTGGGGCCGGGCAGGCGCTGGGGCTGGGCTGGGGGAAGCGCCAGGGCCGGGTGGAGCAGGACGGCCCTCAGCTCGCCCTTGATCATGTGCAGCTCGTCCAGGATGGAGAGGAAGGTGCAGCAGTGAAACCATTGATGACTGTGGCCCCAGATGTCGAACAGACCCGGCGAAAAGCGCTCAGGGATCTTGCTAATGTTAAACAGCGCCGACACCACCAGCCAGAGGCAGTGGCGGTAGAAGTACAGCGCCATGGAGGCCGAGGAGACGAAGGAGGAGGAGGAGGCGGGGTACGGTGAGGCGGTGAGGAGACGGTAGAAGATGGGGGTGGAGGAGACCAAGAAGGGGAGCAGGAAGACCAGGGTGCGGATGACGTAGCGGTAGGTCCTCCAGCGCTGGCGAGTGTTGCAGCATGCCAGGACGCAGATAATGGCGACCACACACGAGCTGGGGATGTAGAGGACCTCGAAGAACACACTGAACTCTGGCAGAGTGATCCACACCGGCGCCAACGAGGACGATGATGTCGGAAGGCGGGCGGACGTTTCGTTGAGTCCTCCATCCACCAAATCCAATATCCCAGCTCTGGGATGGATATAGTAGTAGTAAGCTAAAGATGAGCCCACAGTGTAAGCACTAATAGTACCATAATCCACAAAGAAACACACTTCTCGAATCACCTGAGACATGGAGTTCAGCAGATGGGCCATGCTGCTGGCCATGAGCAGGCAGAACACCCCGATGAAGTAGTTCCACAGTGGGTAGAAGAAGGGGCTGTCCCCTGGGGGGGCCCCTTCCCAACCAAACGGCTCCACAAAGTAAAAAGCAAACACAAACACGGGCAGGAAGTGAGTCCAGAAGTTCCCTGTCTCGTTGGTGGGCCGGAAGGCTGACTTGAGGCAGTCTCCAAGGCTGTAGTTAGGGAAACGGTACCCGGAGAGGATGTAGGACTCAGTCACGCGGGGAGGTACGTCTGTGTGCCTCAAGAGAGGCAGAGACTGACCCGAATGGCCACAGTTGAGAAACATGATGATTGGTCAAAAGGCAGGATAGTCTATTTTGATTGGTTGGCTTCAGTATAGGTTTATTCTGAAGGTTTACCCAATGCAGTTCTTACACAGTAGTGATGTGTTTATGGCTTGATGATATATTGTTCCGCGTGACAGCTGGTGACTTGTCGATCAGATATGGAAAAGACCGCTTTTCACGCTTTTGCATAGCTCAACTGCAGTGCTAAGGACTTCTTACTGTGCATATTCCATGAACTGTCATCTGTGAATCTGTCATTATTGAAAACGTTCCCTGGGTTAGCTGAAGTTTAGTCCAACTGTACAGGGAAAGGTGACAGGGTATATAGGAGATACCAGGAGATGGAAGGTTAATCTCCGTACTTGTATTAATGTTTCCATTCAGTTGCCCCCTTGGCCTTAGGCAGAATAGTCCAAAAGGTCAACAGGATATCCACTGGGTTAATATGTCATCCTGTTCTGCAGCCCTGTGGCACCTGCTACTTAGCATACAGTTGATAAGGTTTACTACTTACATTACATGCATACAATCAAGCCCCTTTTTTCAATGTTTCTCAGATAGGCAACGGACAAAACGGAGAGAACCAGAAACAGGATATAACCGCTCCATGTCATCCAAGTTCAGCTGCACCTCAGTGGGTTCCCTGTTCTAGCGGCACGGGTCATTCTAGACTAGAACACCCTAGTGAAGCCTCTCTCAGCTCAACTAGGTCATGTGGTAGTGGGGCTATCTGAGGACCTCCGCACAACCGAGGCCACGGCTATTCATGGTTCTTTACTCTACAATTCACAAGTCATATCCATTTACTGACCTCGACTTTCACGAGGCTGTAGACCGCTGAATGGATTCCGTTATAATATGCGTGTAAAGACGGATTACCGGCTATCGGCGAGGCTAGTAGTCCGAGACACGATCCCGTTCGGTTTAAGCACGTTGGCCTCAATGAAATGCACGAACAGAGCCGGCAAACGGTGCGATCTTGTTTGATCCCCTTGATCACGATGGTTGGTCTTTCCACCTGCCCCGCTCCGATCAAAAAGCCGGCCGGCTTTTTCTGTTCCACGAGCCGGTTACGGTGCTCCGTATGCAGTTAGATCTGTGCCGGTCTATGGAACAAACCCCCGTATAACTCGATGCTCTGTATCTCTAAATGTCTGTTTGGTCTCTTTTCTGTTCCTCTTCGTCCTTGGCAGGCGCGCTAAAGACGCTCAGAGAGAGAGAGAGAGAGATCAGCCACATTGGAATGACGTGGATCATTTGTATCCCGTGGCCCGTCAAGGTTGTTCAGTAGAAATTATTGTCCCGTTTTACACTTCAGTGTCTCCAACACTGCCGGTATCTGTTTAAAATGCGCAGTACGTCCGCATGAGGTAATGGCCGGTGCGGTGTGTGTGTGCGCCCCTCTCTGCGCTGTTCTCTCTGCTGGTGTGTGAGTGGCGCAGTGCCAAACGCACACTTGCTCACTGACACGAAAGCTGAACAGTAGCACTTTTTTGTTGATTAGTCCTACTTTTTCTGTACACTAGGGACTATTCTGTTGTCACTACGTCCAAATAACCTACCACTTGCATGTCTTCAACGGTGGGAGGAAGCAGGAGTGCCCGGGGAGGACATGCAGACTTCACCCGGAGAGAACCCCCTTGAACAGCAGCACTTTTCTCTCATTGAAAGCTCTGACGTCGGCGCCATTATATCATGGTTCAATATCATGGTTATACGAACGTTATAAAGCTCCAGCAGAACCATTTGTGTTTAATAACTGCCTAATAGTTTTTCCAAAGTAACTTCCAGTATAGTGGCAAGTGTTAAGTTATCCAGACAGCTTCCATCTAACTGTCGTGGCTTTAGAGAGGACGGATGATTATGGTTTGCTGGTGAAATCTTTCTCCAAAAAGAAATGGTTGTACAGTTCACTGTTAGTGCAAATACAATGGAATGCCACTCAACAAGTCATATCCAGTCAAGTGGTTTTAAAAAGACTCAGAGAGAATGGGCCCTTAGGGTCTAGCTGAATGGCAGGCAGTAGTCATAAAATATTGCCACAATCTGATAAATAACCAACGTGTATTATCGTGTATATAAAAAAAAACAAGACTGCTATTGTAATTATAACTGAGTCATCGTGTTTAATAAAATTTCAAAAAGACAATCTTCCAGCAAATACGTTTGTGCGTGCGTATGCGCTTCATTTGCGCTTACGAGGCGGGTTGCGAGCGGCCTGCTTCCTCTCCTTGCGGGTCATCTTTGCAGGATTCTCTTGCTGACGATTGGCTGGCTCATCCTGGGGGGGCGGGGCTTCCATATTGGCTGCCACGGGCCGCTGTAAGACGCTGGCTATGGGCTTGTACACAAGATGAAAGATAAATGCATTGGAATACCTGAAAGAGAGGGACAGTGAGGGGGACAGAGACAGAGAGAGAGAGAGAGAGAGAGAGAGAGAGAGAGAGAGAGAGAGATAAGCCGCTGGTCTCACTCATAACTTAAACCAAACAATTACGGTTAACTAGAGAGTAAAGCTGTTCACCAAGGGAGTAAGTTGTCTCCTCCGGTGATGCGCAGAGGGCAGTGGAAGGGGTTGATGTGAGGGGTGGAGATAGCGCCCCCAGTGGCCTGGCTCATCACCTGCAGGCTGCACTCACAGCTCAACTCGCTGACCTCACTGAAGTAGGCCGGCACCCGCAGAGACTGCAACACAGTGGAGAGCAGGTCAGGCCAGTTCCTGTTTCATGTTTGTGTGTGTGAGTGTAGATGTGTGTTTCCCCTTTATGGTTGTGTGTATGTGTGTATGTGTGTGTGAGTGCTACCTGTAGCCGTGGGAGAGTGCTGAGCCAAGACTCATGAAGCGGGATCATAGGTCTGAAGCCTAGGGGAACACACACACACACGTACACACACACACTCTGTGAGTCAGTTTCCTCTCGTCTCTTCATCCACTTGTTATGGCCTCTGTCCATCCCCTCTCTCCAGCCATCTTGAGAAACACCTCCATGCTTTAGATCATGCAGTCCCCACGGGGCAGCAACAACCTCCAGTTCAGGGAGGGGAACTGTGGTTTCCTTCCCTCTATTCATCAGGCCACAATGACCGCAACAATGTCAGAGATCCCTAACGCCACGTGCACGATGACTTTTCCGCGAAGCCCATTTGAAGGCACCAACAATCATGAAAGAGAACATGAAAACCCTGTTCTCACCTATGACCAGGTCTGGTTTAGGCCCTTGCAGAATGTGATAGGCCCGGCGGTAACCTTTGACCCGAAGGCACCGTCTGTCAACCTTTTCGTCTGGGGTCCAGCTGGGGTTCACCAATGTCACCTTGCCATTCTGGACCAATCGTAACACAGGGTCAGTTTGTGTCGTGTGTAACGTCTACTGGTTGCTTCGGTTCTCAGGAAAGAGTTTATTTTGCTTCTGTTGATGGTCTTATTCACAGCTGGTAAATAGAGGTACACCACTGTCTGAGTGTATGTGTGAGAGAGAGAGAGAGGGAGAGAGAGAGAGAGAGAGAGAGAGAGGGAGAGGTAGTGATTTTTCACCTTCTTCTGCAAGAAGAGCTGCACCTCATCACCGTCAGTGGGAAGGCCTTCCCCAATGAACACCAGTTCAAAGGTCACGTGTGGCAGGAGAATGGAGAGTTCCTAAAGGAAAAGACAGTTTAGGTGAAGAGAGATTAAGGGTTTCGATTGGCTGATTGCACTACAAGGGGTTAGATTTGCCATCTGTATGTTTACTGCCAAGCAAGATAGCTGGCCACACAGGAAGATCAAAGTTGCAAAGGCACACACACACACACACACATTCAATGTAGTTGAACAAAGTAGTTCTTCAAAGGGCAGCCAAAACACACACACACACACATGCACACATGCACACATTCACCCAGACTCATTTAGGGAGGAGTGCTCTACTAGTCTGAGCAGAGCTATAACACATCCTTGAAGTCTCACCCAGAACACCACGAGGATGTGGAACTCCCTGTAGGACTCGATGATATGAATCTTTAAAGACCGCTTCTTCAGAATGTTCAGCTCCGGAACTAGGGGGGGGGGGGGCGGCAGGGTTAGAAGGTGATGGTAACACAGTTATGGAATACGTCTTCCGATTTCAAATTTCAAAAAAACATTTCTAGCTGTTTCGAGTACAGATATTGGCATCTCTCTTTAAATGTCCACAGCACACTCACACAGATGTATGGACCCACACACTCACAATGTTTGGGCACCAGTGAAGTGATGATGTAGTATATGGAGAGAGGAGAACTTAGCAGAGGAGCAACAAGAGATGACAAGCCAAGTCCTCTCCAATCATAGTACTGATGCCATGACACTGCGAACACACAGGAAGGCAGACAGCAATGAACTGAGAGAGAGATCAAATACCAGTGTGTTTCAAAGTCAAAGACCCAGTTACTTGATCCAGTGTAGTTACTGGTTTATGCCTTACCCAGTGGTTTGGTCAGACTGGGGGCTGTGTGTGGGGCTGGGTTACAAAGCAATATCTCTCCTTCGCTCATCAAAGATCCATAGGGTTCCCTGTGACCTGCTCAACCCACAACACAACACCATCAAAATACACCAGCGCTACAACTACTCACTGCCCAGGGCCTGTTGGATACTGGGGCGTACCAACCTGCGAGCCACTGGGGGTACGGATCTTTGGACTGTTCCACTCTGTGGTGGAGCTCGTAGCGGGGGGAGCGCACCAGCAGACTCCAGTGAACCCAGTAACCACAGTTCAGCTTGTTCTTAAACAGGAAGTGCTCCAGGTCAAAGTCATGAGCCACCACTTCTGTGGAACCAAGGGAAGGTGCCAAGATAAGGAAGAGAAATGTGGGAGGAGCCTATTTAAACCTACTGGACATTTACAACATAGTAAATATAGCCATATAATCAAGCAGAGTCACAGTGACCTTTGGCATATGTGAATGGGATGTCTGTCAACAGGGGTCCGTTGGCCATGAACGTGGCCAGCTTGCCACACCAGTGTTCATGACTAGTATCGTCTGGGCAACGGGTCCAGTCTGAGTGGGCACACTCGTCGGAGCAGTACAGGACAGCCCTGCAGTGAGAGCTGTTGGATACAAGAGGGAGGGGTGCAGACAACAAGAAACACAGGAAGAATAGAGAGTGTGGAATGGACAGGGAGAGAGAGAGAGAGAGAGAGAGAGAGAGAGAGAGAGAGAGAGTATAAAAGACAAACGAGGCAGCAGTTGGACAGAAAAGAGAGACAGTATGCAGTGTGAATGTAATTTGTTCACTCAGAAGAGGCCATTGAAATGAAGCCAAGAGAGACGGGCAGTTAAATTAGGGTGGAAAAGTACAACAGTGTTGGAAAATACACAAGAGATTGTTAGTGAGCACTTAATTATGAAGCAATATAACCCTACTTCCTTCAATGAAAAACCTCAAGAGAAAAAAGCTTACAAGAATTTTGCAAAGAAAAGTGACCTGGAGTTTTAAACCCAGCCTTCAAATGGAGGGGGGGATTCGTACTCTGCAGCCATCTGTTTCAACAGACCCGGCTCTGCTAATCTAAAGCCTCTTTAGCATGCTAGCGCCTATGGGGTGGCTATAAAGTGGGCCTGAGTAGAAGGTATGTGCTAATCAGCCACAGCAGGTGGGAACCCTATGGTAAGCAAAGCTGAACTGAGATCCCCTGAAGTGCTAAAGGAGCCAATATTCTGGAATGCTAAATATTGGACTGGAAGGCGTGTAAAGCTGCTGACGGTCGTGGTTTTTTTGGACGTCTTGAGTACATTCTTTCACTCTTTTGCTCCCTTCTTTCTCTCCCTCTCTCGCTAGCCCCCCCTCCCTCCCTCTCTCCCTCCCTCCCTCCCTCCCCTTCACTCTCAGAATCCTGCAATCCTTTCTTCTTTTCCTCCTCTCTTCCATTTTGCCTCACCATGGTTTTAGCTGACTGGGGAATGAGTGTTTCTTACACACGTGACAGTGGAGTGTCGGGGGCCAGCGCATGCTAAAGGTCTCGGCCTCCGCGGCCCTCCCCCCCTCCTCCTCCACCTGTATGGGGTCCCAGCCTCTCAGGGCGTGGGGCCACAGCACCACCTTCAGGATGGACAGGGCCTTGCTGCTGCGGCTGAGCACCCTGGGAAGAGAGAGACCACACGAGAGGAGACCGGTGAAGGGAGACCAACATGGGGAGGGAGGAGTGGGGAATCAGTCATAGGCTCTCTCCCTTTACATTCACACTCACACACACCTGTGCAGCTCCCGGTCGTTGACTCTCAGAGTGAGGGGTCTCCGGGGAAGACCCCCACTCATGGGGGCTTCCATGCAGCGTCGCAGAAGGCCCACCATCCTCCGGAGGGTCCCCACATGGTTCTCCCCATCTCCCCCCGCCTCTCCCACCTCACCCCCACCCAGGGAGTCTGCCCAGCCGCAGGGCAGGACGTCGAAGCCCAGGGGCAAGCCAGAGGCATCAGTCACCATCAGAATGCTGTCCCTGGAGCTGTTCACTAATGGAGACAAAGGGACAGAATTTGGGATTTCGTTTTTAGAGCAAGTTCAATTTGATTCCTTAAACCCTAAATGTGTTTTGCTCTAGAATGCATTACTTACACTTGCTCAATTCGGACGGGGCGACATGAGCTTGTTCAAGCCGTGATCTGGCTGCAGGAGGAGGTGTGGTGCAGTCTAACAGGTGCAGGATCCAGTACGGTGAGCGGTCCACGGGGTAGCGGGGGTAACCGTAACCCCAAAATGCACCTTTATCCCGGTTGCCTCGCGTGCTTTGGAAGCAGCGGTACCATTGAGCCATGACATCCGAGAACTCAATCAAGGGGTCACGGTAAGCGGACACTAACTCCATCTGAGTTAATCTGAATAATAATTAAAAAAAGTTTCGTCTAATAATTTGTGTGTTTGTTGTAGGCGAGTTCAGCGAGTTTCAGTTTAAATTTCAATTTTAATTCGCATTTTGTAGAGGCACCATCACAACGAAATTGTTGAAGGAAACAAAACTATTCCAAAAAAATAACAATATCAAAAAGTAAACACCACTAAAACTGCATACTGCTTAAAAGTCTTACCTTACCTTGGAATTTAAATATTGGCACCTTCGAAAAAGAAAAAAAAACCTAGAGCTATATCTACCTAGTATCTAGTGAGTCCTACCACTATCTGACTATTACCAACACAGGCGCTCTTATCAAACTCAAATTTGAATGTAATCAAACTGAATAAATAAAAAATTGAAAGTAAATGCGTCTATGGAGGAAAATATATTTTTTTAAATTTGAAGATTCCAGTTGAAAGAACTCTTGTCTGTAGGTCTGTAGGTCTGTAGGTCTGTAGGTCTGTGCTGACTAGAATATGGTTACTGTTCTTAGATGCTCTTTTCCTCTTTTTTTAAATCAAATATATTTATATTTTATCATGACTTGATGCTGCTGTTTACAATACAACCAAAACGTGAAATACACAAATCCACACTTGTTTTATCTGCAGAAGAATTTTGGTTTATTGTAAAAAGAACAAATAAATTATGTCATATCAATAATGCATTGAAACATAGAGTTCCATAAACTGGATTTTAACTGAGTTTTTCTGTGCTGTTCTGTTCAGGTCAGGTAGAGGGCGCTCTTGTAGTTGGTGTGGATCTGAGTGATGGGCAGCTGTGGCAGAGCAGTCCTGACCCTCATCAGGGTCAGCCACTCTGTGAAGGGGTGTGTTGGGGTGAGTTGGGGAGGGAAACAGGAGGGGGGAAACAAAGGGGGGGGGGGGGATTTGATCAGTTCATGAACATGTGTTTCTTTGCTGATTTAAACTTAGTATGAAGGCTTTAGTTGAACTTATTATTTGGACTACTTTTGTTCTTGGTCAGCACAGCTTATAAGAACAGCTACACTTCATCCCCAGTCTTACATTTCATGATGCTCATCCTTCGCCAGTCAGGGGGCGTGTCCTGGAAGGGGTGTGGCCTGGAAACCTGGGAACAGTAGATTTGTTTACAAAGGGCGGGGCTTAGGCTCAGCTCATGGAATTCCCAGCAGGTGGCGCCGAAGGAAATGACATCAGTAAAGGACACTTGCTTCAGGACTTCCTCCAGCTGTGGAACACCCAAAAGCAAGCAGATGTCACAACACACATGACATGGTCATCCATTTTGAGTTAAAATGGTTTCCAGGGGAACAGAGGTGTAAAATGTAATGTGCAGGTTTCATGTTGTATCAATATGTCTAATTTTTTTCACTTTACTGTCACTAAATTGATCTTGACCTAACCTGAAGAATGTTGCTCATGGTAATAATGTGTAACTAGTTCAGAAGAATAGTTCTTTCAAACCCATGTCTATAGAGGACAGTCTGTCCAGGATGTGGAAAATAGGAAGTTAGGAAATCTCACTATTTCAGGTGGCGAGCACTGAATGCATGCCACATGTTGTGCTTTCTCAAGAGTTGTTCTACTGTTCTACCAAAGTCATGATGTTTCAAAACTGTTATTGGAGGTTTTTTATTATTATTTTTTATTCTATTGTATCTTCTTTATTTTATATTTACCCTGTCCCTCTGAGTTGTGTACTGTATACAGCTGCTGTTGTAGACTGCAGTTTCCCCTCTGGGGGACAAGTGAAGGATTTTCTTCTCTTCTCTTATCATGAAATGAGCGTGTGTGTGTATTGAAGTGATGGACGCTTCAGTGTGGTAACCAGATAGTGTTTGAGGCCTCCCTTTCCATCGCAGTGTTAATGTGCCACAGGCTCCAGCCAACGTGGCTCGTGTGAGTGTGTGTGTGTGTGTGAGTGTGTGTGTGTGTGTCCTCCCTCACACGACATGCACAGCTGGTGTAGGGTCGGGTCACATCCCAATCACATGCCACTCGTTCTCAGCCATTCTCCTCTTTCAGCAGCCAGTCATTCACTCTCTCCCTCCGTCCCCTCAATCTCTCCCTCCTTCTGTCTCTCTGTACACTTCCAATGCTTTTTTTTCTTTCTCTTTCTTGTTATTTATGACACTCTTTTAATCTCTGGGTCCTTTTCTTCTCCTCCTCTCTTCTTCTTCCTCAGTCCATCTGTCACTGGTCTTCTGTTCTCTCTTTCTTTACGCTTAAGTTGCTCTTTTTGTCTATCCATCAATCACTCACTCACTTATTCAGTATTTATCTCCCTCCTTCCACCTTCACCCTCTCATTTGCTTACACTTACTGTGTTAAATGGCAACTCTTGAATGACAGTAGTATGTCTCAAATGATTACCCTGAAGCAGGTTAAAAATGTTATTCTAAAACTGTCGGAAACTCTTTCTCGATGTGGTTAAGTCAACCCCCATGCGTAGTGTGTTTTGAAGGCTAGACACAGATGCAAGTATAACACGAACACATGCACACGCAATCTTTACCCCACCGGTCTTACTGTTACAGCTTGTGAAAAGTGACGTTTCTAAGAAAACACCACTGGTCCAAAACAAAAAAGGGGGCGTAGTCAAGCGCATTGTGCTCACTAATGAACATGAATATTCACCAGGCCTCGCTGACCCAAATGCATTTGTGATGATGTAATGGTTTCAGACTGTGACCAATCAAAAGATGGGATGTCCAAGTCGTGGTGCTTCTGCCAGCCATTCAAACCAGCAGTGGAGGAGCCACACCCCATGACTGTCTAAAGTTTGGTTTGTGAAGACAACAGTCCTGGTTTTTCTCTGTTTAATCAAGCCCCTTCAATCCCAGCTTCCTCTAAACGTTCCCACTCTTTTTCGCTGTCCTGCCATCTTTTTATCCAGGGGTGACGGGGGTTACAAATATGACATCACTCGTTCTCACGCTCTCTCCTCTTCCTCTTTGCTCTCCCTCCTCTAACATGCCCATCCTAATGTTCCCAGGGGCATTGTGGGCCTGTTGTTGATTTCCTGACCTAATTCCCCCCCCCCCCCCATGTGAATAAGGTGGTACGTCCCAAATACAAGTCCCACACGTATTTGGAACTGACACTGTTGGGGCAAAACAATGTGTATTTGATTAACCCTTTAAATCCATAGCATGTCATAGCAATATAGACTGGAAGATTGTCATCTAGATCTCTCCGTGTTCTGATAGTTGTGGTTGTTTCATGAAATGTTCAACACATACAGAGCTGAATTATAACAGCGTGTATCATCACAAGCAAAAATGTGAGAGGAGAATCTGCCGTGGCCAATCCGGAGGTCTAATGTTCTTTGATAATCTCTTTAACATCCACTAGATGTGGGGTTAACTAGTGGCTGCTAATGGATGGTATTTGCGGGTAATGTGTGCACACGCGTGTGCATGTGTGTGTGTTTAGTGAAAGTGTCCAAGCACCCCCGACCTCTTAGCTGTCTCGCCCCAGCTGTGAGAGCAGAACACCAGGATGCTGACAGATGGTCCAGTGGGACACTGGGGAAGGACGGATACATGGAGAGATGGAGGGAGGAAGAGAGAAAATGAGAGGGAGGGAGGGAAGAGGGAGGGAATGAGACTGTTTTAATAGATGTTGCGGTGCAGGGGGGGAGTGAGTGGGGGGGGGGGTCATCTGGCCATAGGGAAGGAGAGAGTCTGAACGAAACACACATGAGGTCTGACTTTGTATCCACACACACACACACACACACACACACACACAGACACACAAAGGAGGATTAGGCTAATTACATGTCAATATTTGATCCAATCTGGCTTTATCAAGCTTCACCATGACTAAAACGGATGGAAAGCACAATTTCACCTAATTATATTCTGTGACAAAACTAGGATGAGTTTCCAGCCAAGGATGCTATTTTAACTTAAGACGTCTGCAGAGAGAATTGCCCTGGAGCCATACATGCTTGTTAAACATAATAACTAAACTAGGAATGTAATTGGATGTGATTCATGAAAAAAATATGTCAATGAGTATACTATATATTCCACCTCTTCCGAAAGCTTCGCCATTCGTGATTGGTTCGTTCCTCCCGTTAGTTATTGGTTAATACAGCCATCAATGTAATTTCACTTCTTTATATATTATTCAACAGGCACGCCCCTTTTCTTGAAACCCCGCCCTGAGTCCGTGTGTCTGTGGAGTTTGGGTGTTGTACCGACTGCCAATCAAAACCCTTCTCGTCGTAGCTCCTCCCACTTGCTTGTCGGTTGAGCGAGCTCACTCTAGACGCCCTGCACTCCTAGCGGAAGATTGACAGCTCGCACCGCTTTCTCGTGGGTTTGGAGAGTGGAGAGAGTCGCGCGCGGTGGGGTGAAATAAGAGTAAACTCGCCTTTTTCCGGAATTATTGTCGTACTTTTTAAAGCTTGTCTGTCGAGGAGGGGGACGGGGACGGGGACCCCATTTTGGAAGTCGTTTCAAAAAGGCATGAAAGTAGAGAAAAGGCTTGAAAGAAAGTAACAAAGGAGGTATATCTGTTATTACATGGCTGCTGGGGATGGTGCCCAGCTGCCGGCGACCATAGCGGCCAGCAGGAGCGTGGAGAAGGTTCTGGAAGAGGCTGCGGCCAGCGGGGCACTGAACCTGTCCAATCGTAAATTGAAGGAATTTCCCCGAACTGCCAGGAACTATGATTTATCAGATATCACTCATGCAGGTGACTTGCTTGTTTATATTTATTTATTTATTTATTTATTTCCACCTAAACAGCGTGGTGAGTTGAACACACTCTCTCTTGTAAGTCGCTTTGGATAAAAGCTTCTGTTAAACGAATACATGTAAATGCAATAGCAGGTACATGGAGGGGCAGAATGGGGCTGGTTGTCTTTTGTTGTCACCTGCTTTGCTTCCTTGGTTCATCCTGTGTTAACAGCTCCTAAAGACAGGATCTGCACAGTTTCAACCTTACCAGTTGTGGCATCAACATGTATTGTCTTTGAACATGTACAACTGGGACATGCACCTACCTCCGAAACACAATATTGGATCAGTTTAATGATAAGTGACACACTTTTATTCTAGTTTGTGTTTGTTTTCTGCATGTTTTCGCCTTCTCTTCCTGTTTAGTGACGGTCTGTTTATTTCAGAGCATCTTGGCAGCCCTTTGAGATCCAACCAAAGGTGTTTAGTATTTTGTTGGAGTAAACTGGGCATTATCTAGGATCTTATTTGATGACAACCTTGCTGAGTTTCCGATCGTTGTCTAATATTAGCTGTAACATGCGTGTGGGTTGAAAGTGTGGATTAAGCAGAAGTAACTGGGCGTCGCTTTGTTGAAAGAGGATTAGTCAGTCCAGGTTGTTGAAATCAATCTAGCCAGCAAGAACTACCTCTCTGTGTGACTATAATGATGACCATCTGCTGAGAGGTCCAAGCCCTGTTCTGGTGAGGACTGGAGAGCAGGCCTTGAACACACACACACACCACACACACCACACACACACCACACACACCACACACACCACACACACACACACACACACACACACACACACACACACACACACACACACACACACACACACACACACACACACACACACACACACACACAGCTGGGGCCCAAGCTGGCAAGCGGTCCTGGATATTGAAGTGATTGATGCATCCAATTTCTGGCGAAGCACTATCTTGATGTGCAAATGTTTTTCTAAAGGGAGTCTAATCGCTGTATAAACCAAGAGAAGGACTGGCAAAAGCTGATATGCTGACGTTTGTTGTTGTTGTTAAGGGTGTTCAGAGTGCTTTCTGTCAAGTCCACCACTTTGTTGGATGGGAGGTTGTTTACATGTAGTCATGGCAGAATCGTGGTTCAAATGCCGTCAACGTGAATCTGACCCTGATAACATGCGGCTTCACTCAAAGAATAAACACCTAAGCTTGTACTGTATGTGGACACTTACGATAATAGCATACTTTCAGCTTCAGTCGGTGTCTGGTTCTCCTGCTACTACACACACACACACACACACACACACACACACACACACACACACACACACACACACACACACACACACACACACACACACGGCCTTTCCTGTCTAGTCAAACTATGGCTTGTTGGTCCCGACCTCATGTAAAATTGTAAATCGTCCATCTTTCTTTTCAAGCCGTTGTTGTTGCTGCATGTGCAAACATGTAGGCCTGTGTGTGTTCTAGAGCGAGATGACTTGGCTAACTTACTGAACCAACAAGAAATCTGAGGTTTTCCCAGGCTAGTGCTCCAGGTAAACTGCACCAGGTATTGCCTCTCCCCGCCCCCCTGCTGGGTATTTTCCATGCTGGCTACCATGGGTATTTGGAAGACGCCAAAGTGTCTTTGAACAGTATCAGATTTGATAAGCAAACACTGTTTCCGTGTTAAGCAGTGGTGCCACCACCTGTGGACTAACCTGCGGAAATCTACTGAGAATTCACGGGCGGTTCCAAAGCGCTGGCTGTAGCAGAAATTGTTGAATGTGTCTTTAGCAGTATCTTGGCACGAGAGAGAAAGCCCTATGGTATTTAGGGTAACAGTAGCTCTCTCTCCCTTCTCTCTCCCTCTCCCTGTGCTCTGTTCTGGAGGAACTTCCTGTCAGGAAGGTCAGAGGTTCATACACACACACACACACACACACACACACACACACACACACACACACACACACACACACACCCCTTGGCTCGACCGGAGAAGGTTTCTGCCAGTAAGCCCAGTCGCGCACCAGTGAACAAAGCCCAGCTGTGTGAATCTCCCTGGCCTCAGCCCTCTCAAAACAGCCCCCCCAAACTATCACCACCAGACCATGGCTGTTCAGTGGCATGTGCTGGTTTAATATAACTAGTGTCTCTAGCCCCCCCCCCCCCAAGCCTAGGACGAAGAACAAACAGGGGAGGGGAGGGGAGGTGTGGACAGTATAGTTATGAGAGTTATTTTACGTTGTTGTTTCTTTCCTCTATCCCCCACTGCACTGGGGGTTGTGTTAGTGCTGGGGGGAGGAGGGAGGAGGGAGAAAGTGTGCACAAAGTTAATAAATAAGCCTGCTTGTTTTTTTGGGTTGCTTCTCAGACCTCCACTCATATGACCTCCTGGGGCGCTTGGAGACAAGAGCTTCTTGTTGAGAGAAAGAGGGGAACAGACAGAGAGAGAGAGAGACAGAGAGAGACAGAGAGAGACAGAGAGAGAGAGGAGGGGGTTGAGACTGGGGAGCTGAGACACACCTCATACCACATCTAATCACCCTAGCAGCTGAGATGTATAAAATAATGAATGGGGGAGTGGAGGGGGGAGGGGGGGGGTGGAGGGAGGAAGGGGGAGGTGGGTTAGCTTGTGTCACTGCTTGCATTGTCATCCTGTTCCCGTAAAAGGGGTTTCATCACTTGAGCTGGAATCCCCTCTCTCTCTCTCTCTCTCTCTCTCTCTCTCTCTCTCTCTCTCTCTCTCTGTCTCTCTCTCTCTCTCTGTCTCTCTCCTCCCCCTCTCTCTTTCTCCACTGTCTCTCCCCTTCTGTCTCTCCCCCCCTCTCCCCCTTGTCTCTCTTTGTAACCCCATTGCATTGTCTGAGTCATGCTTTTTCTGTGCCTGTTTCTCCCTCCCTTCTCCTGTCCCCTGAGCCTGTCTGGCAGTCCTCCACCGCTCCTCCTCCTCTCGTGCGCCTCTCCTCCTCTCCTCCTCTCCTCCTCTCCCCTGTCCTGTCTGCTTCACCTCTATTCCCTTCTCTCATCCTGTGTGCTTCTATATATATTATATCCATATCTGTTGTGTGTGCAGTCTTATCTGTGATTCTGTGCATAGTATTGTCTGGCCTGCCTATTCATCTACAGTGAGTGTTTGTCTCCATGCACTGGCTCGTGAGGTTTTGCGTTTTCCAATAAAATCAATCCTTTCAGTCAATCTGTCTCGTCCAAAGTGATGTGCTGTCTGTATACTGGTGCTGCAGGGGCATCTGGGGGGTATTCTGCCATTAGTTAAAATAACTAGGCCGTAAGATGCATTTTAACTCAATTTCAGTGCAATTCCAAAACATGAGGTACTATGTGTCATGTGCTGGAGAGAGAAAGACAGAGACAGAGAGAGAGAGACACAGAGAGAGAGATGAGGAAGTAGGCGCAAGTGTGTTTTTGAACGCGTTTCACTTTACAGACCGGACTGTTTTCCAGTGTTCTGGTTCCATGACTGATGGTGAGAGAGCCCCCGTACATGGCAAGCTGTTGTCATGGGAACGGTGCCCACATGGAGGTGTGTGAACGCACAATAACATTCCAGGAGATGTAACCACAACTCCTACGAGTAACACTTCCCTGTCCAAAGCAGTGAGACTGCTCTCAGCATTCCCATCAGGACATTAACACACACTTCTTAACAAGGCAAACTGGACTAGATTTGATGGCAAATGATGTCCACAGTGTTTTAAAAGGTTGTGCTCGTGTGCCTCGTCCAAGTATGCTGATTCACCGCCCCTTGAAAACAACATGGTTAATAGGCCTCTGTTTACTGTTGGCTGGGCCTTTGTCCAGTAGGCAAGCTAGAATGTCTCTCAGTTTCCTGGAAACATCTTCCTTATTGGAGGTTTCAGGTAACCAAAATGTTATTGATGAACTCACACAAGACAACTCCAAGTCCCTTCCAGAAGCAAAGTGTTAAGTTTCTCTCTTCCTGACATGCAAGTCCAGTCTCTCTGTCACCTTGACCACTGAGACAAAGTTAACCTGTCAGTCAGGTTGTGTCCTTGGGGCATGGCACTTCACCCTACTTGCCTCAGGAGGGGAGAATGTCCCTGTATTTGCTGTAAGTCACTCTGGATAAGAGCGTCTGCTAAATGATTAAATGTTCATGTAGTCCAGGTTCTCCTCTTCTCTCCCCCCTCACCTAATTAGTTTTCCCCAGTTCTGTTTTACCAAAATAGTTTACTGTTCCAGCCCCCTCAGGGTGGAAAGTCTTTGTAGTCTAGCTGGAGTTCAGCCCTCGTTTTTTCACTTCCTTTGCGAACAAGGATTCCCTGGTTAAAACCATTTTGGAGCTTTTAATGATGTTGCGCAAGAGTCTTGGCTCGTTTTGAGCTTGCTGTGAAGAATCTGTGTGGTGCCTGTGTGCAGTGAGGGGGCGTTTGGTGCTCACTGGGGGTGTGTGTCTGTGTGTGTGTGTGTGTGTACTGCAACATATGGATGTACTCTGTATCTGTGTGCGTTGTGTCTGTTGTTTGCATCTGTTCTCTGTCACTGTGAGTGCATGTGAGCGTGCATTCCGAGGCTCTGTGTGTGTGTGTGTGTGTATGTGTACATGTACACCTCACTCTCGAAGAGCACCTCCCCCTCCCCATCCCCCTCTCCCCACCCCCCCACCCCCCACCCTACCCCCTCTCCACACAGCCGTTTCCACCCTCCTGCGGATGTGGTCTGCTCGTTTTTGTTTTCTCACACACTTCTGCTTTCTCTGCTTCTTCCGAAGCCTCAGTGTCGTTCTCCAGCTCCTGCCTCCTGCCTCGCACACTCTGTCACTGTCTCTGCTGTGTGTGGGCGTGGACAGGATTTCTACACTCTCCCAACCCCCCCTCTCTCACCCTCACTCTTATACCTCCTGTTATTCTCGCTTCTCTCTCGCTTCTCTCTCTCACTCTTTCTTTCTCTCCCTCTATCTCTCATACTCCCTCTGTTATTCTCACTTCTCTCTCCCTCTTTCTCCCTCTTTCTCTCTCTCTCTCTCTCTCTCTCTCTCTCTCTCTCTCTCTCTCTCTCTCTCTCTCTCTCTCTCTCCCTCCCTCCCTCTCTACACCCCCCCCCCCCAGTCCTGTGGGTGTACTCTATCAGAGCAGATGGTGAAGGAGATTCCCCTTACTCTCCTGGGAGAAAGGAGGAAAAGAGGTCTAGAAGGAAGAGAGAGACGAGCACCACAACAGCCTGCACATGTCCCCCTGCAGAAACCCTGCAGAAATCCTATAAAACCTCATCCATCGCTTTACTCAGCTTCCCTGCGTGCTGAAGCCCAGCAGGGTTGCCAGGTTTGGAAAGGTCACCACCCTCTGTTAGATAATGCTGCACCCTGGGCTCCTCTCTGACTCACTACCAGAGCTCATGGTTGTCTGGCAACCCGCAGTCCAAACATGGCATTCTGATGGCTTTCTGGGCGTGTGTGTGTTTAATTCCGCTCACTTCAGGGACTTTAGCAGAGGGTGTCAAAAGAACAGCCAGCCTGTGACTAGCTAGTCATGGACTTTTTTTGTGTGCTGACTCCCTCATGTCATGAGCAAGGAGCAAACACAGGCTGTCACAGGCAGAGAAGCTGTGTTTTGTAGCTGTGCTTGTCACTTCACACAGTCCGCCTCAACACAGATCAAATCAAATCAACATTTATTTGTATAGCTCTTTTTACAAGCACATATACCCATAGAACTGCCCCTCAACCAACCTAAACCCTCTGGTAAGACAAGGAAAAACTCCCAGAAAAACTCAGCAGCGCGTTGGGAGAAAACCGTCAAACCCTGCTGTTGGACAGTCGATAAACACAATGTCCTCACTTTATCGCATCGGAATATGTCAATACAGCCTCTAGTGTGCCTTCTGTCCAGCCTGGAAGCTTCCATTATTCAGAGTGGATTAACAGAGTCCCCGTCGGCCTCTCAGCTAACCATTAGGTAATGGCCACATCCCAGACCAGACGCCTGCCTGCGTCTGTCAGCGCAGTCAGTGTGTAACGCTATAGGACAGTGTGTGTGTAAATAAGATAATGGCGTCGGTCGACCCCAGGTCTGTTAGGCTGGTGAATAATGAGTGGGCTCTGCTGTGTGTGTGTGTGTGTGTGTGTGTGTGTGTGTGTGGTGTCTTATGTAACAGAACCATTAACTCCTGAGGTTTTGACTTTGGTGTGTCCAGATGGTAGATCCACGGGGCCCTACTGTACATGAGGGAGTCTGCAGGGGGCCACGCCTGGTCGGGCTAGAGAGAGAGAGACAGAAGGGGAGAGAGAGAGTAGGGGAGAGAGAGAGAGAGAGAGAGAGTAGGGGAGAGAGAGAGAGTAGGGGGGAGAGAGAGAGAGAGTAGGGGAGAGAGAGAGAGAGAGAGAGTAGGGGAGAGAGAGAGTAGGGAAGAGAGAGAGAGAGAGAGAGAGTAGGGGAGAGAGAGAGTAGGGAAGAGAGAGAGAGAGAGTAGGGGAGAGAGAGAGTAGGGAAGAGAGAGAGAGAGAGTAGGGGAGAGAGAGAGTAGGGGAGAGAGAGAGTAGGGGAGAGAGTGAGTAGGGGAGAGAGAAAGAGTAGGGGAAAGAGAGAGAGCCCATGTATATTGGTTGAGGAGAGCAACGGTTGTATGCGTTTACGAGTCTGTGTGTGTGTGTGTGTGTGTGCGAGCAGCAGCCCCTGCCACAGCATCCCCAGTGGCTTAGCCCAGTCAGACAGAACATTGAGGATTACTGGCTGCCACTGCCGGGATAATGAATTCACTTCGGAGTTCATGAAACCCCCAGCGAACCCTCACACTGGAACACTCTCTCAAACTCCAGTGACATGGAGACAGAGTTTCAGGGACCCAACAGTTGGGGCCGCAGCTAAACCACGACGCTCCCATCTAGAGCGGCGAGGGGCGGCCGCAGCCGTGCGGCGATTGCAACCGAAGTCGCCCATCTCTGCAGCCCCCACCCCCCCCCCCCCCCCGTCAGCGTTCCGCTCAGCCGGTCGCTATAGCAACGGAGGGGGCACTTTCGCACTTTTCCGTGCAGACATCCCATCTGTTTGTCGCTGTTCCGCTCTATCCGCCAGGCGGGAGCTCGGGGGATATTTCACACATCCAGCAGGCGCCGGCCATGATGGAGCCAGATCCTTATGGTCGCTCAGCTCTGATATCTGCCCTCTCGCTAACCGTGTTCACGCTGGGGGCGTTGTGGGGAACATCGGACAGTTTGTTTCTTGCGTGAACTTAGCAGTTTCCTCAAACTTTTAAGAGATGGAACACAGTTGGAACCAAAGTCAGGTGGCTCAGCGGGTTATGGCGCTGGCCTCATGATCGACCTCTGGTGGGATGTAGCCCATCAGCCTTTAGCATGGCAGAACTGAGGGCTCTTTGCATTGGGCAGCTTAAACAAGCCAATGAGAGGACAGGAGAGGAAGGAAGGAGGGAGAAATGGGCACGTTAAACTGGTGAAACAAAGGGACAAGTGAGAGGAAGGGGGAGGGAATGGAGGGGTGGGGGGGAGGGGAGGATGAAAGGATAGGGTAGAGAGGAGGAGGAGGAGAGGTGCAGCTTTTGGTTGAGAGGTTGAGAGTTTAGAAGGTTAAATCCCCCAGTTTGACCCCTGGCTGCACCGTGACTGACGCAGCTCTCAGGTCAAGCTGACTGGGATTAGCTCAGCTCACCACAGGGTCCCCGTCACCCTGCTGGGGGGGGTGGATGACCGTGCACAATGAGACACACACACACACACGCATGCTTGGACACGCCGCACAGCTCACTGAGCAGAGAACACGCACACACACAGCAGCTCTGATTCATTCTCTGCCTGGGCTGTATCAGTCCCCTCTCTCTCTGTCGCTCTCTCTCTCCCTCTCTCTCTCTCTCTCTCTCTCTCTCTCTCTCTCTCTCTCTCTCCCTCCCATACACTTCCTGTGCTGATGGTGTCGCTTCATCTGCTGGCTTAGTAACATCCGTATTCACACAGCCTCACACACACACACACACACACACACACACACACACACACACACACACACACATTACTGCCGGTAAGGTCATCAGGACTCATACAGACTACAGATTTGAGGTCAGTTTCACTTGTGCAAATCTACTGTTACTCACAAGCATGTACTTGCATGCTCCTATGATAGTCCCTCACACACACACACACACACACACACACACACACACACTTGAGGCCTGAGTGTACAATGCTGTCACATTGCCAACGACAGGAAGTTACAGCGCCACATCCTGTCTGGTATAAGCACCTCGGGGTTTATGAACGTTTGTGTTGTTGTTGGCAACGCTTGACACACAAGAAGTAAACACCAGTGAAGGAGATGACTCTTTCTCTCTTTCTCTCTCTCTGTACGCACACACACGCACACACACACACCATTGGAGAAGAGGAGTTAGAGGACTCTGGCATGTTTGGCTGAAGGGGATTGTTGAAATGCTAGTGATTCTACATGATGATAGTAATCACCCCTCTCCCCAGACACTTCAGACCATGGGTTCACTCCATGCTAACAATCACCTATTAGCAGAGAAGCTCTCTCACCCCCCATCTTGTTTATGTGCAGCCATCTCAAGCTAGAGGCAGTGTGGTCTGATCTGATGGAGGAGGAGGGGGGAGCAGCCCTTCCCCGCACCTTGAACGAATGTCGGGAGCGTTGATGGAAACGCTCCCCTCCCCTCCACCTCTCCCCTCCACCTCCCCCGACCTGTCACCCACTGTGGAGTCATCGCCCTCCTCCCTCTCTGTTCCTGTACTGGGGCAAGCCCAGCCTGTAGTGCCTCATCATCCCTCTTTTCTTTTGCCTTTCTTTGTCCGTGCCTTCACACTGGAATCCTCTCAGCTCTGTTGTTCCCTCCCTCCCTCCCTCCCTCCCTCCCTCCCTCCCTCCCTCCCTCCCTCCCTCCCTCCCTCCCTCCCTCCCTCCCTCCCTCCCTCCCTCCCTCCCTCCCTCCCTCCCTCCCTCCCTCCCTCCCTCCCTCCCTCCCTCCCTCCCTCCCTCCCTCCCTCCCTCCCTCCCTCCCTGATCTGTGTCCAAGTGTAACACACAGACACGGTGAGGCCCCCAGGCTCTCCCCTGGTTCTGGGGGTTGCAGTGTGGTGCTGAGGGCTCGGGAGCGGGAAGGTTCTTGGCCACGGGATGGAGAGAGTAAATCTCCTCGCTTCATTTGGACTCCAACACAGGCTCTGCTCTCTCATGGCCAGACACACACCCACACACACACACACACACACACACACCCCTCCAGCTCAGCTGCGCAGTGAGACTGAGAGTGAGTTCCTCAGCTCTGAGGCCTCTAGCAGCTAATCCGCTTTGAGTAATCATCAAGCAGCCTGTTAGTGAGGACAGAGCAGAGGCAAGGAGGCCTGAGAGTAGCAGGTGGGATCATGTCTCTCCTCATTCTCTCTCTATGTCTCTCTATGTCTCTCTATGTCTCTCTCTCTCTATGTCTCTCTCTCTCTCTCTCTCTCTCTCTCTCTGTCTCTCTCTCTCTCTCTCAGCCTTGAGACTCTCGCCTTGCTGATACAGAAACCAGAAACAAAGACACACACACACTCACTCAGCACTGCCATGCTTGAGAGGCGGTGACACACACACACAGGTGTGTATCGGCCCCGGTCACGGCTCAGCCCGGTCGACAGCCTTTCCAACCAAGGGGAGTGGGTGTATTCGCCATGGCGACTAATTATCCAAACGAGCACCATAAGGGAGGGAGGGGGAGGGGGGGGGGGGCGGGGCGGCTCATCGTGCATGAGCAGCGCTGAGCCCAACAATCAGCTAAACGGATGCCTGTCCATAGCAGCCAGCGCTTAAAACAGCTTCCTCTAATAGATTATCCGCTAATGTGCTTTGACAGCAACGGCAAACTTAGTCTCCCCTAAACAAAGTACAGGCTATTAAAAAGGAAAATAAGGGTTTTCAAGACGGCTTTCGGTCAGAGCAAATAGCATTGAGGAGGGTGGATGCGTGAGTCTTGGACAGCTAGCGTGCGAGTTAGCCCTCGGGGTAGCCTTAGCATGTTGGCTAAAACAGGAGGAGGCGTGTTCGTCTGAGGGGGGGGGGGGGATGGGGGGGGGGGGGCTGTTTTGAAGTTAGAACTCCATCTCAGCGGTCTCTGTCTCTTATCTTCTCCCAGGAGGAATTTCACCGTTGTTTTGGTAACCCAACCTTGGTTTGCAGTGTGTGTGTGTGTGTGTGTGTGTGTGTGTGTGGAAAGGGGGGGGGGGGTTATAGGAGCTTCCAGGGACATGTTCAGTGATGTCAGATCCCTGGAATCTCTCAGTACTCTGTACACACTCTAACCCCTCATTTAACACAGGCCTATGTCATTAGGTAATTGTGTAATTATCCCTTATGGGATCAGAGAACGTCATCAGATGATTCTAGAAGTGGTTTAAGGTTGCTCTGCATTACACAGGTAGGCAATAGGAGAAAGGTGTGCGTGTGCGCGTGTGACCGTGTTTGCGCGTCTTCGTTCTTTTGCTCATTTATCACCCTTTGTCTTAGAAGCCCCACCGCCATTAATGCACGGTCACCATGGTTACCCGTCCGGGGTCAGGAAAGGTCAGCTAAGCATCGAAGGTGCCTTTATGGATTTGTCTGTTCAGGCGTGGGGGTAACAGAGCTAGACTCCGTGTGTATGTGTGTGTGTATGTGTACGTGTGTGTGTGTGTACGTGAACCATACTGATACTCAGTAAGCAGTTCTTCCCATAGCTGGCTGTTCTGTTTGAGGTTCACTCAGAACAGATAACCGATGAAATCGTATCTTTTGTAGGGAACGTTCCTATTTCTCAGTGTGCAGTGTGTATCTCCCCAGCTGGAACAGACCTGGGAACCCTTAAAGAACGGCAGAGGAAGGCTGGAGGCAGGGGGACCGAAGGTCGTAGCGTCACATCACAGTTACTGTGTTTTTGAGGTGTTCTACTTCCTGTTCACTCTCTTCTAGAATGTGCTGGACGTTGGACGTTGGCTGGTTCTACTGTGTCAAATTTCCGATAGCTCTTCGAACTTCTCAGACTCTGTGTGTGTGTGTGTGGCGCGTGCATGCTTTTGTTTTCAACGCAAAGACAATGCGTGTTTCCAAACACTTCCTCGCCAAATAACAGGCGGACAAAAGAAGGTTCCCGTGTGAGAACTGGACTGCTGGGGGGGTGGAGGGGGCGGTGAGGAGTGTGGGGGAGGGGTTAGAGGGGAGGGAGGGGTTAAAGAAGGGAGGAGGGAGGGGTTAAAGGAGAAGGGAGGGGAATTAGGGAAGAGGAGATATATCTTTCTGGCTGAAGGGAGAGAGCACAGAGGATTTCCTCCCACACACACACACGCACACACACCGACACACAAACACACACACACAGACAGATCTATCCTCCCCTAACCCCTGGACCCATCACACACAGCCCCCCTCAGACCCTGTCCCATTGTTCAGCCAGCCCCCTCTGCCTACACCAAAGGACAATGGAGATGAGAAGACTGAGGCCCTGGGCTTGTGTGTTACTGTACACACACACACGCACGCACGCACGCACACACACACACACACACTCTGCTCACACAGCTACTGCAGATACACACACACACACACTCTGCTCACACAGCTACGGCACATACACACACACGCACGCAAACCCCATTGTGGGGCTATGCACGCATACACTGCCAATGAATTCACACGGCTATTTTCAAATTAAGTCATTGCAGGTTACACTGACACTGTGGCCCTCTACTTCTGTGTGAACCACAAGATCGCACACACCCAAAGCCAAATTCAGTTTTTTACTGGAATGTTGGCAAAGACAGACACACACACACACACACACACTCTGTGCTGCTCTATTTCAAGGCATATGAAATCTCCTGGCAGCAGAAGATAATGAAACACCTCTGTATTAGAAGCCTGCATCCCTCACACCCACAACAGCAGACCAGAGCGAGCCTCACCGGACACTACAGAGCCTGTGTGTGTGTGTGTGTGTGTGTGTGTGTGTGTGTGTGTGTGTGTGTGTGTGCTTGTGCACGTACGTGTGGTTGGAGCATGAATGTGATTTTCTTTTTTTTTCTGCCGTGGCTGCATACGCACACGAAAAAGATTAAGACGCGCAAAGTCAACATGTAACGGGAACGCATACACACACTCACACGCCCTGTGTTGACGGGGTCGGGAGATATTCCTGGAGACGCGACGCTAATTACAGGGCCTCCGCCGAGCGCGCTCAGTACGACCCTGGAACGCACCGCTGTCATTACATGGAAAGGGGGATGGCTGGCCACAGGGGAGGAGGGGGGGGAGGGAGGGAGAGGGAAGTGCTGACAGAGGGAAAGAGGGAGAGGGGGAGGAAGGAGCAGGCAGAGAAAAAAATGGGGGGGAGGAGGAAAGCCACAAAACAACATTAAAGGTGCAAGGTGGTGAAGAAACAGAGTCATAAAGATGGAGTAGACTGGGGGAGGGGAAGAAGAGAATCTGTCTGCAAAATAAAGAGAAACGTAGAAAGAATAAGACAGGTAGAGGTAGAGAAAGAAGGGGGGAAGAGGAAGAGAGAGACGTGGACAATGAAGAGACAGGGGAAGGGGGGGGGGAGAAAGAGAGAGACCAGGAGGAAGGAAGGATGACCAGGCTGAACCTGAACAGCAAGGTGGCCTAGATGGACCAGGAAATGGTTCAAGACAAAGGAAGGGGGGGGGGGGGCGGGGGGGTTATTTATAGGAAACTGTCTGCGCTCTGAAATAGACTTGGTTTGGCCCGGATCTGTCTCAGGAATCTGTGTTCCTCTACGCTTTGGCGTACTTGACTGGCATTGCTTGCGAGTGTGTGTGAGAGAGAGGGGGGGGATGGAGACAGAAAGACAGGCACACAGAGACTCAGAGACAGACAGAGAGAGAGAGTGAGACACTGACCAGCTACAGGTCAGAACAAGCCTAGTGTGTGTGTGGTCATGCTCATGACATTAGTCATTCATCCAGGACCTTGAGACAATGGAAGTTAAACAACTGGGCTTTAGTCCAATCGAATCTGTCATACGCAACATGACCGGTCGTGTCACTCCTGCTCGTAGCGATGTGATTGGATGTCGTGGTCTGACACGGCCGCTGACGGTCTTGCCCTGTGTTCCAGACCTTTCCAAGAACCGCCTGTGTGAGCTGCCTGAGGAGCTGTGCTACTTCATCTCCTTGGAGACGCTCAGCCTGTACCACAACTGTGCCCGCTCCCTCACCCCCAGCCTGGGTCACCTGCAGGCCCTCACCTACCTCAACCTCAGGTGACACACACACACACACACAGCTAGTGTCACATATAAGCCCTCACCTACCTCAACCTCAGGTGACACACACATGGATACACACACACACACACACACACACAGCTAGTGTCACATGTAAGCCCTCACCTACCTCAACCTCAGGTGACACACATGGATACACACACACACACAGACACACACACAGCTAGTGTCACATATAAGCCCTCACCTACCTCAATCTCAGGTGACACACACACGGATACACACACACACACCCACACACACACACACACACACACACACACACACACACACACACACAGACATCTAGTGTCACATATACACCCTCAACTATCTCAGTCTCAGGTGACACACCCACACACTAATATAAACAGACAGCTCGTGCCCCCTGTAAGCCTTTACTTACCTCATCCTAAGCTAACCTCAGGTGTGTGTGTGTGTTCTCTAGTCGTAACCTGCTCTCCAGCCTGCCTGTGGCGGTGTGTGAGCTGCCCCTGCTCAGGGTGCTCATCGTCAGCAACAACAAGCTGTCCTCCCTGCCGGCCTCCATACACACCCTCACACACCTCCGGCAGCTGGTACGTTCCTCACACACACACACACGCATGCCCACATGCTCCGCCCTGGACCGACTGGTCTCAGGTTACCGGGTGGAGTTGGGTTCTTCCTGGACTCTTTATCCTCTCTCTGTCTGTCTCTCTGTATCTCTCTCTCTGTATCTCTCTCTCTCTCTGTATCTCTCTCTCTCTCTGTATCTCTCTCTGTATCTCTCTCTCTCTCTCTCTGTATCTCTCTCTCTCTGTATCTCTATCTGTATCTCTCTCTCTCTGTATCTCTCTCTGTATCTCTCTCACTCTGTATCTCTCTGTATCTCTCTCACTCTGTATCTCTGTATCTCTCACACTCTATATCTCTCTCACTCTGTATCCCTCTCTCACTCTGTATCTCTCTCTGTATCTCTCTCTCACTCTGTATCTCTGTATCTCTCACACTCTGTATCTCTCTCTCTCTCTCTCACTCTGTATCTCTCTCTCACTCTGTATCTCTCTCTGTATCTCTCTCTCTCTCACTCTCTCTCTCTTCTCCACCCTGACTTTCTCTGTACGTTTCACTTCCTGTAGGTTTGAAAGTACCTTTTCAAAATCGTATTTCCTGTTTAATTGGTCTCACTCCCCCCCCCCCCCCTCTCTCTCTCCCAGGATGTGAGCTGTAATGAGCTCCAGTCTCTCCCGGTGGAGTTGGGACAGCTGGAGTGTCTGAGAGACCTCAACCTGAGGAGGAACCAGCTGACCGAGCTGCCCAAAGGTACCCCCCCCACCACCACCACCACCACCACCACCATTCACACACTTTATACACACACACACACACACGGTACACACCCGCGCTATACGCACTCGAACGCTGTCAAATAAACATGCACATATTGTATACAGATGCACACACCCACGCCAGCACTCTCTTCGACTGTGACCCTGGCGTGACCCCCCCCCCCCCCTTCCCAGCTGGAGCCATCCTGTCAGCCTGCTGCATCGGCTTTACATTCAAACTGACATTCACCTCACACGCTCCAGTTAGAGTCCAGCAGCAGGCTGGAGCTCTGAGCCCCCCAACCAGAGACTTACACCAGCCCTTCATTTGTCTGCCCCCCCCCGACCCCTTCAGAGCTGTCAGAGCTCCCGCTGGTGCGCCTGGATGTGTCGTGTAACCGCGTGTCCCACGTGCCCGTGTGCTACCGCCACCTGCGCCACCTGCAGAGCATCGCCCTGGACAACAACCCCCTGCTGCTGCCGCCCGCCCACGTCTGCTCCAGGGGCAAGTACCACATCTTCAAGTACCTGAACATGGAGGCCTGCAAGAGGAGCCAGGAGAAGATGGAGAGGGCCCTGCGGCCCACCCACTTCAAGAGCTGGTGAGAGACCGGAGCAGGAGGGGGGCTTCAGGGGGGCAGGAGAGCAGGGGGAGGAGATAGTGAAAAAGAAGGTGAAGATGGAGGGGGGTGGAGAGAAAGAGGGGGTGAGGAGATAGTGAAGGGCTGTCAGGGATGGGGGGGAGAGAAATAGGGGGTGAGGAGATAGTGTAGGGCTGTCAGGAATAGAAGCGGGGGGGGGGGGGGGGGGGGTTAAGGAAGGCAAATGGAGGATGGGAGGGAGGATGTTCTGGGAAAGCAGAATGGAAAGTTGTTTTGGAAAAACCTCCCCCACTACCCGGCGGGGCTGGAACTGTGACGAGCAGCGAACCTCACAGAGACACAAGGCCTCATCAGTTCTCAGAAAGAACCTCTACTGTCTGTGTGTGTGTGTGTGTGTGTGTGTGTGTGTACTTGGTGTGTATTTCTAATGGGTATTTGTACTTGACATGTGTTTCCTGACGTGTGTGTGTGTGTGTCAGTCTGTCGGAGCAGGAGCTGTTTACAGGCCCTTATGGAGGTCTGGACTCTGGCTTCAACAGTGTGGACAGCGGAAGCAAAAGATGGTCAGGGAACGAGGTGAGTGTGTGTGTGTTTGGGTTAGTGTAATGTGTTTGCGCGTGTGTGTGTTTTGAAGTATCAACTCTGTATATCTCTCCCAAATGCTGTATGTGTGTCTCTGACGTCTCTCTGACGTGTCTCTCTCCTGTGTATCTCAGTCCGCTGATGACTTCTCGGAGCGATCCGTCCGCTTGGCTGAGCTGACCAGAGACCACCGTAACCTGGAGGAGGAGGTGGAGGTAGAGGAGGAGGACTGCCTTCTGGAGAACCACACAGGTGAGGGACACACACACACACGTCACAAGATGTAATTAGGGGCTGTGTGCTTTCAAAGTGAGCTCCCCCCAGGTCATAAATCCCCTCTCATATCCTCCCTGCCTCATCCTTTAATAAAGGGTGCACTGTCTGAACACACTCCCTAACATTCCTCTCTGTTATTGGTCTGTCTGCAATATCTCCTCTTTCCCTACTAAACCACCCTCCTGTCTGTTCATCTCTCTTTTCTGTTTTTCTCTCTCTTTCCCCCCCCCCTCCTTCCTTCTTTTGACTCTCCTCCTTTCGTTCTGACGATCTTCTCTCCTTCGTCATCCCTCTCTTCTCTCTTTAGTCAACGGTGAGGCTGAGCAGGTGGACTTCATAGACAGCAGTGTGACGGAGGAGGACGAGGGGGAGAGACGGACAGCGCCGCCCCCCACCCCGCCGCTCACAGCGCCCCCGCAGGTACGGAGGCCAGGCTGCAGTCTCAGGGTGTTTACAGTCAGTCATCAGCTTAGAGTACATTTACACTGAGTCATTTAGCAGACACTCTTATCCAGAGCGACTTACAGCCAGTACAGGAACATTCCCCACCCCCTGAGGCAAGTAGGGTGAAGTGCCTTGCCCAAGGACACAACGTCATGTTGACACAGCCAGGAATTGAACTCGTAACCTTCCGATCACAAGCCCAGATTGGTTGATCAGTGTGCACCTGTTGTTTCCAGGAAAGGATCGATACGCATTTGCCCTCCCCGACCGACTCCTTATCATGCAGGTAAGACACACAGGCAACACGCCACCTAACCTTGACATGGGTACACACATAACTCCAAAATACCAGGGAGCCTTTGTGTGAGGTGTGTGTGTGTGTGTGTGTGTGTGTGTGTGTGTGTGTGTGCACGTCGGTGCGAATCAGCCTTCACTTCCCAGTTCCTGAAACGGTTTCGGTTGTACGCTCGGCGGTTGCGGCGTTCAAAACCATCACCTGAAACACACACACACACACACACACACCAAGTCATTGTTCAGTCAGTGCCGTAGAAAATATTTTGAAAGATATTTTGTTGGTCTTTTGTACACACTGTATTGTGTATCCCTCTCCCCTTTCGTCACTCCCAGACCTGGCCTGGGCAAGGTCAGATTCCTGGGTGTTTGAGGAACTGGGGAAAGTCAACAGAATGTGGTTCCCACTGCACACAGTGATCTAGTCTTCACTAACAGCACCCTCACCTAACCCTGGGAAACATGTCCTGTCTGCACTGACCCTACACACTGTGTGTGTGCTGACCCAGCTTAGCACACGTCTTCTAAACAGGTGGTTCTCATCCCTGGTCCTCAAGGCCCCACTGTCCTGCATGTTTTAGATGTTTCCCCCTTCCAACACACCTGATTCAAATGAATGAGTCACTATCAGGCTTCTGCTGAGCTTCATAGTGACTCATTCATTTGAATCAGGTGTGTTGGAGCAGGGAATCATCGAAAACATGCAGGACAGTGGGCCCTGAGGACCAGGGTTGAGAACCTGTGTTCTAAACGGGTCGTCTTTCAGGGTGGGAGGGGGCGGGGAATGAGACTGATGACATTTTAAAACGGAACTGTTTCAACAACTGTTCTTTGTTATCAGTCAACCCAAACCCCCCCCCCAGGGTCTAAACCCACAACCTCCATCTCCTGATTAGTGGTCAATTTTCTGGACGACAGGCAGTGTGAAGGGCTACTTATTCCAGCCGCCTTACGCAATCACATGACCAAGCTCTTGCGGTCATGTGACCAGACAGCTCGAGCCCTGAGCGCTCGGAGGCGCGTCATTGGTTCCCTGTTCGTGTGAAGCTGAATGAGAGCTGTCTGGACTCGGTGCTCATGTTTCCCCACACTGGGACTCCGTTCCCTCTCAAGCAGATGAGTGTCCTGAGAAGGAATACAGGCTCATCATTCATTTATATGAACAGGGGTTTGGTTCAGCCTGGTCATCAAATTGATGTACCATCGCTTAATCCTTCTCTTTCTTCCCTTCTCTCTCCATCTCTCACCCCCCCCCCCTGCCCTCTCTCTCTGTCCCCCACCCCCCAGGAACGGTGTGGAGACAGGGGGGGAGTCCCCGTCCCCCTCCAGCCCGTCCCCCTCCAGCCCCACCCTGGGAGAAGAGAGGAGGAAGCCAGAGACTCTGCTGATCTGGCAGGAGAGAGAGAGAGCCCAGCAGCAGCAGAGAGAGAGGGTCAGGGACAGCAGGTGAGGAGGGGACACACACACACACATACAAACACACACACACACACACAAAGGCCAGGTAAAGATGGAGGTGACGGAAGTTGTGGTAGGGTGACAGGAGGCAAAGCTAACATCCTTGTAAGAGAAGAGAGAAGGTTCCGGAGAACATCTTTCACATAGAGTAAAGACAGATGACAGCTCTATAGAAGGTGAGCCAGAAGGGATGTTTTAGCAGAGGGGTTCACTTAGTGTCAGCCTGGGGACATGACTGAGGACAGACACGCTGGTTACTGGCAACCCCCAGTTTTCATGCCCCATTATCCAATCAGACGTTTCTAAACTTCTCCTTCCAGCCTGAAGACAGCCGGCAAAACAGGAAGTCATGTGGCGACGCCATTGCAGGCAGGAAGTTGGACAGGGTAAGGCTTTTTTACTCACAAGGAGATCCAGCGAGAGAGAGAAATCAGAAAAGAGAAACGCTCCTAATGACTGTGAAGCGTTCAGTGTTTACTTCCTGTCCCTCGGTGCAGTTCCTGTGTGAGAGCTCTTAGTAATGGGTCTAAAGGTCCTGTGATGAGAAATGTGCTGTCTGTGTCTCCCTCTAGTGGTGGATCGCCAGAGAATCACCACTCACATAATGGGCTACGGCAGCGCTGTGTGGTGAGTGGCAGGAATGCATGGATGATGATGATGATGATGATGTGTGTGTGTGTGTCATGGATGCATTTTCTTCCTCTTCAGAGTGTAGAGCAGGTGCCGTCCTTGGCTCACGGACCCCCGATCCAACGTTGCTTTAGCAAAACAGGTAAGGCGCACGCACACACACACACACACACACACTTCCCTAGACGTGCGTTAACACAGTGTGTGTGTTTCTGCCAGACGCCCCCTCCACACCCCAGGCATCGTCTCCGCCCGGCCACACCCAGAAACCCAACAGCTTCCTGTTCCGGGCTTCCTCCCGCTCCAGTGTCAAGACGTCCGGTACGAACGCACACACACTCACACACACACACACACACTCACACACAGGCAGCATGAATGTGTTGACTCGCTGTTATCCAGTCACGGTACACAGCCTCTCTCTGTTCCTGTCAGGGTCTGTTCTCAGTCTGGCGGAGGCCGGCCGGAGTGAGTCTCGCTCCACGTTACGCTCTCCGAGAGAGGAGAGACCAGACATCGTCCAGCTGCGCAAGGTATGACCAGAGTACCTCCAACTACTGCCTGATCACATGAACATCTGTGGTCTCTGTACCTCTCTGTCTCTAAATCCCTCTCACTGTCTGTCTCTCTCTGTCTCCAAATCCCTCTCTGTCTCTATCCAGACTCTG
This sequence comes from Neosalanx taihuensis, assembly GCA_030340665.1. Lineage (NCBI taxonomy): Eukaryota > Metazoa > Chordata > Actinopteri > Osmeriformes > Salangidae > Neosalanx > Neosalanx taihuensis. Next base: position 6,098,434 of record CM059313.1, read on the forward strand.
GAGTCAAGGTTGAAGACCACCCTACCTGAGGACCTGGGGGACGCTCTGTCCAATGGCACCATCCTCTGCCAGCTGGTCAATCAAGTGCGGCCCCGTGCTGTCTCCATCATCCACATCCCGTCTCCCGCAGTGGTGAGCAAATCCCAGCCCCCCTCCCCCCCGTACTTTCATCAGCAATTGGTCATTGAGCGAGGAGAGAAATCTATTTTTTTTTCACCTCAGGTTGTGATGCGAGTGTGCACTGTTTATTCACCTTTCTTCTCCCCCCCCCCCTCCTTTAACCCCACCCCCCAGCCCAAGCTGAGCACAGCCAAGTGTCGCCTCAACGTGGAGAACTTCCTTGCTGCCTGTCGGAAACTGGGGGTTCCTGAGGTAAGATCCTCGCTCCCCGTACATCGATTCCATCAGCAGGTGTTTTCCAAACCCTGCTGTGACCAGTCAGCTGTCTGTTACCGTTGCTATGACGAGTGTTAACCGTCTTCTTGTGGTCCAGCAGTTTTGTCATGTGCTTTGAGCTTATCGTCTGTTTGTCCGGTCTGTTCTGATATACTGTTCTTTTTGCTTACCTTTATTCCATCTTATTTTTCTTACCGCCCTTTCTCACCCCCCTCCCCCCCCCTTTCTCTCTGACTCCTTTCTGCCCCCCCCCTCTCTCTCTGACTCCTTTCTGCCCCCCCCCTCTCTCTGACTCCTTTCTGTCCCCCCCCTCTCTCTCTGACTCCTTTTTGTCCCCCTCCTCTCTCTGACTCCTTTCTGCCCCCCCCCTCTCTCTGACTCCTTTCTGCCCCCCCCTCTCTCTCTCTGACTCCTTTCTGCCCCCCCCCCTCTCTCTCTGACTCCTTTCTGCCCCCCCCTCTCTCTGACTCCTTTCTGCCCCCCCCTCTCTCTCTCTGACTCCTTTCTGCCCCCCCCTCTCTCTCTGACTCCTTTCTGCCCCCCCCCCTCTCTCTCTGACTCCTTTCTGCCCCCCCCTCTCTCTTTCTGACTCCTTTCTGCCCCCCCCTCTCTCTCTCTGACTCCTTTCTGTCCCCCCCTCTCTCTCTCTGACTCCTTTCTGCCCCCCCCTCTCTCTGACTCCTTTCTGCCCCCCCCTCTCTCTCTGACTCCTTTCTGTCCCCCCCTCTCTCTTTCTGACTCCTTTCTGCCCCCCCTCTCTCTCTGACTCCTTTCTGTCCCCCCCCTCTATCTCTGACTCCTTTCTGCCCCCCCCCCCTCTCTCTGACTCCTTTCTGCCCCCCCTCTCTCTCTGACTCCTTTCTGTCCCCCCCTCTCTCTTTCTGACTCCTTTCTGCCCCCCCCCTCTCTCTGACTCCTTTCTGCCCCCCCCCCTCTCTCTCTGACTTCTTTCTGCCCCCCCCCCTCTCTCTCTCTGACTCCTTTCTGCCCCCCCCCTCTCTCTGACTCCTTTCTGTCCCCCCCCCCTCTCTCTGACTCCTTTCTGCCCCCCCCCTCTCTCTCTGACTCCTTTCTGCCCCCCCCCTCTCTCTCTCTGACTCCTTTCTGTCCCCCCCCCTCTCTCTCTCTGACTCCTTTCTGTCCCCCCCTCTCTCTCTCTGACTCCTTTCTGCCCCCCCCTCCCTTCTCTCCTGCCTTCTGTTTCACGCTCCCCCCCTCTCTCTTCCCCCCCCCCCCTCTCTCCTCTCCCTCAGATGGAGATGTGTGTGTGCTCTGACGTGTTGTTCTGTAAGCTGCCTGCCGTGCTGCGCTGCGTGGCCGCCCTGCTGGCCGTGTCGGGGGAGGCGGGGGGGACAGAGGAGCCCCTGGACCCCTGCTGCTCCTCTTCCTCTTCCTCCTCCTCCTCGCTGTTCTCCACAGGCTTCCTGCTCTTCTACGGCCTGGCCATGGCCCTGCTCTACACACTCTACTACCACCTCACTGCATAGAAGGCAGGGGGGGTGGGGTGCACGTTTGCACACTGTCTGACATTGGCACACGAACTGACCCCTGATGTGAATCGGACCCCTGAATCTGAGGTTTAGACCCCCCCCCCCCCCCCCCCCCCAACACACACACACACACACACACTAATAAGCCTCAGATATACACACACTACACACACATACTTGCAGCTGCTGTTGTAGCATGTGGTATGCAGCGAGTTAGACACGCAAACACACACACACAGAATTCAGCCCCTTAAGTCTCCAGCTGCTCTCGGAACCCCACACGCGTGCGCGGGAGTACAGTGTGCGTGTAACACACTCCGCCCACACACTCCACATCACAGCACACTGTGTACTGATACAACACAGCTGTTCTCTAAGGCCACAACATGGAGAGGGAGGATCTTAAACTGTAACCACTTCTTAAGTTCATGTGCCCTTTCAAATGTTCTACTCTTTCGGCACATTCATATAAATTAAGAAGCTCTTTTCTGCCCTTATATGGCAGTAAACTTAAAGGGATAGCGTATGTGTAAGTTAAGGCCTTCATTGATAGGCCTGCATGGAGTCACTGCCCCAAGGAAGTTTGAATGGACTTTACTTCACGTCTGCCTTAGGCCAGCCTAGCCTTCAACACTGCCTAGCCTTCAAGTCCTACTCCTCCTCCCTCTACCCCCCACCCCAGTTCCCTCATTCCCCTCCCTACTCCCCTACTCTCCTCCCTACCCCCCTCCCTACTCCCCTACTTCCCTCCTCCCCTTCCCCCCAGTCCCCTTACCCCCCTCCCCCTTCCCCCCAGTCCCCTCCTCCCCAGTCCCCTCCTCCCCTTACCCCCTCCCCCCAGTCCCCTCCTCCCCAGTCCCCTCCTCCCCTTACCCCCCTCCCCCTTCCCCCCAGTCCCTTCCTCCCCTTATCCCCCCTCCCCCTTCCCCCCAGTCCCCTCCTCCCCTTACCCCCCTCCCCCTTCCCCCCAGTCCCCTCCTCCCCTTATCCCCCCTCCCCTTCCCTTTCCCCACTCCCCCTTCCCCCTGCCCTACTCCCCTTCCCCTCCCCTATACTGTAGCACGAACATGCACGTAATTTTACCACATTAAGGAATGTTTACATCTGAATGACACATTTCTGGGGGACCTAGAGAGTTAGAAAGAGCCTAAAGCGTTTTAAGACGTTCTCATCCCAGCCAACCTGTAGGCAGGTTGAGAAACCAGTGCCTGACGTCATTGACTGATAAACCCACCACTAAAGACGTCTGTCTGCAATGTTGACTGTGACCAGTAGGGGGTGGTGTTGCACCATAGTCACCCCCTGTATGTTGACGGTACAGAATCTTCATGAAGCTTGTGTGTCTATAGATTTGTGGCGTTTTTTTTTTTTTTTTTTGCTGTTGTGTTTCCTGTGTAGGTCCCTTCTGAGACCAACAGCTTAATGTGCTTTGTGTTTGTATAAATGTAAACAACAAATTAAGTTATTTGGGGTCTTTTTATTTATTTTTGATTACGGTTTTGTTTTCTGCTTCAGTACTTGGTGAGAGAAGTTGTCAAGCAGAGATCCTTAAGCTAATGCAAGTGAACAGGGTTAGTTTGCCTTTTAATGAACGGCTACTAACCTGAAACAGCGAGGCACCTTGTATGATGGCACACGCAGCATTTTCATTTCCAGTCAATAAGCAACTGAATGGTAGTGAGTGAAATCCTAAACGCCTCGTTGTCTTATAGATTAGAAACGTATCCCAGAAGCCACTAGGGGATAGCACACCTGAGAGGAGAGCGTTGTAGAGCATAATGAGGCTTCAGCTTGTTTGTCTGTGTCTTCTGAGGAGAGAGAGAGAACAGATTAGACACAGAGAGCAGGATGAACCCTTGTCTTACACATGTATTTGTATCAAAATCAGATTCTATTTTTGTACAAACTTCCTGGATTTGCGGTGTCGTTGGCAGTCCCCCCCTTCCCCCATAGAGAGGCAGGAAAAAGTGCCCATCTTTTTTTAGGTCAGCTTCTTCTCTCACCTATACTGAATTTAAAAGAGTCACCTTGTCCATCTTGTCTGTTACACCAATTCAACGCATTCACTTACTCAATGCTTGGCAATGAATTTGCAATAATATTTCAACCAAAATGTATGTTTCATAAAATAAGAAACTTACTTAAAAATGTAAACCGAATGAAAAAGACTGTTGTATTTTGTAATATTTATACGATGCCTATGTATTTAATAAGACGACAAATTAGTTTATATAAGACAAATCTATATGTAAAGTTCCCCCCTCCCCCTGTTGTAAAGAAATTATTAAAAAAAGGAAACATTGAACATGTCGGTGTCCCTGCCTGTCTATTGTCTGCTTAAGCTACCATGTTTGTTATCAACGGTTGTTCCCAAGCCTCGCTTCTTCAACCCCCCCAACCCCCTCAGCCTCGCTTCTTCACCCCCCCCAACCCCCCAACCCCCTCAGCCTCGCTTCTTCACCCCCCTAACTCCCTCAGCCTCGCTTCTCCCCCCCAACCCCCTCAGCCTCGGACGCCTTGTTGTACCTCCGACTCTGGAGGACAGACACACATTCCCCTGCTGTGGTCTGTCTGAGCTGAGGGGGTTGAGAATCACTGCCTCTCTGCTCTGCTGTGCTTGATCTGTGTCTTCTCCAGTCCCACACCCTCCACTGTGTGACAGCTCATCCACCTGGGAGAAGGTGAGTTGGGACACTTCAGGACCTGCTAAGGGGGTTCCGCCTGGAAGAACCCTGCATGCTTACGTTCTGGTGCTAAATATAAACCTCTTTCTTCCATTCTTTATACATGTTTCTCTCCTCCCTTCCAAAATGCATGGGGTCACATCTAGTATTGTACAGCACCAAGGACAGTACTCTTATATTGAAGTATTCACTTACATCCTGAAGTCACTACGACTTACATGGGGATTTAAAGGGTTGCATGCTAACAGCACTAAACGTATAGCAGCATGAGTGTCCACCTAAATGTGCCCTTAAAGATTCTATGTTCTTACATGTTCCTAACTCTCCCCACCCCCACCAGGAAAGCATGTGTTCCCCCCAGCTGATCCTTGAGGATGAGGGTTTGACTCGGATAGCCCAAACTGTCCAAGTCCTGGTGGAGCTCCCGGGGTCAGGACCCCAACGATCCTCCCGCCAGGAGACCGCAGGGCTGCCCCAACCACAGCCTGATACAACCACAGCCTGATACAACCACAACCACAACCACAGCCTGATACAACCACAACCACAGCCTGATACAACCACAACCACAGCCTGATACAACCACAACCACAGCCTGATACAACCACAACCACAGACTGATACAACCACAACCACAGCCTGATACAACCACAACCACAGCCTGATACAACCACAACCACAGCCACAACCTGATACAACCACAACCACAGACTGATACAACCACAACCACAGCCACAGCCTGATACAACCACAACCACAGACTGATACAACCACACTTCAATTTCCAGTACAATTATCCAGAACAACCACAGCCACAGCCTGATACAACCACAACCACAGCCTGATACAACCACAACCACAGCCTGATACAACCACAACCACAGCCTGATACAACCACAACCACAGCCTGATACAACCACAACCCTCTAGAAATCCTGGTTTTAGAAATATCCAGCCAGTACCCAGTTGTGTTTTCTTCTCCATGTATTAAGTCATTTTATGGTATTATTCAGGTGTCTTTTATAGCATCTGATGTGATGGTGTATATATACAGTGACTAGCTGTAATCATTATTATTTCTAGTGAAAAAGAAACAATTTATATCCGTACTTAAAAATGTTGTTTTTTAATTCATTTTTCTGTATGTGATTTGTAACATCAAAGCGGTTTTCCAGAGACCTTAACTCTAATCTCTGCTGATTAGAAATCTTTCAAACGGACCGAATACGCTGTGTGCAGCTAAATAAGCCTTCTGTCAATAAAACAACAGATACTGAACCCGTTCATGGAATATTTACTGCTCATTAAAAGGGAGCTGGCTGGCCAGCCCCACAGAACCAAGCTGTCCATATTTCAGAGGCTGTCTGAGTCACAGCCAAGTGTCCTTAAGCTACCTTTCCCACCAATTTCCCCTCTGATGAGACTCAACTCAAAAGGGGACAGTTCCACTGGATGAATCAGCCCTGGCTTTAATCAAGAACCAATTACCACCAGCACCTAATTGACTCCTCACGGTAATAGCTGTGGCACAGACTGCTGAGTGTAATGACACACACACACACACACAGTGAATGGTCAACACGCATTGCAGATAAGCTACGCAAATCGTCATTTTTTCCCCCTCATACATCGTCTAATGACCATACAAGCTCATATCTTTATGATTCTACACACTCATGCACACATTCGCAGAGCCAGATAAGGCTGGGTGTATTTGCCTCACTTGCCCCCCCTCCCCCTGCCCCCCCCCCCCCCCCCCCCCCCCCAGGGCCCCCACCCCCTAGGGGCCCCTCTCTAATGTGGCTTGAAGTCAAGGTTCTGTCTGACATTTATAAGATATAATTGAAGCCCCAAAGGACCCTGGCCAACATCCTGCCCCCGCCGCCCCCCTTCACACACACTTTGCAGTCATGGAAACTGGCTGATTTGCTGATATCAAGGGGGTCGCCTGATTGGCTTGCAAGGCGCTTGGTCAAGTAAAGAGAGCACGGCATATTTGGGGTGATATGAATATGATATTCTAGAGCTATTTAATGGTTGCTATGGCAGGTCTGGGGGCTGGGGGCTAGGAGCTACGCTTTCTCAACTCCTCAGTGTTTTGAAAGATTAACAGGTAAGAGGAGGAATATTCGGAATACAAAAAGCTATGACCTAAGGTCAGTACTCCCATTGAATATGACAGAACTATCAAAAAGATAAGGTCATGCATCTTAAATGTACATAGATTTTTATTCCATAATCGATTATTATTATCTACTATACTTCAATTAAAAGTATAGGGGGTCTGGTCTGGTCAATAACACCTAGAAGTGACTTACCCTTCCATCCTTCATGTGTGTGTCCTGGAGGGTGTGTGTGTCGTAGGGACAAACTCTGGTGCCTCCATCTCATGTGCTGAGGTTCCTCTGCCTCAACAGTATTTGAGTAGACCAGCGATTGATTAAATTCACGCGCCTGGAAATAAATCCACACATTTTTTTTTTTTTTTACAAATCCACCCCACAGGCACCGTACAGGAAGATATCTGTTCTGTTTGCAATTCAACATTTGATTGTTTTAGGAGTTTTAACTGGACATTTCTGTCACACATACCAAATATCCCTTGGCCCTGCTCTGCAGATATGGTGTCTGGAGATGGGCAGCGAGCAGACGTGCTGACTACATTCAGCCTTGTCTGCTAATTCAAGACTGTTTTCAGGAGCTCTTAGAAGATCAGGACTCAGATGTTGGTCCTGGTTTGTGGCGCTCTGCTGCTAGACTAGGCCACGCTGTGTGAATGAGGGCCTGATTTGATTCTGTACCCTCAAGCAATCACCAGAACGGTTTGAGTGATTGCGGGCACTTCAAAAAATAAATAACACTCGAAAGAGTGGGAATAAAACAGAGGATGTTCGTGGGGTAGAATTGTAGCTAGTTTGATGGTTTAAGAGAAAGAAACGGTGTGATATTAGGCAAATGATATGTACCTTCGTAAGGGGTGAGTTGTTTAGATTAGATGATTAGATTCATCGTGCTTAAAACTGGGAAACAATGGTCACAGTTGGCAAAGGAAGTACAAGGAGAGGAGTTACTACAACTTGTTGAAGAATGAGAGAATGTTCTGGTGAGATTTGGGGTGACATGCTTGAAGGTTCCTTCTTTAGAGGGAAAGAGTAAAAATGGATCTCAGCTATGGGTACTCCACCCACCTCAGGCACCGTTCCACCATCTTGTGGCCCAGAGACATGGCCAGGTTCCACAAGATCAGCCACTCAGCAGGAACTACGGCCCCGTTGGTACCTGTGACAGCAAACATGTGACAGCAACAGCATTGCAATAACCAATCAACAGCACCGAAAGATAATGTTAATCGATAGCACTGAGTCATGAAACAATGACGTCAAATACGACACCACGACCTGGAACAAATCGATGTTGGTTTTGATGAATCAGCAAAGACTTATTGAAAAGTCTGGAAAGGTATCGCTCGCTCACACTCGCTCAGGCCATGGATAATCCAGACATTCAATATTTATCCCCTTATCTTGAGAATACTGTGGAGGGTATTTTCTTCTATTCGCTTTTTGATTTTCTCCAATCACGTCTTGCCTGATGAATACCCCCCCGCCTCCCCTCCCTCTTCACCCGCAACATTTTCACCTGGCTGTGTGATTACATTCACCCCTACATAATTAATCGCTTTCATCTTTCTTTCTCCCTTACTGTCAGAGGAGGGAAAGACCAAACTTTAATCAAGCCAGATAGGAAAAAAGGTGGTGGAAAAAGATCTGCAAGGAAAGTGAAAGTAGTTAAATAAGGTGGGCTACATCTAAGAAAGAAAAAAGAAAAAAAAAGCCTACAAGACAAGACAGTGACTAACTAACTTTCTAACCCAAAACCTGTCAGGCTAAGATCTGCAGTCCTCTGTCAGACCTGCCTTTGACTATTAACACACCTCACATCAACAATCAATACCTACCCAGAGAGAGAGGGGGGGGGCGCGGCGGAACTTCCCAACAGGATGTCCTGCGCGTAAGGCGAGACAGGAAGCAGAATCTGACCGGATGTAACTCTCTTTCACATTGTGTTCCCCCTCCACAACCATCCATCACTACACAAATGTTGCATTCTGTGGGAACTTGTTAAAGTGCCTACCTTGGACTTTAGCTGTGCTGGAGGTCAGGTGCTGGTCCTTTTCAAGCAGCAAGACAAGGTCGTTGTACATTGTGCATTGGGCTGAATCATCCACCCACGTGGACCTGGAGTACACAAAACCTTAGCCTTAAAACTGGATCCCGACTGTATACAACTATATGGTTATTATACAAAGTTTACTGACGTAGTCTAGTTGCTTAAAATATGTTGTGATGCAGTTTATGAGCATCAGTAAAGCCACATCGATGAACCAGTTCTTCTACGGTTTTGTTTGGTGACTAATGCCACTTATCATCGGACCTACTCACCCGCTCTGCCAAGGACTTATACATCCACACACTTGTTGTGCCGAATTTGTGCAGGATCTTCTTGTGCGTCACACTTTCCATGGCTTTGATTCAAAGTTGTCAGTAGTCAGAATCAGGGGAGAGGAAACTATTTAAACATATTCTACTAGAAGATCTAGCTGAGTGAATCGCTCTTCCGCTTGCATGTCAACATCATTAGCTAACACGTGGTCAGAGTCAGACAAACAAGGTCGATCTAGAGCGAGTAGGGTGAAGTCCCTAGCCAGAGGACACGACATGTTGGCACTGCCGGTAATCGAACCTCGCAACATTTTGCACTATCGGTACATGCAACACTGTAAACACTGTAAAAATACTGTAATACATTAAAGTTGAATCTAATCTAATCTACTGGCTAAATATCTGGTACTGCAGATCTATACTGCAGATGACCGAGCCAACAAAAGCATGAAGTATTGATTCCTGCCACTAGAGGTCACTAGCAGGTAACAGTACCCCATATACAGGCCAGTTTCAGAAGCAGGTGGACTTAAAAATCCACAGAGCCACAGAGAAATGTCTCTATGGGGTCTGTCCAGGCCAACCGGGAAAAAACCCCAATCTTCTCTAAACACACCAATCTTCTCTAAAAACGTAATAAATGATTAACCTCACTGCAAAGGAACATTGCAGGTGATGCAGTAGAATAGAAATGAGAAAATAAATGGGACCCTAGAGCTGGTCTCCTGCTACACCCAGATTCAGCTATGTCCCATTAGGCTTGAACCTGCCATATATTTACAGTGATCCAAGAGTGAAGAAAACAGCGTCCTCGCCCCCCAACACAGCTCCTTTCAATAATGAGCCATGATTCATCCCAAACTGCCTCTCATCTTAGTGTCTGCAGCCAGACCACCTGCTGTGTGCGCTGTCTGTATCCGTATCCCTGCGGAAGAGACGTCTGGAGGAAATAGCCTACACAACAAATTGACACACCTCCACGTGGCACCGCGTCCTGGTGGAGGAAGTGGGGGTGGGTTGGGTGGGGTGGGGGGGTGGGGGCTATGATTTATAGACGGCCTCCGTGGAAAACCAAAGTGCATTTCATTCAGATGGCGACACGCGTCCGGCCCAGAATCCACCCCGCGGGGTTTGTTTGGGAGCTACACGTCCAACGCGGTAATGGGCTCGGGAAAAACGTCTGCAACGATATATCTCCCCCCCCCTCCTCCTTCCCCCAAGGCCGCTCCTTCTCGTCTGTCCGTTAACGCCACTGCTCCAGCCGCTCTCTGGGACTCCTCTTCATATGCATCACTCACTATAGAGATAAGTGTGCCCATTTTGCAGATATCTCATTTTTCATTCCTATCGGAGTCCATTGCCCGGACTGAGCCGCCTACAAAAAGGCATTCGTACCGGGCCTGAAAGTTACATTTATAAGGCTTCATTACCACACGGTGGGAAGTGGAACTTTGCCAAGGTCTCAATTCCACAGCCCCGGGACGAAGATAGGTTTTTATTAACGTCGTGAAAGAAAGTTACCATTTATTTCCCCATCATTTTTAGCTTGAGCAGTTCTTGAATTTGTGCTTCGAAGAACCACTTATAAAAAATATAGCAGATTGCCTAGAGAGGGGCCACATTGTGCTCCACTAGGTAAGGCCCCACCCCACCCCCCCTAAGGGGCCCAGGTTCGATTCCAGAAGGGCCATTTCCTGCATACCCTCTCTCTATCCCTTACTTATGTGTCAAAAATACATCAGGAAAAAAGGTTGCTCAGGAAGCTGCATACTTCTTAAACATGCCTTAAATCTGCATGAGATTTCCCTTTTAAAAAGATGGTAGCCTTGGAGATGAACGTCATTGAAGATTGAATGTAATGGCAAACTTGATTATATTAATTTGTCGTGTTTCTTGAATTTAAGATGATACAATATCACGTCTTTGGAGTATTAAACCCAATTTTCCCACTGCTGCTAAAACATCTTAAATACCAAATATAGGCTATCAAATGAAAGATGTTAGCTTTTAGCTCTTTGAATGTTTCAGTGCGATGGAAATGTACAAGAACCACAAGGCAGTTAGTAAAACGTGTGTTTTTTATGTAACAATTTAAAAGTCGTACACACAGCAAGAAACATTCAAATCAAATGAACACGTAAAGCCAAGGGTGTGTTCAGGACCCAGCGTTAACTAAGCGCTCGACAATGTAAACAGCTTTGAAGAAAATGTTTGTAACACGGATTTCAAATGACTTCCTGTGGTGCCTTTTTTTAGAGATTAACATTTCTTAATCTATCACTCTGTGCAAAAGTAAACATACCATATTAAAACGTAAAACGTTTTAAGTAATTCAATGTATCGCATTCATACTGTCATACATTACGAAAAAAAAAAAAATTTTGAAACATTTATTCTCATTCTGAACACACCCTTGGGTTAATGAGACCTCTTTGGCACGTAACATAAACTTTTCAAACAAAAGAAAAAATAATTAAACAACGACAATGGTAATTAAAAAATGCTAGCGTTCTATACACAGCGTGCGTAAACAAGATTGACAAACAATAACAACACAAATCAAGATTTTGGCAAAGTGACCCCCCCCCCGCCCCCGCCCCCACACCCACCACGCCGCCCCCCCAGCTATGCTGCATTTCTCTCAGTCTGCAAGTTCGTGTCGTGCAAAACCTCGTCGTAAGCGGATCGCACTCTGGACGGTGTAGAGGTCGTGTGTTTCCAAGACGAACAGGGCTCACGCCTGCTCGGTTTGTAGAACAGAGCCTTACCCCAACCACCCCCCCCCCCCACCCCCCTTCCACACACCACCACCTCTCCTCCTGCTCCCCTCCACCACCCCTCATACCAGCCTCTCCATCAGGGTCTCTCTTTAGTGCAAATAGGCTGACTGATGCTGCTGCTGCTGCCGCCTGATTGGCTGACGGGACACTGCTGGTGCCTCCTCATTGGCTGAGACTACCCAGGGTCATTTTCGGAAAGGTGATGAGGCTGTGTTTGGTTTCGCTCCAGGGACTGGTCTGTGAACGGGGGGGGGGGGGGGGGGGGGAGACATTGTTTATGACATACAGTCTGACTCATTCTATTCAGCCCATCCTCACTGCACCAAACTATTAACAAGTAACGAGAAAGCGACTGCATAACAGACCCATTATGGTCTGAATGTACAGCAGTATTCCCCACCTGAGAGGAGAGGTGAATAGATGGACAAGAGTACAAGATGGAAAAAAAGCACATCAGCAACCAAACCCAGAGCGTCTCGCTACTACGACCGCCATTACAACTGTCCAGACAGCAAAGTCAAACCCAGTCAGGTGTCGTTTCCTCTTATTTCCGAAGAGGCTGTCTCCTTGCCGCCTCATCAACAGTGCGTGGCTGACCTTGTGAGCAGAACATCTGGGATGGCAAGAGGCAAAAATTGATTGTCTACTCTAGGCTGAGCTCAGAGACCGAGAGAGAGAGAGAGAGAGAGAGAGAGACAGAGAGAGACAGAGAGAGAGAGAGACAGAGAGAGACAGAGAGAGAGGGAAAGAGAGAGAGAGAGAGATCGGCGCTTGACAATGCTGCTTCTAAACCCTTTCCTACCTTCCTGGGAGACATGCTGCTTATCTCGCCAGACCCTAAGCTCTGAGAGACGAAGCTACACACACACACACACACACACACACACACACACACACACACACACACACACCTTGACACACGCACGGGCACACACACCACAATTCATCCAACCAGCCCCTCCTTCTGGTTGTGACAGCTTTGCAAGCTGTGAGACAGCGAGGCGGAGAAATAGAAATCAGGAGAAGCAATATTTTTCAGTACTTACAACCCTCTCCAATTTTATTATGAAAGACTCGTAAAGAACACTGGAGGGGAGGGGGGATTGGGTTGGAAAAACAACTTTAACAATGGCTACTTCATGAGCCTGAGTTCTTGGATCGCTTATTCTAGATGGTATCAGGCTGGATGGCGTTGGGACTTGGGAGGTCAATTGAAAACCAAAAACAGCAACATTTGGGAATTTGGAGATTTTATTTCACCGGGAAAAATTGTTGATTTAAGAAAACCCTGACTACTGCTATACGCAATTATGCATATTGATCTGATAACCGCTCATGTAGCCTCCAGTGTGTGTGTGTGTGTGTGAGTGAAGTTAAGTGTGAAGACCCACCTGAGTGCTTTAAGAGGGGGGATAGCCGTGACCTTTCCCACTGGCTTGGGTCCGACAGTGGGCGGCATCATCACCAGCAGCCCATTGGAAGGTTTGACAGGCCCCGCCCCTCGTGCGGGGCTCATGGGCAGGACTCCTCGGGGCGGGCTGAGAGGGAGGGGCCTCTGAGGCGGGGAGGGGGAGTGTCTGGGCAGGAGCTCTGACACCAGCGAGAGAGAGAGAGAGAGAGAGAGAGAGAGAGAGAGAGAGAGAGAGAGAGAGAAAGAGAGAGAGAGAGAGAGAGAGAGAGAGAGAGAGAAAGACAAAATAGCAAAGAAAGGATGAGTAGAGAGAAAATTGAAATGTGTGATGAGGACAAAAAAGGGAAAATGAAAAACAATCCTCCCTCTCGACCTCATCCAAATCCCCCTTTCCTCATGCAGCCCAAGAACACAATAGCAGGAGCGCACAGGCAGAGGAACCTCTTCACCCTCTCCTACAATACCACTCAAGACCCTGCTAATCCTGGGGCTGACAGTCTGGGCTGGGTTAGGCTCTGTTGTTACACCTCTGTGAGATCCTTACCTTTGTATCGGGGAGAAACTCATTTTCACCCACAGACCCAGTGTGCAACATCACAGTCCCCAAGAAAACACAAACCAAACAAATAAACCTTATATAAAGGATACTGCTGGTTCTTCCAGCCCTGCACAGTAATAACACGGAGCATGTTTGAAATGATGTGAAGTCTGCGACTCACCAGTGGCGAGCGTGTTGGGTTGAGAGGAAGTGGTTTCTTGGGCGGAGTCAGTTTCTGAGGCGTGGCAGGGGATTTGGGCGGGGCTGAGGGCGGCCTGCTGATTGGCAGCGGCGGGCGGGGCACCTTGAAGTCCCGTGGCGTGCCGTGCGGCGACGGGGCGGGCCTCAGGGGCCGCACGATGTTGACCGGCTGGGAGCCGTTGGAGACGGGGCCGGGGCGGAGAGGGAGGACCTCTTTACTGGTGTGAGGGAACTGAGGAGGGAGGACATGGACCAGTGAGACGCAGGAGGAGAGGGAGAGGGAGGCACACACACACACACACACAGACGCTCACACTCACCCCCTTGTGACTATGAGGTTTGTTCGCTGGCCCGACCACCTTGAGATGGAAGGCCGGGTTGAGATGTCCGTTCTTCCCCTTCTCAGCAGAGCTTTCCAGCCTGAGAGAGACATGAATAGGAAGGCATGAAAGAGTCTCATGCTCTGCCTCGTCAAACGATGACACATCCACTAGACGTGGCTCGCGTCGGATCAACGTTTTGAAGGCTTTCTCAGTATTTCAGACATATTTTCCATCGCGATGAAACGCGACGTCAGTTCAAGATCGTGTCTGCTGCCGACAAACACAATGCAGCCTGCTTAAACTTCGGGACGCCTCCTCTCAAAGGAATGGCGATGAGTTTCTGGAAGGTTTAACTTGGCGTGCGCATTTGAAGAGCTTGCAATGCGTGTGCGTGCCTGAATGATGTGACACTCGATACAAAATGCTAAAAGCTCCGCATGCTCCATCGCAGCACTGAACGGCAACTGAACTCAAATTGTCAGCCAAGAAAGTCCCAAAATGAAGTACAAAGAAATCCAGTCCAGCTGGTGCAGCTCAAAGCCTTTTAATCATCCAAACTCTTTAATTAGTTAGTTTTTCCTTTTGTATTTTAATATTCCCCTACAGTTCCTCAGTCCTGCCTTTCTTTGGTCCAGCATCTATTTTCAGTCTCCTTCTGTATATGTATCTGTATCATATCAGATGTAGTGTATTTTTTACATTGTATTCATTTTTTATTAGTATGCCACATATATGTTCTATGTTTGCTCATTTCTGCCACAGTGAATTCTATGTTTGTTAATCTTGCATAGCGAATAAACCCCATTCTGATTCTGTTTTCATTCAGAGGGTCAAGTGGCTCTTCTGCCAGGGGCACCAGAACATGAACTAGCTAACCGCCATTTTAGATGTAATCCAGCGTTTAGAGTTAGTCCTACACCCAGTAAAACATCCTGTTCGGCTTGGTGTTTTCGCAGTAAAGCATGCTTTGCAGACGAGGCTATTTCCGAAGCTCTGACTTATTTGGGGTTACGGCACCCGTACCTGTCTGTACAGTCAGATAGAGCACCAGGCTTTACAAGGGCATGTTGTTTACACCAATAAAGGTGTGCCAAGGGCAGAACTGACCTCCCTCCCTCCTTCCCTCCCTCCTTCCTGCCCTCCCTCCCTCTTTCCCACTCTCCCTCCCTCCCGTCTACCCTCCATCCCTCCTTCCTTCCCTTTCAATGAGGGGGACAATGTCCCTGTACTTGCTGTAAGTTGCTCTGGATAAGAGTGTCTACTAAAATGACTAAATGTAAATGTGAAACGAAAAAGGTTAGCGCAGCTAACCTGTTAGCCTTGTTCTTCTCCCTCTGAGAGAGCCACTTGTAGTACCAGGAGGACTTGATCTTGTAGCAGTAGAAGAGCAACAGAACTCCAGGGAGAAGGACCAGGAAGGCAAACAGCAGACCCACCACCAAGCCCACCTGGCCTGGGGACAGGAAGAGGAAGAGGAAATGTCGGTTAAGGCAGATGTTTCATTAAGTTTGCCTGTGAGAATACATATGTAGTTGTATGTGTGTGTGTAAGTGTGTGTGTGAGTTAAGGTCGACTCACTATCGTACTGCACAGGGCCACTGTCCACACTGCCTCCTAACCCTGGTTTTTCACAAAAGGGCGGGGCCCACCCACGGTTACAGTGACAGTTTCCATTGCTGTTACACACCTGTGGAGGAGAACACACACACAAACACACACACAGACACAGACACACACGCAAATGTTGTGTCAGTACCCAATTTCCTCCCAAGTCCCATGTTAAACCTGAGATGTCTGGCTGAATGCCAAACCAATTAAAGTTGTGAAGTGCTTGTTTACAACTGGAAATACAGCGTCAAATTCTGTATTTCTTTACTCTGTGGACCAACACTGAGTGAGACATTCCAACTACATAAACGGTCTTTCTTTAACACTTTCCTTAATTGCATGAAAGTGTTGCCAATTTTTTGTCGAATCAAAGATCTAAGTGTTGAAACACGTTTGAATTCCCATCAAACCCCTACTACAAATCATTAACATTTTCCATCCGATTAGCATCTCCAGGCGCTGTGCTTGGCATTAGTTGTTTGCCTCTTTGATTATAAGAAGAGAAAAGCGTGCATGCCTCAGTGACACCGAGATCTAAGGATCACATTAGTGAATATAATGGCTGTTTACGCCTTATAAACATGTCATTAAAGAAGCAGAGGGTCCATAAGGCCCCCCCCTGATAGCGGCACCATGTTTCTTTGCCTTCGTTCAAACCTCTTTTTCCTTTCCGGTTTGCTAACGTTTGCCTAACACTGCTTTGTGACTATCTTCCATGCTGTTTTTTGAGGTTTTGTTTGAAAAACAGTCTCCCTCAACGCTACCAGAAACAGCAGCTGTACAACGCTGCAGTTAGGCCTGACGTGGTACACAACCTGTTTCAACCTGCCTGTTTTTTGAAATTTGTTTACACCCAACAGCCCAAGCTGTTTACATCCAAGCTGCCCAAACCACCCCCCCCCACCCCCCAAGCCATGGGATCAATATGAATCAAATGATAATGCAAATGTAAAGTCATAAAAAGAGAGAGAGAGTGGGGAAGGGGAGGGGGGGACAGAGGGGAGAGGCATAACTTTGCTTCAAATAATCCTTTCTCAAAGCCATTTCCATTCTCTGGCCTTTTCGGAGTAAGGGGAGCCTACAGAGGAAGACAAACAGAGACAGTGGATACAGGGTGGAGGGAGAGGGGATTAAAAGGAGGGGGAGTGTGTGTGTATCTGGAGGGGTTGGCAAAAAGGAGATTTGCAGTCCTAATCGAATAACGGTGCCAAGCTAATGGAACAAACCCAACCCCCCCCCCCTCTCTCTCCCTCCTTAACCAGGATAAATAGTTGTTGTTTTTTTTTTGGGGGGGGGGATGAAATGAAAGAATTGAAAGCAGGGAAGAACACGGGGGGATGACGACAAAGATTTGTGTCTGTACTCCGTGCTCTTAACCTTGATGGATGTGTGTTATTCCAAACAGAATAGGTGGACAGGTTGTTAGAGGAGAGAGTGGGTTAAGGTGGGTGCAGATCCGGCTGAATAACTCACTATCCACCATAGCCTCAAACCCCAGTACATACAACTACAAACACGCTGGATATTCATGTATTCCTCCGTAATGGACACGACCACTTTGCCATCCTCCTCTGTAATGCAGAACGATGACTGCTGGGAGTTCATCTTGGATCCGCTGAACGCCATTCTCTTCCCCATCGCCTCCTCTCTATCAGAACACCTGTTATCAAAACTGTCGCTTAAGCGCATGCCAACGACCAAGCTTGTTTATGGCCCTCGTAAAACACAGATAGGATCCTCTCGGTTTGTTTCTGCCTGTGTTTTTACCTCAGAGATAACGATACCATCGCACCGAGAGCTGCGCTCCACTCAGCGGCGCGCTTTATTTCACAAGAGATAGGAGGTGACAAAGCTGAACGCTCCACCTTTTGCCCAAGGACACAAACTGACACTCCAACAGGAGCGAGAGGGAAGTTAAGTGAGTTGCGGCTCGAGTGTCGGAGTGTGTGTGTGTGTGTTTGTGTGTAAGTGTGTGTGTGTGTGCTTACCCCGTGGCTGTGACATTGTGCAATGCAGGTCTCCAGTTGAGTGAAGGAGGCATTTTGACAGCGACGGTCTCGACACACCTACAAGTGTGACACACACACACACAGATTTAGAACAGGATAAACTAAACAACAACAACAAAAGTTTTGCACATTTCTTCCTAAGCGCAACCAAGCAGGTGTGCGGGAGGGACCGGGGGGGGGGGTTCCAGCTCCTTGCCTTTCCCTCGTCACACTTGGTGCCCGTCATGACCAGCCCTGGGTCGGGGAGGTCCCCCTGGCCGTCCTGGGTGGTGTAGACGTACGTCCCCCGGCACTTCACCTCCATGCCGTCCGTCCGGATGGTGGTGTCTATGGACACGGCGTTGGTGCCCTTGGGCTTCTTGGCAGCGCTTTGGCACTGGATCTTTCCGCACTTGGCATCGCTGTGGCACACGAACAAGCACGTTAGCGACGAACGCTCGGAAAGAAGGGATTAGGAAATGTTTGAATAAAAAAAATTATCATCAGGGGTTGAATACAGTAGATTATTTCAACGAGCTCTTGGGATACGTGAGCAGGGATTGTATATACGGCAGCTGGTCTATCCTCGATGTCTTCTGACGAGGCAAGTCCGCCCCTAGAGTCCTCTATAACGGAGCGGGCTGATAGCGTACCGTGCTCCGACAGGATAGACGTCACCTACCTTAATCTCACTCTCTCATTTGCATAGCTAACATGCTAATTTGGCATTATTAATTGGCCATGGCACCCCACCATGAAAACCATCTCTGAAAGAGGAATTAAAGTCTAAACACTGTGCCTCACAGTGTGTGTGTGAGGCAGAGATACCACGCTGGTTTGCGAATGAACAAGGATGAAATGTTGATAAGAGGTGAAGTGTGTTTGGGAGGGAAACTGCTTTAGGGAGACTAAGTCAACAGTATTTATTCTAAAGTGTAACAAGACCGGCCATATGGAGGATATATACACTATATTACCAAAAGTATTTGGTCACCCATCCAAATGATCAGATGGATGGGTGACCAAATACTTTTGGTAATATAGTGTGGACAGTAGGTTCTAGAACAATTCAGCTGACTTACCTTTTCTCACACTTCATGTAGTTGCCTTGGGAGTCCTTGCCACAGTTTCCAAATGCGTTCCCGGCAGCATTGACGTCTTGGAAGCAGGCATCGTGGGCAGGACTGGCACCTGCGGAAGCCGGCCGGCATGAAAAATCATCTGGCGTTTCCGTGACAATCAATTCTCATCAAACATTCATGCTGTGGATAATTCCAGATCGAATCAGAGTTCTATTTAGAGCACCCCAAAAAACTGCCAGGTTTCAGTTTGAACTTAAACTATAATTGGAATTGAAAAGGATATTTTGCAGAGGACCAGTCAATAGCAAAATCAGTTCCTATGAAGGTCCACCTTCTAAATGTCATTACTGGCCACTGAATGTGCCAGCATCCACTGGCTTATAAACATGATCTATTGAGCACTGTTTACTTTATCCAACCACAACAAGGTGGACGGTTCGGTTACATTTCCAAGGCCCATCTTGATTCATTCATTCCATCTTGATTGGCTTGGAGGCAACCATGAACTTAGAACAGTAATTCAGTTAGAAGGTGTCAGTGTTTATCACGTCATGCATTATCTATGTAAATGAGCATCGGCAGGCTACTCGATGCTACCTACGGTATCATGTAAATGCAGGGCAAAGGTTGAAGATCTTTATCATTAATTATGCTAATAGAGTTCTGCTGCAGGAGATATTCATCGAATGCCGGCGTTTTCTAATGCTAACCAAGCCCAAAGGTGGAGATGTGTATCTAATACTAAGTCAGGTACTTGATTAAAAACATTTGATTAGAGGTTTATCGAAAGAGCGCAGTGTATGCAGGAATGAGGGTAAAGGTTTCGCACACGCGAAACCCCAATTTCTCTCACCCCGAAATAAATCCCTTGTTCGGTATTCAGATGCTTACCGTAGCCCCATAGCTGTACACACTGCTGCTTGTGTGTCAGACACATGCCGTTATAGCAGTAGGCCAGCCCGTACTGACAGGACGATCCGTCCAGCAGGTAAACGTTAGCGGGGCAGTAGGGAGAGCCCCCCGTGCAGTACTCTGGCAGGTCGCACGCCCCCGCCGGCCCGCGACACATGGTACCTGCCTGCTTCAACTGGACAGGAGGTGGACACAACCATTTGCGGGAGGAGGGGTGAGGAAGTGAAGAGATTTCTGTGTGTGTGTGTGTGTGTGTCTACAAGGTTACTGGGTTACTACAATTAGCATTTCAGCAACTTAAATGAATGGCAGCATAGGTGCAAAAAAAGCTTATGTAATTGACAAATGAGTTATATTAATGTGACAAACGTACTTTAATCTTGTACGCTGCCACAGATTGGATTAAAACACTAAATGGAAGTGAGTCTTCTGTGGTGTACACGTGTGTGTCTTACTTTACAGTCCTGGCAGCAGACACCGTGCGCACACTCAGCCTCCTCCTTCAGAGTGCAGTTGTTGGCATTGCAGCAGTTGTTGGTACACTCCTGTACACACACACACACACACACACACACACACACACACATACACACACACACAAGCCCCCTGTTAGCAATCTCACAGCTGACATTATCAATGCAGCACGACCCTGTGCCCACACACAGCACACACAGACAAACACAGACACACTCTCAGCTCAGCTCGCTGCTCCTCAACTCCCTCCGCTTCTCTTCCTCACGGAGGGTCTTAGTTCACAGGTGGGAGTTGGGGGGTGACAGCGCTGACTGACGTGTCAAAGTTTCCAGAAGGTGAGGGTGGTGGAAAAAAACGAAAGCATCCCATCGTATGGAGATGACAATGACATCTCCCGTTGCCATGGCGTCCCGGTCGGGCCCAGATACTCTGAAGTGACATGGAGGCTGAGGGGAGCGGGGGAACGGCAATTATCCAGCAGGGAGACGGGGGATCAGGCCTAGAACCTGGGGGAGGGGGGCCCCTACGTCGCCTTAAGACTAGAGGCTTCCGATACGATGGGAGCCTGGAGGGTGTCTTTCTCTGTCAACCGTACAGCGGGACCTGTTGAGTCCTGCAGGCGGAGCTTTTTCCAGACACTTCCAAGATCGTTCTGAGGCTTTTTTTTTTATTTGACTGACACGGTGAGCTGGAAAGGTTACAAAGCAGAAAATGGAACGCCCATACTCCTGTTCGCATGAAGCTGTCAGTTCTTCTTACAGGCCTGGAATAGCTTGGTGAGTAGGGGGTGGGGGAGGGTGCGAAACAAAAGCTTGTCGTGGCCATAACACTTAAACAGGTGGCTTGTTAGATGGAAGTTCCACCCTGGTTGTGTACCTGTCGGTTCTGGTTTGAGTCAGAGTCAAAACAACCTCTGCGTAGCTGCTGATTCTGTCAGCCAGCAATTAGCTACACTTGTTTTTCAATCGGCCTCGCTGGCAATTGAACCAAATGTAATTTACCTATTCGCTTGTCCGCCAGGCGTGAACGCCTCGATTGGCCCTCACAAGACACACGACAGACATCGCTCCTGGGCCTGTACGCAAACAAAACCTTCCAAAAAAAAACGTGCCAATAAGACGCCGCCGATCTGATACGATCCTCTTACCTCCGGCTCGCCGCAGTCGCACTCCTCTCCGTCTTCCACGAAGCCATTGCCGCAGCGCTTGCCCCCCACCAGGTCCTTCATGTTGGGCATGTTGAAGAGGCACATCCCCCCTCCCTTCTGGAAGTAGCTGTCAAGGTCTCTCTTGCTACAGCGGCTGAACACTCGTGGAAAAGGATGCCTGTCATCAAAATAAACAAAGGCTTGTTACAATCGGACCAACGACTGCGTATATTTTGTGTCCTGGGCAGACATTTTGTGTCTTCCTTACCCTGTTGCGGCAGCCATGACACAGCCTCCCTGCTCGGCCGAGGCCTCCACGCAGCACCCCTCGTGGTCGTGGCTCATGCCAAAGTTGTGGCCTATCTCATGGGCCATCGTAGCAGCTGCGCCGATTGGCAAATCCGAATGGTCCTACGGAAGCGCCACAGTATTCCATCTCTTCGCAAACGCACAAAAAATAACTGAAATTCTGACCGAACGGCCAACTTGGCAAACGCATCATGATCTCCAAATATAGCTCTAATGAGGTTCTTATCCGTGTACTCGTACATCAAAGATCTGCGTTCCTTCATGCTTGTTATTCCTTACAAGACACCGGCCGTTCTCTTGATCTCTGGCTCCCGCTCGTGTCCATCCACCAGCAGTGAGTGTTGCCCACTGTCTACTGTGTTGTTTTTAACCCTGTGTGAGTGTATGTAAGTGTGTGTGTGTGTGTGTGTGTATCCATTCAGCGGTGCTGTAACAGGATGGCCACATTAGGATTCTCAACCCGGCTTTAGGACCTAGGAGAGCTAATCTAATAGAAGCCTATCAGAAGCTAATCAAGCGTGTTGCAGATATTGATCCGCTTACGCTGCCTCAGCCTCTACCTCACCTCAACACCCATTGAGAGATAGGTAGGATACACACGAGGGGGCGCATTGACACACACACACACACACACACAAACATAGATGCACAGATTGTCAACAAAAACACACAGAGACCGATAAAATCAATCCCACACACACACACAATTCAACACACGCAAACGCATCAAAGCAGCTCAACAAACAACACACACACACACGCTTGGCAACACAAATACAGACAATCAGCAGCCCCATCATCTCTGGTGCTGACATACCACATTGATGCCTCCAGAGTTTTCCAGGCTGCACATGCCTTCCAATGGCGCCATCCCGATGGTGGTCCCTTTGAATATCACACCCCTATAACACGCACACACACACAAGTAGGCACGTACCCACACACACACAAGTAGGCACGTACCCACACACACACACAAGTAGGCACGTACCCACACACACAACACACACACCAAAGAAAGAAAATCACTTAACCTTAATCTTGACCGTATTGATGTGCGCCGGCTAGCTTTGTGGTGGATTCACATTGATTGCAGATAGGAGCGTGTTGTAAGACAGACAGGAGCGGCCGGGCGAGGGCCTGGGCTGCCTCACATCCCTCTGGCTGACTGCTGCTCGTGTCTCTCGGTAACAATGGTCACTTAGCTTACCAAACCTAATCAAACACAGTCCTGCAATACGGGCCAACAACAACATTTGGGCCCTGAGGAACCCCCGAACTAATTACAACCACCCCCCCCCCCCCCCCCCCCCCGCAGACGCACAAGCTTTACGGATGAGAATGTGTTGGCAGGCAAGCTGTGCGTGTGACGCGCCAACGCGCCGAGGTGTGTCCTTCCAATTACACCTCACCGAGACCTTTAAGTTAATAAAACCGCTGTTTAACTAATCGTTTTATCAATCTGTTCGCTAACAAAGTCTGAAATTATTATGCGAGGAGTTAAGAGACGCCGTGCAGTTGTTTGTTTGTGTACGCCCACGCTCACACGCGCGTGCGTGTGGAAAAGAGTCGCGTGTGCCTTGTGCGTTCAGGATCTGTGCACCCACTCAGACAGACATGCATGTGGTCCAGGTGTGCGTGCGTGTGAGGGGGTTCCTCGGTCACATCAGCTGGGCGTGTGCGAGCAGGTGTGCGTGTGACTCACGTCAGAAGTTGAGCGTTGTCGTGCTTCTTGCGGGACTTGAGTTTCTGCCTCCACTGTAAGAAGGACCAGAGAGTGGCATTGGGCTCCTCGCTGACGATACATTGGTCCCGTTCTGTCCACACCTCCAGACCAATCAGAGGAACCCGGATATTCAGAGCCCGGTAGAACTGAAACGCAACACAAACAGCAACAAAAAAAACCCGCCTCAGAACGCTGCTCAGCTCAACAACCGTTCCGCACGCACGTCTCTCCTCTTTAAACCGTCCTTCTGCTCGCTTCCCTAACTGGATAAGCAGGAGGCGCGATGACTTGACTCCTTTGATCGCATTCGAATCAGCTACGTTCCCTGTTCATTAAGGAACGCAGTCACACAAGACACTGTCAAAGCCCTGCCTCAACCTTTCTGCATTAGCTACGTCCTTCCTAGTTGGAGGCGATACTTTTATCAAATCAGATCCCTGCATATGACCAGACAAATAGTTTGAAACAGATTGTTAAATATGTGTCATTTTCAATCACAGTCACCAGGCACAAAGCGAAAGAACTCAGAGGCACGAAATAGATTGGAAAGTGGAAAGCAGCTTATTCTAAATAGCAGAGACGTACTGGTACACTGGTCATTTTGTTGGGGGCAGAGTCCCCCCCCACCCCCCCACCCCTACACCCCCACACCCCCCTCCCAGGTCTGACAGAATCCATTATGCTGACTCTGTCAAGCACAGGTCTGTTAAGGCCCTTCGGAAACAGCAAAGCAAGACTTGCAAAATACAGCCAGCTTACCTTATCTACATAATTGGCAATTTCCATTATCCTCTGTTTGGTCTTCTGATAGTCCTTATTCTGTCGTTTATACTATATCAAAAGAGAGAAAAGTGTGAGTAGCACATATTAATGTGCAGCACTGTGAGTGTATATATGCTTTC
The DNA here is from genome assembly GCA_030340665.1 of Neosalanx taihuensis. NCBI lineage: Eukaryota > Metazoa > Chordata > Actinopteri > Osmeriformes > Salangidae > Neosalanx > Neosalanx taihuensis. Next base: position 6,122,847 of record CM059313.1, read on the forward strand.
AATAATGAAATCATGAAAATATTAAAATTGCCCCCCCCCCCCCCCAACCACACCCTAACCAACCTTCAGAAAATACTCCCAACTACCCCCCTAAAAATCAACAACAATGCATGGATAGCATGCTGTTATCTGATTGGTCACCACGCACTGTTACCATGGCGTCTTCGCAGCCAATGATAGCCAGCTAGAGCGGGTTCATAAAGATGAAAGTTCACATTGCCAAAGCCCAGTGTCTATTTAAGAGGAGGTAATGAGCTCTTCTACCATTAAAACCCAACGAGAAACTTCTTCTCATTAGAATGACAAATCCTTCTCTCTGGTCCTCGCCTGCTTTCCTCGTCGGGCTACATTATTAAAAGGCTGTTCTCCTCGCTCACATTCCGCCCTGAGTTTAACTACTGGGGAAGCCAATTAGACGGCAAAAGATAATTGTTCACATTGTTTTGTATTCAATTTTTTGACTGACGCATCCAAGGCTGCCTAACGTCAATGGAGGAATGTGAGGCGCCACAAATGCACACCTAAAAATGACACACACACACACACACACACACACACAAAGACAAACAAAGACACACAGGAGCAATTAGCAGTGATTGTTATCTCACCAGTGTGCTGTCTGCAACTATATAGAGTTCCATGTACTTAGTGGTTCCCCAGACGTTCCTCCTAACCTAAGAAGTTGGAGAGAAGGAGGGTAGAGAACACAGCAAAGCCAAGAGGTTATTGGTCGGTTTAGGAATAATGGACATACGATTGGATGTTCAAAACTTTACTCTTCCTGTTGCTCTGTGACCAGCGGCCAGCCAAATCGTTTCAAACAGGGTTGTAAACAACAAGGTTAGAAACCATGGCAACAGGACAAAAATAAGTCAAGTTTTTGGGGTGGGTGAAACTCGTGCAGCTGTGGTACCAGCACAAACAGACATGTTTGTCTGGAACTCTGCGAGTGTGTGTTTTTAACAACTCTTTAACAACTCTTTAACAGTGATCCGTATCTTGCCATCATTAATTTTCCGCTTTGCTAATACTTGATTTCAGCTATTAGGTGGAGGCTTTGTGGTAATTAAAAATCATCGATTTATGTGTTGAGGCATAGCAGCCAGAACTGGTCTAGACTGAGGGCCAATATCGTGGAGCAGCAGGAGGCAGACACCCCCCCCACACACACACACACACACACACACACACTCTCAGATTTGACTGTTGATTTGGGGAGCACAGTGGTCAGGGGGTGGTGTGTGTGTGTGTGTGTGTGTGTGTGTGTGTGTGTGTGTGTGTGTGTGTCTATCACTGGTATTTCAGCAGAACATCCCAGGATTCCTGGCTGGCAGCTCAGGGAACGACAGTTGCAGAGCGACGTGAAGACGGAGAGAAAGAGAGGGAGAAAGAGAGAGAGAGAGAGAGAGAGAGAGAGAGAGAGAGAGAGAGAGAGAGAGGGAATTGTAAAAAAGTACTGGGAAGAGTCAATAGAGGTCCGGCAAAGCTGTTTGGAGACAGAGAGATGGGGTGAGGAAAAGTCAAGGGCGGAGAGAGAAAGAGAGAGAGAGAAAGACAGAGAGAGAGAGAGACATAGAAAAAGAATGAGGAGAGAGACTCAGCTCTCTTGGGGGTCCATGTCTAGACAGAAGATGCCAGAATGACCCACTATGGGGACGTACTCAGCATTCATGGAGCAACACTGGAGCAAATTGGTCGTCTGTTTATTCCTTTCTTCCCCTCTCTACCGAGACACACTAACACAGCACCACAAGGGACAGAGAGAGACAAGGGCCGTGGTGACCAAGCCAGGCCCATAATTCCTCTGGCTTTCAGTCAGTATTGTGATTGCGATTGTGTGCTCTAAAATGGCACTAAGAGAAATCCAATATTGCGTTCCGTACCCATATGACAAAAAAAGAGGTTCATTTCCTCTGCAAGAGAAGAACGCACTCGCCCAGCGTGCACTCCACCAGTGTGCATGTGCTGCATGCGTTTCAGGGACAAAAAGCTTGCCGCGCGTGTGTGTGTTTGGTGTTGGGAGTGCGAGAGAGCGTGGGGATTTAGTCAATAGCTATGTAATCATCTACGGCAAAAAAAGGGATTATTACTCTGTCCATCACTTCAGAGAAATAAATGAGTCACACAAAGAACTGGCGTCTCTTTGAGGATATGATACCAGGGACGCAGCCAGTCTAACTGCATGGAGACGCTCGCTCCGGCATTGTGATCTCGAAATGCCACAATCGGCTTATTCGCGCGATGCACTGACACCTCGGCACTGTTATGAAGACGCATCTTGAAACTCTAATCAATCCATTTGATAACAGGTAAAGGCCCCACTGTACTGTTAGCGAGAGTGATGGGGCTGGCTGCTGTGTTGGCCCGTGGAGGAATATGTCAGAATGTGTGATATCCACTTTCTCTCTCTTATTTCAATAACCCCCCCCCCCCCCCCCAAATGTGTTTGTGTGTCTCAGATTGGAAAGTTCTCTGATGAGGCAGCGCTGCCACTATGAAGTCTACCAGCTGTCAGACAGAAGAAGAAAAAACAAACCTTAACTTCTCCCCCCACACACTGTCTTCCAGACGAAAAGGAAAAAACATCTGGCTTGTTTCTACTAAACACAATCTTCTAACTACATTTTATATGCTAATTACACACATATATATATTTATATATATATATATACTATATATATATATACAGTATATATACGTAAAAATAGAACAATCCATTGCCAAAAATCCTTTCATGCAGTTGTAAGACTGTCTGTTTGTTGTAACTGAGAAGGGCTAATATGTTCCAGATGGTTCTGAAAGCTCACCCTTTGATGCAAAGGCTTGAGAAGGCTGGATATGAGGTCGCTAGGGCGTCCGGTCTGGTGCCCGTGCCCGCAGGTCCCGCCCATACCAGGAAGCTGCTCTGCGCTGGACAGCAAGTGGTGAAGAGAATCCAGCCCTCCCATTGGCTGAAGGTAGTAGGTGTCATTCGAGTTCAAGGATATCAGGCCCCTGTTTATTTGGATAAAGACAGATGAAGAGATGGAAGAGATGATTCGACAGGTAGCGAGAGCTTATATGTTCCGGCTCAAAACGCGAGCGAGGAAACAGATTTTGAACAAACACCAGCGTGTAGGCACAGACATCCGACAATTCTTACGCATTTCATTAAAAAGTTAAGTGACGTTAACATCCAGAGACGTACAGGAACGCAAGGAAAAATCCCCTCCTGTGAAAAGTCATCACCGTCTCACGACCCTTCCTGTGCAGCTTGCAGGGACCAGCAGGGGGCGATATGGGACACCCAGGCCCTGGGAGGGGCTTCCTCGGCCCTTCTAACTACCTCTATTAAACGGCCCCCTCTACGGGGGGAAGCAGGGAGGAGAGCCGGAGCCCCAGAGGACATGAGGCTGTAAAAGGCAATTTGGCGACAAAGGGACTCGTTCTCCATCAGCCTCCCTCACCCGAGGCTGTCCAAGCTGTCGGTGTACGTACTGCGGACGTGTGTGTGTGTGTCTGGGCGCCCTTTTTAACACCCGCCTCACGCATTAAAGCGCGCGTTACGGCTCATAGACACACAAACACACCCGCGCACGTGCGCATTCGGGGCGGGCAGAGGGCTAACGACTCCCAGCTCCGTTTCTGAACTCAGCAGTCTGGTAATTGGACGTGAGTGGTTGGACCTCCACTTAGCCCGTTCGTAATTGTGAAAATGCACTCAGTAATCAGGCGGGGCTGGAAGGAAAATGTTAAAACAGAGAGTCGTACAGGGCTACCTTTAAAGACCAATTCCTATAAAACAAGGGTCAAACGGTTATATTGAGAGTTGTTAAACTCAACCAACTATGTTCATTATGGGCACTTTGAAAACTTGTCAAATTAGCCGGCAGGGAACTCAGTGTTTGTATATTTTTTTTAAAACATTTATTATTGATGTGAGTGCGTGCCCTGGTGAGTGTGTGTGTGTGTGTGTGTGTTTGTGTGTGTGTGTGTCTGTTCTGTACAGTTCAACCCAGGGGCAATAGGGAGATAAGTCAATTTGGGTCCATCTAACATGTCTCGTCTTAACAGCCCTTTGTCTGTGCTGGTGTTGATTCTACCTCAGCCATGAGACACGCTACAAGAGCGAAAAACACGTGGGCTGTGAAACAATATGCATGCATGGTGCGTGTCAGCATTAGCCCATGGAAGGAACCTAACAACCGTGCTTTTATTGGAAAGGTGGCTGGAAACACAGGAGTGGGTTTCGTAGTGCGGTGGAAGGTTCCGGCAACTGAGCTGTGACTGAATTTCATCCAACAGTGATGGAATAACACTGTTGCTTGTTAGCACGAGCATCGGAGTGAAACCTAATCGGGAAGGGGGGGGGGGGTGGTGGGAAACTCAGGAACAGTAAACAGGGGGGGGGGGGACTCAGGAACAGTAAACACACAGCAGTGACCAGGCCAGCTGAAGAACCGCAGAGTAGCGCTCAGTGGCGGAACATTCCGGATCAAAACAGATGCTCTGACCCAGAATTACACCGGTGTTGCTCTCTAGCAGAAAAGCTTCTTTTTGATTTTTTTTTACTGAGGATTACACAGTGATGAATGCAGTCTTCATCTCAACAGCCTCCACATCACACTACCTAGAGAAATAGCTGACATTATTACGAACATCTCCATGCCAGCTTATTCCGGGATGCTGTCAACAAAAGGAATTAGATTTAGATGGGATTAAACTTGGTTGTAACAGTCTACTAAGTCTGAGTAACATTTTCATTTGGTTGAATCCCAGTCTTTGATGTGTCCTTGAGTCTTGCCTCTTCCCAGTGGCCACCACACAACCTCTCCTCAATGACATCACAAAACAAGAGCAACTGCTCAGGTGGATGTGGAGGACAGTGCGTCAGAAATACAGAATATCAGGGACGAATAAGGACGTTCAATTAATTCTTCTCATGGGAGAAACTTAAACGGCCATATCGGGGGGAGATTTGCTGAGCAGGCGCTAGGAATTAATTTCAAACGGAAAAAAAAACGTTGGGTCTTCAACTGGATCAAATTCATGAATATTTTTTTCTTGGGGTGTACCTCGCTCTCTCTTTCTTCGTTGCCATGGTGTTCTTGCCATGAAAGTGCTCCCATTTCAAAGTGAGACTGCGCATTAAATTTGGTTCTGAGGCTGTGAAATTTTAAAGACTTTTAAACTGCAAGCAAACTGTCTCAGAAAAGATTTGAGGAATTGAATTAATGAGTAACTTGCCTAGTGGCTCTACCCAAATCCCCAAGTATCGCAAATGACCAGAGCTTTGACAATTTCAGGTGGAACTTCAATTATTCATTCGTGGAAGAGTCTGCTCACCGTTCATAACTTGCAGTGTTAAACATTGACTGAGGACTAACATTAAATTCATTTTGGATATTCATGATTCAAATATTCATGATTTGAAATATTCCTGAATATCTACATAACCTCACTGACAGTGATACAGCCATCCTATTGGCTGTTGCTAGCCTCACATACCTCACTCCTGAGCAGGTGCTGAGGGCGACCCAGGAATCCGTATGGCCTCGCACACGTCCATGGTAGAAGCAGTGATCCTGGGAGAGAAGAGAAGAGATAGAGAGAGAGAGAGAGAGAGAGAGAAGAGGAAGAGAGATAGATAGAGAGAGAGAGAGAGAGAGAGAAGAGGGAGAGAGAGAGAGAGAGAGAAGAGGAGAGAGAGAGAGAGAGAGAGAGAGAGAGAGAAGAGGAAGAGAGAGAGAGAGAGAGAGAGAGAAGAGGAAGAGAGAGAGAGAGATAGAGAGAAGAGGAAGAGAGAGAGAGAGAGAGAGAGAGAGAGAGAGAGAGAGAAATGGAGGTCAACACAGGCAGGGGTGTGGGATCAAACGGAGAGAGACAGGCGAGAAAGAGAGATGAGGCGGGAAAGAAAGAGCGAGCAATCAATAGTTCTTAAATCTCATTGCGTCGTCTCCATACGAACACTTAACCATGTTTATGTTCTCCGGGTTCCTATAGTGCATCTCATTAATGAATGGCTTCAGGCGATCAATATGACAGAAAGACAAGGAGGGGCCCTTCACAACAGTCATGTAAAAATAATGTTTCATGGCCACACAGCAGGATCCCAAGCCGCCTGTTGTCCAATCTTCAACAAATTGGCCTGGGCGATCGATAATAACACATAATGCCCCCCTTGAGTGTGATTGTGCTTCAGTGGCGGCTGGAGATTCACCGTCGAAGCCCCCTAGCCACAGAGCTTTCTGGAATGTTCCGACTCTTGACGATTGGTTTTAAGTGAAAGTCGGATGAGGCTGACACGTTTGACAAGCCCAGCTGTTCGCGATGTATGTTACCAAGGTTATTTCATGTTGAGTGGGAACACTGCATTCCTGTGAATTCAGGGTGATTAAAGTGCCATTATGGAGTTAGTCATTAGGGATTCAGACAGCTGAGCGGTCAGGGAATCAGGCTGGTAATCAGAAGGTTACCGGTTAAATTCCCGGCAGTGCCAAATTACTTCACCCTACTTACTTGGGAATGTCCCAGTACTTGCAGTAAGTCGCTCCGGATAAGAGCATCTGCTAAATGACTCAATGTAAATTGATGTTTCCATTAAGATGTGGAAGTTTTGCTGACGAGCAAAGTCACTGTACAGCTGGTACATTCCCTAAGGCTTCTATTTCCTCCATCCAGGATCATAGAGGCACCGACCCTTAACTTCTGTTAAGTGAATCATAAACATTCATACACAAATGAATACATTCGCTGAGCTGAACTGTAAGGCCACTGAATGATTCGATACAAATCTGAGCTAATATTTCAAAATCATCCATTTTTTTGTTGTTGTACGTTCATATGCGTAGTTTATTGAACACGTTATTTTCCATCGAACTTGTTCTCTTCCTGTACTTCCCATTCCCCCTCTCGGAACAGGTGCAGGCCAAACAGGAAACCATGACGCTGGAGCCAGGACGTGATGTCACAATTGTCAGAGAACAATGTCAAAGCCCTTATTTGTGATGTTTTGTCGACATTCTCCAAATCATATAGAGATCCAAGCGTGGGGGAATTAATGCTCCAATTCATTTTTTCAGAGCGGTCTTAAATTGCGCATAAATGACAATTCTCAACTATTTAAAAGTCTCTGTCAGCCCATCAGAGCTTGAAATGAGCTCATTTATTTGAACAGCAGAGGCGATGGTGTCCACTCATGCATGGCCAACATACAAATCAATTGTCAGTGAAAACGTTCTTTCCCAATCTGCAGCCCCTGTAATATTCCCATTCACAAGTGCGTATGCACAAGCACACACACACACACACACACACCCTCAGTCACAATACAGAACCTGTGTTGCAGATGTGAGAAAGAAAGGCCTTGTCATCTGTGAAGGAATATATGTACAGTATATATGGAGTCAACAGATGCCACTAAACCATCAAGGCTTCTTCACAAACACATGGCGGCCATGTTAGCCATTTCGGTGTGCTAGTGTGGAACTTGAATGAAAAAGGATTGGATTGTTTTTCTCCAGTGAAATTAGGTTTGGCCTCTTCTGTGCTCTGTGGGGGTAGAAAACTTCCATTCCTATTTTGCTTTCTGTTCGCATGTGGAGAGGTGGGCAGAGGTCTTCAAGGTTTACGCTACGCTTCTTGTGACCGCAGGGAAAGACCAGCGGCCATGTTTCAGAATCCAGAAGATGACAACGAGGGCCGCAGCGGTGGGGGTGGGGGGGGGGGTGGGGGTGGGGGGGGTGGGGGGGGGGTTCGTATTCGTCAATTGTAAGTTGTGCGTTGACACACGAACAAAATAAAACACTGTGTGTGATTTTCTGCACTGCTCATTTGCATAGCCACCACAATCGCCTGTCAAAATACAAAGACAGACAGTGTTGCTCAATTTAAATATTGGGCAAATGTTTGGGACTAATTGTATGTTAAGCAGACACATACAATTTAGCCAATTTTATGTCTAAATTGTCATACAACCCTATTATCCTATCAAATTTTCCATTTGTTTTGAGACGTAAGATCAGACTTTGACTCAAACTATTTAATAAATATTCATTTAGCAGTACGCTTTTATCCAAAGCAACTGACAGTAAGTACAGGGACAATCCCCCTGAGGCATGTAGGGTGAAGTGCCTTTCCCAAAAGGACAAAACATCACATAGACACAGCTGGGAATCGTACTCACAAGCTTCCGATCATGAGGCCAACGCCTTAACCCGCTGAGCCACCTGACTCCATTTAAAACATAATCTAGGGCACCAGTTCATAAAATGTAAATATGCCAGTATACTACAGTGTGTGTATCAGGTAGGATACAAGGGAATAGCAAGGAAATACATTGTCAATCATTTCCTTTTCCTCTTTTTGAGACACTCTACTTATAAATAGTTCAACCTTTGTCTTGAAACACATTTTTATTTTGTCTGGTGAGTCCCCTCCGATTCACACGCATTAACCCCTAAACCCCAGAATCTATTTCAAACACAGTTTGAAAGTTTAGTATGTTTATGTTTATGAAAAGTTTATGTAGTTTAGCAGTCCTCTATTGGTTATGTTGGGGTTTGGGTTAACCCTGACCACAACCAGTGGTCAGGCTGTCTCAAGAAGGTCATGGACCTCAGGAACACACACTTTGTGGTTGAAAGCCTATGGTTCTTAACTCACTCTCTCCATTTCCTACTTTTCTATCCTTTTCGGTCCCTCCCTTATTTCAAATCAATATTGCTCGCTGTCACTTGCTTTCTCGCTTCTCTCACCCCTCACAGTTCTCTTTCTCTCTCTCTCTCTCTCTCTCTCTCTCTCTTTCTCTCTCTGTTTAATTTTTTGATTCAATAAAGTTCACAAGGTCAACTCCCCTACACTGCATCCTCTCTCTCTCTCTCTCTCTCTCTCTCTCTCTCTCTCTCTCTCTCTGTCTCCCTTCTCTGTATGTTTTGTACATCTCTCTCTCTCTGTATTTCTTCTTGTCTCTCGTCTCAGCTCTATAGCAGCGTCCTGATGGCCTCCATATTTAAACTTCCCCTCTTCATCACCAGAGCAGCAGAGAGGTCGTCCAGTCCAGACGACAGAGATTCTTTCATAGATGGTGGCCAATGGCGGGACCACGTGAAAGACCTAGCGAGGCAATCAATGTCAGGCCTGTGCTCCCCATTATCCGTGACCACAACATGGTTTGAATGGGGGAGCCTCCACACAAGTGTGTGTGTGTGTGTGTGTGTCTGTTCGGTATGTGCGCTTGCGAATCCAGAGTGTCTGTGTACATGTTCCTAAAGTGTGTGTGAACAGATATAGTGCGATATGTGTGTAGCCGTGCCTTTATGACAAGTGACTGCACTGTGAGCGTGGACGGTGTGTGTGTGTGTATTCCCAAGTTTGTGTGTGTGTGTCGGTCATAACTTGAAAGGGACGTCTGTTCCCCCACCTGAAGCGACCTCTGCTGGGCTTCTAAGAGGGGGGGGCCCTCAGACCTCCAGACGGTCAGTGTAGCCTTTCACATCCCCCCCAAACAGGCTGACATCTCTAGCTATAACAGCCAGCTGAGGCCCTCAGACTGGGCATGTCCAGCATGCCACCAGCAGCAGCAGGATGGACCCTCCCCCTCTATACATTATCGCTCATGTCGCCTTCAGCTGTGACAAAGTCTAAAATAAAAACTTCCCTTATGAATTATACAGACGCAAAACCTACCCGTGTTCCACTCTCACTCCCCCCCACACACCCCCCCACCCCCCTTACCCCCCTCCACAATTCCATTTCATTCTCTTGTTGTTTTTTGGGGTTTTATTGCCTATTCTGTGTATTCCTTCTCAATTTTGCGAGAAGTCAACCGCAGACAGACGTGTCACTTCCTCACCGGTGCCGACTCAGCTGAATGTGGAGTTGAGCCGTGGAACAGGCATATCTTTCCAAGTCTGACTGATCAGTCCTCCATTGTTAACAGGCCAAATGACAGGCTGATTGCACACGACCTGCCGCCGCTTTCATAAAGGCTGAATTTTCCCAGCCAATCACTTCCAATTCAGGAAGGGAATATTTCTCCCAGTCATTACCTTCATTTCTATCCATTGTACTGTGCAATTATTCACAGCGACCCTAAAGTGTAGTGTTAATCAGCAATGGTGGCTGAAATAGGCCACGATTCAAAGATTTGATAAATACAATGACTTTTTGGGAGAGTTAGGGACTAATTCTTATGCTAATCTGGCGAGGTGTTGCATATATACACAAATACACACTGCCAATGTGTGTGTAAGATATACATACAGCGTTCATACAACATGCGAGTACTGATAGCATGTGTGTCTGTGTCATGTGGAGCTTCACGTGAGAACGTCACGGAACATTCCGATGACGAGATGTTTGGGGACCGGAGTGAGAGAGAGGCGGGAGAAGCATGGAAGAAGACGGAGAGAGTGACAGATCGAGCAGACCTGGAGGGGTGGAGGAATGAGAGAGGACGTCTGAGAGAGTGATAGAGGGGGAGGGGGGCGGGGCAAAGGATGAGGAGAAGGGGAGAGGGAAGGCGGGTTTGGGAGGGATAAAGAGAGACTCACAGTGTAATTGGTGGCCACAGTCACTGGCTGCCCATCTCCAGTGTAGTGGGTCTCTGTGAAGTCGGCGCCCAGAAGGTCCCTGAGAGACAGAAACAGAGAGGAAGAGAGAGAAGGGGGGAAAATAACACAGAAAATGGATTGAGAGACCAACAGTGAAGACCACCACAGTGACTTCATCTGTGTGGAACACTTCAGTCAGTAACAAATCTCTCCATCGGGATAAAAACATGGACTACACCTTGCAGCCTTATCACAGTCCCTTTCCTTCTGTCTATGAGGTTCTATCAGGGAACTTCATAGGTTAAAACGATCTAAGGGCAGACACAAAGCTCCACAGCTAATCACAAGCTCATTCTGGGATCATTTCCTTCTTTTGAAGAAGAGAGAACAGTCTAACATCTCTGTGAGGGATTGGGCCATTTGATTTGGGGTGGGGGGAGAGGGGGGGGGGAGAGGGTACAATCTACTCAATTAAACAGTGGATCGGGGGACTTTGAAGGCCTTTCATCTTGATAGACACACATTGATAAAGAGGGAAAGAGAGCGAGCGAGGCAGAGAGAGGAACGGAGAGGGGCGAGGGAGACAGATGCAGACGTCTGAATGCTTTCCTCCGTAATCTCCTCATCGGAGATGGAGACGGTCGGTCGGCACGCATCAAAGCCGCCCCAAAACTTTTTTACGGGTGCGTTCCTACGAATCTTTTGTGACTCGCCCTTCTGTTGAAAGGCCACCGAAATAACTGGTATGGAAAGATAAGATGGGGTTGGGTTGGGGGGGGGGGGCACATCCGTCTTCATCTGTGAAAGGTCACCGAAACAACAACGATTCATGGTTCTATTTAGGACCGCTGGGAAAAAAGGTGACATTTTCCGTGGCTGATGACAGAGGACCCACATGTCAGGAAGTCCCGGCCGATGTCATCCCTACTGTTTGTCCACACCGCCGTGTGGACCCTGACACGCTCCGTGTGGACCCTGACACGCTCCGTGTGGACCCTGACACGCTCCGTGTGGACCCTGACACGCTCCGTGTGGACCCTGACACGCTGCGTGTGGACCCTGACACGCTCCGTGTGGACCCTGACACGCTGCGTGTGGACCCTGACACGCTCCGTGTGGACCCTGACACGCTCCGTGTGGACCCTGACACGCTCCGTGTGGACCCTGACACGCTGCGTGTGGACCCTGACATGCTCCGTGTGGACCCTGACACGCTCCGTGTGGACCCTGACACGCTCCGTGTGGACCCTGACACGCTCCGTGTGGACCCTGACACGCTGCGTGTGGACCCTGACATGCTCCGTGTGTCCTCCGTGCTCCAGGCTCTTTGGACATTGGACCAATACCACAGTCCCCCCCTCCCCCCACACAGGGACGCACAGCGAGGCATGAGCAGGAAAAGAGCTGCACCATCTGAACTTGGCTCTGGTACGTCTGCATTATTCAAGATGCTGTGGAGAATGATTTTCTTCATAACATGAGTTCATAACATGAGTTCATAACAGAGCTCTTGCTCTTAATAGAATTCCTGGAGTTTTCTTCCATTTCGCTTTCTTCTGTGTTATTTGGGCAATTTTCTTCTCAGATAAACGGATATGTTGATTACTTTCGTTTGCGAGATGGTCCATTAAAGCTTTCAAGAAAGTGAAAAGACGGGAGGGGGAAAGGAGGAATGTATAATTAATGTCAGAGTATTATCGTCACGGGTGACGTAAGAGCTGATAGACATCAATGCTATTTTCTCTCAAAAACTAATGAGAGGAGGTCTGAGGGAAAACATGAGCGTATATATCAGACTACCTTATTGGAGAGCCCTTCCAGTGGATTGGCTGCTTTAGGCACATCCTTGTCTAGTCTGGGTAAGAAGCATCGAGGCCCAAGACCTTCTGTTTGAGGGGCTTCTTCAGCTTCAGTTAACAGTTTTTAAGATGAGCGGTAAGACACTGCCATTACAGAGAAGGGGCATATAGATACCTGTATGCTAGGGGTGACCAGACAATCAAGTCACTGTTGTTGAGAACGAAAATGAGAAAGAGAGAGAGAGAGAGCGAGAGAGAGAGAGAGAGAGAGAGAGAGAGAGAGAGAGAGAGAGAGAGAGAGAGAGAGAGAGAGAGAAAAAACAACTAAAAGAAACATTAAGATAAAGATGGAGGGAAAGCCAGTATGGCAGCATGGACAGTAGATAAGTGATGCTTCCTGGAGAACAGGCTCCGCAGAAATCGAACAGTCTCTAATTTCCAAGGCTCGGAAAAAAGAGTAATTGAGAAAAAAAGTTGGTCGGATAAAGACGATAATTGATTCCTGGACTCTGGGGGGGAGGAAACACCATCTCTGTGAGCTGGTAAATTGCATCCTTTCACAACAGCGTTCTCCTCCTGCTCTACACTGTCCATCTCAATCCCCTGTGGCGCTCTGACTTGATGAGAGACCTTTCAGTGAACCTGGTGAACCTGGTGTAGCCTGAGTAAGAAGCTCCCAGGCCAAATGCTTTTCTGTTAATCACTCAGTAATGCTGTTCTCCAAACGTGGAAGACTCACAGAGAAAGGCAGTGGACAACACAATCTGTTTTGTACTACTCTTCTATTAAAAACATTCAAAATAAACATACAACAAAAAAGGAAATGGTAGAGTTTGAGAGTGAGCTGAGAAATGATTACCTGTTTTTTTTGGGGGGGGGGTTGTTGAGGAGGTTTGAGTACAGCAGCCTATGTGTTGGAGCACTTATCCCTGTGTTCTGCAGGCTACAAACTGTACAGGGCTAACATTATGATTTGCGTGAACATGATGAGTGCGGTGGGGTGCCTCAACGACTCCCACCCACATCCGCTAGAAACGGCTAACGTCAATGAATAATGCTCATTAAAAAGACTAGCGGCTAGCATGTCTCCCCTATCGCCACTCTGCTGAATGCTAACACCAATTGCACTGCCACACTCAGGCTTTTTCCATCTGTCTGTGGGAGTTTCAGTAACCAAGAATACCCGGAGCTGGGGTAAGAGTGGCCAGTAGAATTTGGTGAAGTCAAAGTGTAGAACGAGTGGTTTGTACAAACATGGGGGGGGAGATATGGCAGGCTTTAATCTGACTGAGCATCATTTGAGCTAATGAGGGCCTAGTAAGAGATGCTGGACACAAGGCTGAATGGGAGGGTTAGCGTGTGATCTCTTCTCCTGTCTGATGAGCTGGCCAGCCGTGAGAGAAGGATACAAGCAAAGAGACAGAGAGAGAGAGAGAGAGAGAGAGAGAGAGAGAGAGAGAGAGAGAGAGAGAGAGAGAGAGAGAGAGAGAGAGAGAGAGGAAAGGATAGACATACCTTGAGAGGGACAAAGAGAGAGAGGGAAGGATAGAGACAGACAGTGAAAGAGAGAGAAAACGAGAGAGATGGAAGGATAGAGACTGACAGTGAAAGAGAGAGACAAAGAGAGAGATGGAAGGATAGACAGAGAGAGACAAAGAGAGAGAGAGAAAGAAAGAGAGACAGACCTTGAGAGGGACACAGAGAGAGAGAGAGAGAGAGAGAGAGAGAGAGAAAGAGATACTTTTTTTTCTTATACAGGAAGGGTGTGACAACCAAATCCTGAAGACAAACCCACAAATTTAACTGTCAGCTGAATACAATACACACTGAGAAGTCAGCTTACAGGTGCTGTCTCTGTGTGGTTAAAGTGAAGATGAGAACCTGACAGAGACGTTTCATGGTCAAAACAACGTGTTTACAGGTTACTGTGTCTGGAAAGTCCATATCTTTCTCTGAATACGGGTGTTAACGAGGAGTCCAAGTTAACGATGAAGAAAGAATTAACAGGCAGGAGGATTTTCTGCGCAAACAAATAAACAGTCGTGGCATTTCAAAGTGTCCGCCTCCATCGAGCTAGTAATGAAACAACGTTGTTGGAGGTCGACTCTAGTCAACCCTGCTGTCGCACGATGACAAATAACAAAACGACTCCTGGAGGTGCGAACGACGCTCGCAGTTCTAGAACCATCCAGGGCTCCAGCGCTTGCGAAGGCGTTGGCGTTTTATTTCTTGCAAACCGCTCCGGCAAATAACTTCACAGTCTGCATGGCGCTGGGTCCTGAGCTACACATCTGCATCCGACCACAGGGAAACCGCGCTGTGGTGCAGGAATCAAACCGAAAACCCCCTCCCAATCCACTATAGCAGGGCGTGAAGAAGAAGCTAGAACCAAAGGCGGTTAAACCCCCCCCCCCCCCCCCCCCCCCCCCCCCCCCCCCCCCCCCCGCCCTTGAACCCACATCGACCGGTTATGTGTTTAGCAACTGTGCTTCTCTTGGTTACACAATGTGTTTGTAGACCAGACACGGTTAACACCTTTCATGTTTACCGAATGACGTCTAGACCAGGTGTTGAATACAAATCTTCGCTTCTAATTGGTTTTGACATTGAAAACCAATTCTGTTGAAGTTGTTGAAATCATTTCTGGGACCATTTCTTGATTTCCCAGAAGTAGACCGCAGAAGTCACTGTGCCCTACTCAATCATTCACATCTTTCACAAGGTTAACATCATAAAGTGTGAGACTGATGTGCTCAATTAATTAATCTAGACCATTACAGACAGCCAAAGAAAAGACTCTTAAAGTGTCCTTCACTAAAAGCAATTTAGGAAATATCTATAAACCCACTCAGTGTTGATCTATCTTTTTTCTTTGTTGAACGAATACTAAACACTTTCAAAACTTTGCTTCTCATTTTTGGCAGAGAGAGACTAGTTGACCTTGTGAGAAAATCTCATCTTCTCCACCGCGAATGAAAGCTGAGGCAGCAACAAGTAGCTCAGAAATAGCGATGACACAGCACTTTCAGGAGAAGATAAGAGGGAGGGACAAGGTGCTCAGTGTCCATTTGTCTTCAGTGTGATTCATCTCAAATGTTTTCACTCTTTCTTCGCCCGAGGGCCTGGTTTCCAAGCACGCTGGTAAGACATAATGCTGGTTGACGAGTTTTTAAGGGGTGTTTTTTATGATGATTGGGGTTATTTCGAGGTGTGGAAAGTAGGGCTGTTCATCAGAGCTTTCCGCAGATTCGGTAAGGAGTTTTCGAGGGTAGAAGTTTTAACTAGGTCAACCGTGTGATATATTGCAGACGCAGACATGCACACGCGCGCACACGCACACGTGTGTCTCACGCACACACCCCCCCCCCCAAAAAAAAACTAACAAATGAAGGGGATGTTTTCATTTGAGATAGAACTGACACACACACACACATTTCCGAGCAATGGAGGGTTTTCGTGTGCTCCTCCCTCGAAGGCTCTGAGCCAGTATTTAAAGACAGATCATCTTTGTCTCAGCACGACGATCTATCTGGGGTTCAGTGTGTCCTCAGACCTCAGACCAGCACTAATGTGACTGGGTGTATCTTTGCCAAAAGTCGATGAGATCTGATGCCCTATTCATTTCTAAAAGCCGCACTCAACTTTCCACTTCATAGATTTGTCAAACTGCTTCCTGTCAAGACACTTCTATCGCTCGGCACACATTCTTAACAACGCACGTGCACTTTAATATGCGCACATGCGCACACGTAAAAACCCCCAGACATACTTATATGATGGTGACACAAACACAACGTCTCGGTCACACACTTCCACTCTGAAATGGAAATGGAAAGCAGCGTTATCAATCTTCATCCACAGGGCAGGGAGGCAGCGTTACTGTTGTGACCCCTAACTGTGTTTGCTGTGAGACAGAGGGGCAGCTCATTGAGATACACTTCCTTTTCTTCTTTCCTACCCTGCTGAGATACGCGCACACACACATGCAGGCACACACACACACACATACACACACATGCACGCACACATGCACGCACACACACTAAATATCACCAAAACAGTACCAATCAAAATCAATTGCAATTCATACAAAACACAAAAACCTTCAGGGGTTCCTATTCTCCATCGTTGCTGTGAAGGACATAGTCTGAATAAAGAAAAAAAAAACGGGGAACACAAAAGGTTCTGTTCAGTACCGGCTCGCTGGAAAATCTGGCCGAGCAGCGCCGCAGATCTGGAGCGACGTCCGGGGTCTGACACACTCTGAAGGAAGTCTGCAAAAAAAACAGCCCTTCCATCCTCCTTACATCTGTTAAAAGCTTGTTTCCTGATCTCTGTTTCCGGGCTTTGGTTAAGAGAATGAGATTAAACCCAGGCTGGAGGGCCCAGACCCTTCAAATCCTAGCCAAAGATAACTACATGGAACCGGTACACTTTTTACTGTCTGCACAGAGCTTAGCCAAAGAAGTTCTACTACTGGAGAGTTTCAATGTAACACCCTGGCTTCGAATCCACACCATTTTTGGCAGAATTCTAACTCAATTAGTGGCAAAATTTACACACCTAGGCAGCAAAGTTCTAATTAGGAAAAACCCAATTTCAGACAACCAGTTGAAGAGCCAAGCTGGCAGGCAAACTGTAACCAGTTCGAATCAACAGCTCATATTCAGAGTACTGGTAGGGGCCAAAGAGGGAGAGGAAGATGACATTGTGCCTGGAAGGGATGAAGCCCCCCCCCCCCAGGAGGAGCGCGGATCCTGGGAACCTGCTCCCTGTCAAGGGGGGGAAACAGCTGAGCCTTCTGTCTCTTGATTTTGGTACAACCCCGCCCCCCCCACCCCGACCTGCTGTCTGCCCTGCTTAGAACCACCTGGAGAGATCAGTGAGAGAGGAGGATAAGTGGGAGGGGGGGGGGGAGTGCTGGTAGGAGGAAAGAGGTGGGGGACAGAGATGTGGGAGAGACCACTGCCCCCCACCCCCTCCACCCCCCCCCCCCCCCCCCCCCCCATGTTTCCATATTGATAGCCTTTGAACATGTGGCTGTTCATCGGCAAACAAACTTCAATTTTAACGGCTAGATCTCCAAGGACTGGTGCTGGTGAAAAGAAAAAAAAGGGGGTGGGGGGGGGGTTGATGCTTCGCAAGATAACCGCGGTGGGAACAAGAGAGAGAAAGGAATATCTGAGATGGTTGTGAAGCGTGCCTGCGCGGCGCGTGTGTGTGCGTCCGTCACTTTGTGTACACGGCCTGCATGGGTGTGTTTGTGTGCTTAAAAAAAAGAAAGAAAATAAGAGATGTGTCTACAATGTCTGTTTGAAGCACCATGCTCCTCAGGTTCCCTCGAGTGATTGAGTCGTCCCCCCCCTGAGCCCCCCCCCCACTGTACGTGTGATCAAAGCAGTTTGTGGTTTTACTGATCTGACTTGCTACACAAGTCACACCCCCCCCCCCCCCCAAAAAAAAAAAGAGACAGTGCTGCGATCAGAAGAAACATACACACCAACAGGACAGATGCATCCGTGTCTCCCGTTTGTAGCTGAAGTACATCGCTTAGCATCTTTCTCTCTGTCTCTTTTTCTCTCCCTCTCGCTCTCTCTCTCTCTCTCTCTCTCCCTCTCTCTCTCTCTCTCTCCCCTCAAGAACAATTCCAAACCTATAATTTACAATCCGTTTTTGCAAAAAAGGTACGTTGATGTGTCTTTCTGAAGCGAGGGAGGAATTCATGTTGACACAGTAAATCAACGTGATCGCCTGTAAAACCTCACAGTGTGGAAAAGGATTGGAATGCCTGAGGAGTGTTTCACAAAGACCGAAATGATATTCCTGCCGAAAAACACTCGATTTGAATGTTGTGGCAAAGCACATCTTATCAGATCTAATTAGCTTAGCGCAACAGGCAAACAGAAGCAAGCTTGCACTCTTGTCCCAGGTTTAAGCTCTCAATTTGTTACCCTCTTTAAAGTAAGAGAATCTCCCATCTTTGAAGATCATCCCCATATCTTGTTTCCTCTGAGGCGCCTCTTTATATGGATGTATGAATGTATTCTGAAGGCAACTCTTCCGCCTCCAGCGTGCCCAGGAAACAGACTTGTGTAAGATCTCCAACTGTCAGATTGGGGAACATATGGTGTGATGTGTGTGTGTGCGTCTATCACCCATCCTCCTCAGAATCTCCCTACGATAATCAATCTGATCCGATACACCACTCCGCAAGGGTCCTCGATGCTGATTGGACGGGTTCCTGGACCGTGATTGGACGAGCCAGGCGCAGCAGAGGCTCCTGGGTCTAGGCAGCTGTGGTCACCTGGTCTTCCAGGTGTCTCGTGTGTCCACAGGGTACCCAGAAACCACCAGGACCCAGTCACATGGTCGAGCCCCAACAGTGGCTGGAAGAATATTGCAGGGACGGACGGAGACGTGTTTTCCTGGGGAAGGGGTGTGGTTCACGGAGACGTGTTTTCCTGGGGAAGGGGTGTGGTTCACGGGGAGCGGTGTTGAACGCACGCTTTTTCCATTACCTGAACAAACTTCCCCCAGCTGACAGACGACTTCATTCACATTTTCACCACAAGATACACAGACATCTCAAACAGCATTCGATGTCATACATTCTTTGAACATTCAAGTCTGTAGCGCTGGGAAATCAAAGCTTGAGCAAGAGGGGGGGTGGGGGGGGTGGGGGGGGGCTTACATGTGTCCTGGGTATAACTTGAGACTCTGGTATTATAGGATTCACAAATGTCCGTGTAAAAAGATACGAGGGGAAAACTCTCTGGAATCATTCCTGCTAGGAAAAGACAAGTCTACCCCTTAAGATATGTGTCTGATATGGAGACATTTAAAAGGCTGTACAGAGATTAAGAAATTTAAAAAGGAAAGCAAAGCGGCTCAGGGTAGATGGAGAACCTATTTAGCAACAGAGGACGCAGATGGTCTTGGCAGATGGACACTGACCGCTTCCTTCAAAAACAAGTTGCTCAATTTGCCGTAAATGACTCAATGTTTAAATCCATTTGTGTGTGTGTGTTTGTGAAGAGCTTTGTTCTGTAAACAAGACTGCCTCAGTTCTAGCAAAGCTAGTCAAGATCACCACTCAGAACAAGAAGCAACACCCAGCACAGCACAGAAGCAGAGGGAAGCATCTTTACACACACACACACACACACACACACACACACACACACACACACACACACACACACACACACACACACACACACACACACACACACACACACACACACACACACACACACACACACACACACCACTAGAGCACACGCGTACACACACTAAACACCAGAGCGCACATACGCACACGCGCACACACACACATACACACACTGTTGTTTTGATCAGTCAATTAGTACACAAAGCACAGAATCCTTCGTCATAACACCTGCAAAGACAATTCAGACTGCGGCTTTGGAAACCTCTCCACTCACTCAGTCTTTATTCTGCATCTCAGAGAAACCACATGAACCAGACCACCAACCACCAAGTCCAGCTGGCCAGGAGCCAACTCACTGGACCAGAGGCAGTCAGGTGGACAGCACAGCGTGGCATCTCAATAAGCAGGACAACATATCTGGACAGAGAGGCCACTCTCTCTCCCTGCAGGCTTCTCAATACTATTCCAACCACACGCCATCGCTGATGATTCCTATTTTGACGGACGAGGCCCGATGGATGTTGAAGGCAGGATGAAGATGGCGTCGTGTTTAGATTGCATTCGCTCAACGTCATGATGAAGGATCTGTCCAGTGCAACAACAATTAAATCTTCTTTTTTTTTGGGGGGGGGGGGGGCATTCGCACACGCAGGTCGCTGCTTGAGGACCCTAACCCAGGAGACTTTGGGAGGGGAGATAAAGGAAGAGGAAGTGAGGGGAGAGGAGGGGGCGGACTGGACAGAGACGGAAGCGTAAACTTCCTCTTCCTCTCCCTCCTTTAATCTCCCTCGTTATCTCGTTCTGTTTGTTCCAGATGTTCCAGGGTTTCTCTGAGGCGTGGCCATTCCCAAGATGGGGCCGTTCGTCCCCACGTTGCCCCCGGTTGGGTTTAAGGACGGCTTGGAAACACGAGGACACACGCACGAGGTCGAGCGCGTCGACACGGACAGCGCCTCAACGTTGAGAGGGCGTGACGTCTGCGAACAAGGACTCGCGGGAACACGTATGAATAAACAGGAACACACACACCCACACACGTACACGCACCATCGCTCATTCCAATTGTCTCCCTCTCATGTGCACACACATTGACAAACAGTCTTGGGCCGGTGTGTATGTCAGCGAGTGATTGCCAGGAGAATCCCAGTCTTGACATTTCGGGGGGTTCTTCGCGGTTGCGTTCTCCGTCCGACCCACGAGGGGAAAGGTAGCGAAGCCGCGATTAAAAGGCCAAGGATTGTGCAAGGTCTCGCAGCGAAAAGGCGGCACGCATCTGCCCGACGGGGGCCTCCCCTCCCCCTTCACCTCTGACCTTTTCCCGCCTCGGTGATCCTCAGGGCCCCAGCCTCGCCAGGTTTACAGAGCAGAAGGCGGGGGATGCGTATTGACCCAGAAGCTGACAAGCTCCATACGCCCAGGCCTGGCATGGAAAGCACATCACCAGCATCAACCCCTGCCCCGTCTCCCCCCCCCCCTCCCCCCCTCGTCCCTCTCGTCTCTTCAACACTTTTCTCCATTTCTCCTTCTCAAACCCACTCTCCCTGCCCCGCTCTCTCCCTGCCCCGCTCTCTCCCTTGCACACATCCTCTGGCTCTCGCTTGGATCGGAGAAAAGATTGTGTGTGTGTGTGTGTGTGTGTGTGTGTGTGTGCCTGCAGCAGAACGTCTGCAAAAAGACAAGAAAAGAGACATTCCTCTCCAGAGTAAATTAAGGCGGAGATCTGCAGATGAGCCTGGACGGAAAGATCCAGAACAGCAGATGTGTTGTAGCAGACAGAGGAGGCTCTATTAGAACTGACCTCGCCCTCGAGTGGCACTGGCTGACAGACGCACGCTCGCCACGTCACGCCCGGACACGTCCAGGACGCGCAGCGCAGCGCAGGCACATAACGCAGTGCGTCTCAAGAGGGTACGAAGCATGCCAACAAAAAAAGAAGCTATTCCATTTAATAGCACTTGAAGGAGAGTACCTTCAAAGGGGTATCTTCAAAGGAAACTTTAGGAGTTATGTGTATAAAAGGGAAAAACTTGGGGGTGGGGGGGGGGGGGGTGGGGGGGGGGGTCAGTGTTAGAACAGTGTTAGAACAGTGTTAGAACAGCATACAGAACCAAAGAAGCGATAGCGTTGATATTGAGAAGGCAAACAAGGTACCTGAAAGCTCCAACTAATAATCTTAATGACTTGAAGCTCAAGAAAACATATTTGTGTATCACCCTGTGTTAACCACACCTGTGTGTGTGTGTGTGTGTGTGTGTGTGTGTGTGTGTGTGTGTGTGTGTGTGTGTGTGTGTGTGTGTGTGTGCGTGTGTGCATGCGTGCACATGAGACTCATCCGGTGCCCTGCAGCTGAACGTGACCACAGTTCACGTGGCGGGCGATGTTGCCGTGGCGAACGTCAGCAGGACCAGCATCATGGCGGTCTTGTTTACGGGAGAGAGAGAGATAATCCAATCAGGAAGGGAGACGAGAGACTCTGTAGTTCAGGGAGGAAGGACAAGAAGGAGGAGAGAGCAAGCACCTCGCTTCCTTGAACTAATTTCTTTCAGGAGAGACATTCTGAAGCACAGTGAATAAGGAGCCCTAAGACTGGAAGAAGACAAGAGTGGATGTCTTGAGAGTGGGAGAAGGAGAGGACAAAAGGAGAGAGAGAGCACCTCAATTCCTTGAACTCTTTAAGAAAAAAAAATCCAAAGACGTGCACACATTTGAGTGACTGTGAATACAATCTCAAGGCCGTAGGTGAACATGTGCAGCTATGAAATAGAACGATTTTAATCTTTCTGTCAAATTGAATACAGATATTTTCACCTCAGACCACTTATCTCTGACTAATATATTATAATTAAAGCTAAGCGAACATCTTAAGAAAAAGAAAAGGGCTTTCAAAAAACAGGAAGATCTACGCAGGTGAAGAAGAGGACGTTTTGGCTAGGTTGGACATCTCGCCTTCAGACTCCATTAAATCAACAGAAACCCACCCAGTGAAAGAAGCGTCCAACCTTGAGTTCCTTATTAAACCCACATCATCTCTCCTCCCGATATGATCTCTCATTTAGCTCTCTATCCCTGGTCCCCTCCAATTTGCTGACGCCGCCAAAAGAGAGCTCACGTCAATATCCCCTGGTTAGCATGCAGGCTGGAGCCAGCTCCTCACCATATGCAGATGAGGACGATGGGAAGATGTGATCCGTCGCTCGCACGCACTGAGGTGTGGAGGAGAGAAAAAAGGGCGAGGCCAGCGATGGAGGGTGGGCTGTGGGACGTCTGGAAAAAGTCGGATGAGAATCGGTGGCAGTAACCAAAGAATACGTTTAGTCTTTCAGCAGATGCTCTCATCCAGAGTTATGTACAGCACATACATGGGCGTCCCCCCCATGTTGGTGAGAAGTGAGAGAAAAAACCTGTGATGGACATGTGGGTGTCAAGCTTAGTTGCGATGGGTTGCAACTCGCTTTTTTTCTCCCCCCCCCTCCGATCAGAGAAGACCTGGGGCGCTGCTGGAGGGAGGAGGAGGATAGTAGCAGCTGATTTCCCTGCGCTGGGAAGACCAAGCCTCGGGCTTCATCTGTCACTCTCCTTCCATCCCTCTCTTTTTTTTCCTGCCCTCGCCATCTTTTCCTCTCTCCCCACATATTCTTCCCTCCCCTCTCTCCCCGCTCATCTTTCCGCGTTGCCCATCTTTTTTTTCTGACCTCTACCGCTCTTCTTCCTGCTCCTCCTTCCCCTCTCATCCCTCTACCCCCCCCCCCCCCCCCCCCCCCCCACCACCAAGACACACACACACATACACACGCTGTGTTCTGAGCCAAACAGGGACATCTGTTAGTGTGGCATGGGGTTTGGTGTCATGTCAGCATGACTGGCAAGATGACCCAGACCCTGTCAGAGATAAAACAGACACAACCAAGACCCTCTCACTCTCTCTTCTCCTCACACATGACCCCTTCAGGGCCAACAGGGACTGGAAACAGCACTCACATGGTTGGTAAGGTGGTTGTGGCGGTGGTTGGCTGTGACGGAACAGAATGGTTCACCTTCACTAAGGCAGGAAAACTCCTTCTACGGTGATTTCCAATGGATTCACGTGTTAGTATCTCATAGCAACCGTGTCTAGGTAGGTTGTTCTTCAGAACAAACAAAAAAACGTCAGAATAAAAAACAGCTGTTCTCTGTGACGACTAAGAAGGAATTCATTTAGGTTTCTCATGCTGGTTATTAACAGGACTTTGACCCATTTGATTCTGAATGAAACTCGAAACACTCACACTCTCTCTCTGTGTTCAGTCACTCACACACACACACACACACACACAGACTGCCAAACAGGCCATGTCAAATATTCAACTTACTGGCAGTAACTGTTTGCTGGAGCAGACAGCCGACCAGATGACAAAAGAACTCTTGTTCTGGAGGGGCAGTTTTACGAACAGACTGAACCACACATCAAACCCTCCGAATATTCATCTCCTGCTTTCTGCCAGCCTTTTTTGGCGAATGAGCTGAAGTAGAGTAACACCTCTTCCCTCATCATTTTCCTAAAGGGCACATAGTCTTTTATTATCACCAAGCCTTCCTCCCACAGCTATATAGTTTGTATGTGTGTGTGTGTGTGTGTGTGTGTGGTGTAGATTGTGTAGGCGGTACAATGCTGAAGCGCTGAAAATTAGGGCAGAAATCGGCTACACATGAAGATACATACCACATACAGGCACTAATTTGGCCATATCAGACAGGGAACAGTGTTGAGGAACACCAGAGAACACCAGAGAAAGGTCTAGTGGAAGTTGGGACACACACACACACGGATGGAACATTGATGGAATATCTGACCTGTGTGGGCGGGTCGGCGTCCCTGCGGCCCCGGCCATGAGAGAGCCACTGTGCCATCACCGCCGTGCCTCGGAGGACTCCTGTCAGGAAGAAGACAAGCCCCATTTCAGTTCACCTGATTCATGAACACCCAGAATGCACAGCGCTTCTTGCACAGGCCACCGCAGCACAGGTAAGCACAGCCTGGGAGGGGAAGAGGGAGGGGAGGGGAGGAGGGGAGGGGGGGAGGCCGTGGTCACACATGCGTCCACACCTCCCAGGTGCCAGACTAGCTGTTCTCACCCCCCAGGTGTTTTATTTCACAGCTGCGTTCGGGAAGGAACAGAGTGAGCCGTTATTCCAAGGATCATGAGGGGGTTAGTAGACGTCCAGGGTCTTAATCTAACAGGTCGTTGGAAGCATCCGTTGGCAAACAGTCATTTACTAGAAATCATTGAGCACGGACAAGCGCAAGGTTTATCGCTCCGCTATCATCCGGGGCAATCCAACAAGAGCACAAATTAATGACTGCCCCCCCCCGGCCGCCCATCCCGCTAAAGAGGACATTAACGATGACCCTGGGAAATCAAAGAGAAACGCTGTTTCATCGAGCCAATCGGAAACGGCTGCGCGCCAGCACCCCGTCACGCTCTCACTTGGTGTTGTGTTCCTCAACACCCCCCCCCCCCCCCCCCCCCAGGTCGGTGAGTCAGACTTGCGTCACAACAAGGCGATGGCGTTCGCCGCAGATTTCCTTTTCCCTGAGTTTGACGTTCAAAACGCAATGTCTACATGACATGCGGGGTTAGATCGACACATCGGTCCGTCAGCTGACAAAACAGACCTCTGGAAGTGTGACTGAAATAAAGATGACTTCTCCCTCCGCCTCATCTTCCAGCGCTGTTCACCGTTCCCGCTCTTAACACGCCACATACTTGAAATAGACTCTCTCGAGAAACGTGGTGACATGGGAGCCTTAGAGGGCTTGGATGACAGCAGGACTCCATCCTCCCCCCCTCCCCCCCACCCCCAACCCACTGAAGCACTGAAGGGAATGGGAACACACACACACACACACACACAAAAGTTAATAATGTGGAAGAGTTCGTGCCTGTGTGAAACTGAACGACAGAGGCTTGCTGGTGAGAGTGTGTGTGTGTGTGTGTGTGTGTGTGTGTGTGTGTGTGTGTGTGTGTGTGTGTGTGTGGACCAGTTCTCCAGGAAATTAGACAAATAAATGATTATATGTCAACCTGTAATGTCATTCAACACCCAGTACTGAAGACAATGTACATACACACACACACACACACACACACACACACTATCTGATTTCTGGTTAGTTGTCTGTGCATGCGTGCGTGTGTGTGTGTGTGTTTATGAGTGAGCGAAGGTGAGTCCTGTCACCACCTCCTCACCATCAGCCAATCAGACGAGGTGTCTGGCAGTAAACAACCCCCAGGCAGACAGGCCAGGAAGTACACGTGCAATCAATGGTTCAGCATTACAATCAATGTGGTGGGGGTGGGGAAGGGGGGGGATCTACATGGCTCTGGCTGGTCGATGCTGAGGGGAGGGGAAGCAGTCGTGATATATATTAGAAAACATGGGTGAAGAGAAGAGGAGAAAGGATGGAGAGAGCGAGAGATATGATGAGATAATCCTTTCTTTGTCCCGCAGTGGAGAAACTGCAGTTTGCAACAGCCAGGTCCAGTACGGCACTCAAGGGGTAACAATATAAAATATAACAAGTACAAGATATGGGGAAGTGTGTACACGTCAAGAAATAATACGAGATGTGATAAGGAGGAGGAAGAGGAGGAAGCAAAAAAAGAGGACCCAACCCTGGTCCTCAGGGCCCACTGTCCTGCATGTTTTAATTGAGATATTTCCTTCCCTCCCACACACCTGATTCTTAATGAATCTTTGTTACCAGGATTCTTTAGACCTACATAACAACCCATACATTTGAATCAGGTGTGTTGGATCAGTTGCATCTAAAACATGCAGAACAGTGGGGCCTGAGGACCAGGGTTGGGGAGCACTGCTCCAGAATGGCCAAAGCCAGTCAGTCCCTCCAGCATGGCCAAATAACATCGAAGCATTTCCTCAGAAGGGATTGGCAAGCTACACCACGTGCTACGTCACACCAGGGAATATTGACATGCTCTCGGGCCGGGCCGCGCGATGACTTTGACTTTTAAAAATAAGATTCTGGTAATTCAGTTACGTCAGGGCGGAGAGATCAACTGTTTCCCTCCAGGTTAAGGTCAGCAATTACCAAGTGATGGGAGTGAAAGAGATCCATAAAATGTCAGGGCTGTTGCAAGGCGGGTACCTGCTCCTGGGCAGAGTTGACAGGAAATATTTCGATGACATTTGAGGCTTCGGAATGAGGAGGCCAGAGAAGTAATGACTGGAGCAGGGCAGAAGAATGTCATGGATGAAATATTCTGGTTGGCTGAGTGAGTGAAGAAGCGTCCAAACTTGTTTTCTCTTCCCCACCCCCCCACCCCTTCACTTGAGGATCTCTGACCTGTATGAAAAATACAAATGTATTCTGGAACGTCAACTCCTCCTCCTCCCTTCCCTTCTGCCATCGTTCTCTTCTTGTAGATCAGGGGTCTCCAACTCGTACCATCAGGGGCCAAGAGGGTGCAGTTTTTCACTTCAATCAAGCACTACTCCAGCTGATTAAAGTAGAGAAACTTGTTAGTGAAATCAGCTGGTGTAGTTGCTTGGTTGACACGAAAACCTGCACCCACTTGGCCCTCGATGACATGAGTTTGGGACTACTGCTATAGATAAAATATTGTGAAACGCTGTCTACCGTGTAATAGTATTACCAGCCTCCGAGCGAATCTGGAAAAATAGCGCTATCATAGCTTCCATTTTGGGACCTTATGAAATGCGCACTAATGGAAAATATGTTTTATTGATTTTGAATGAGACTGACTAAGAGCACCTCTCAAATCTGTTTAGTTTCTCGAAGGCAACATTCGGAGGGAGTGGGGTTACAAATTTATCAATTTCTCACAGCTGAGAAAGCAAAAATTCCCTGAACATATTACTTTACAGTTGCCTTCTTTATTTATTTTACACTCTGTTATTTTAAACAACTAGTGCTCGGAGAGTGGTCTCAAAACTCCCTAACCAAGACAGGGTCCCTCAAAGGAAAACAGTACGAGACATCATCAAAAAGATCATTGTAGAAGAATTGACTAGGTTCTGAGGGGACAAACCTTCCCTGTATAGAAGGCGTTCAAACTTTGAATATGACTGTACTGTACTGTGCCAGACTCGACAAATGCCACCGTGGTCCTGAGTCTTCATCATTAAGGCATCTTCTCTGGTGAAACCATTAAGGCTGGCTAATGGCTTCAGCAGAAGCATTAGAGGGTGGAGTGAGGGGCGGCTGGCTGGCTCCTTCATCGTACCGCTCCCCCCCCACCCTCTCCGGAATGATGGACGGCGGCTAGTAGAGGCTCCGCGGCGTTAATGAACGCCAGGCAGACGCGACACCCCTACCTCGCAGTCAACAAATCACAGCTGTCAGCTGTTCCCCTGGCCTGGCTGCACTACTTTCAAAAGAAGCCCCCAGTGAAGCTTTTCAATTACACTTTTGCTGTGCATGCGAGCGAGCACACGTGTGTATGCGTGTGTGTGTGTGTGAGTCAGTGAGCATTTGATAAGCCTCTCTCCACCTTTCGGCGGGGATAGAATGGAGGGGAGAGGAGGATAGAAGAGGATGCACCAGCACGAGCATGAGAGAAGGCCAATTCCTGTATCCAATATCCTGTAACCCAAAAGCCTGCTCCCCAGTTTAAAGAAGAGCTCATTGGATACACTGTCTTATCCACCAGCTCAAACACCAACCTCAAGGCATCCCCTTGTAGAGAGAGAGA
The DNA here is from genome assembly GCA_030340665.1 of Neosalanx taihuensis. Taxonomy (NCBI): domain Eukaryota; kingdom Metazoa; phylum Chordata; class Actinopteri; order Osmeriformes; family Salangidae; genus Neosalanx; species Neosalanx taihuensis. Next base: position 6,151,063 of record CM059313.1, read on the forward strand.
GAGAGAGAGAGAGGAGATAAATAAAGAGAGAAAGAGAGAGGGGGAGGGAGGGAGAGAGAGAGGGAGAGAGAGGGAGGAGAGAAAGAAAGACGGGGAGGGAGGGAGACAAAGAGATTAGAGAAAGAGAGAGAAAGTGAGAAAGAGAAAGAGAGAGAAGGAGAGAAAGTGAGAGCAAGACAGAGAAAGAGAGAGTACTACAGTAAATTATCTTTAAATGTTCCCTTTCATGTCTGAGTTTGCCCTTATTCTCCTGTTCCAGTTACTGTTAGTGCAGCTGGATAGCTTCATGTCTCTGTGTATAAGGTGGGGGAAAGGCAGCACTGTCAGAAAGCATTTCCTAACATTTTCACTTCTTCAGTCACCTTCAGATTCCAGCATGGTGGAGGTGCTAAAAGAGGTGCAAACGAGGTGTAAATGTTTACTAGTGAAGTAGTGCAGCAGTCAATCAGCCTGTCTATTCTGGACATCACCAATTAGAAATGTCCAAAGATTTACAGAAACAAACATCCTTAAGGACTTGGTTAAGTGGGGGAAAAGTTGTTTGTTTAACACGGATAAGATAAGTATTCTACATTAAATTAACCTGCATTTAGTAGAATAAAGCCCTTAATTCCTAAGAAGTTAATAGCAACATCCCATAATTAAAAGCATTATTGAAAACAGTTACTCCCCTGGTAAAAACATCGACCAAGCCTTTGTAATTTTGGCTCGGAGCACACCTTCGACTCAAGGGAGGGATTAAGGAAACAATGCTGCTGATGGAAAAGACAAATCTCTCCTTCTCACCCCCCCATCCTCCTCTCTCACCCCCCTCTCTCTCCAACCATCCTCCTCTCTCACCCCTATCTCTCCTCCCATCCTCCTCTCTCACCCCCCTCTCTCTCCTCCCATCCTCCTCTCTCACCCCCCTCTCTCTCCTCCCATCCTCCTCTCTCACCCCTCTCTCTCCTCCCATCCTCCTCTCTCACCCCTCTCTCTCCTCCCATCCTCCTCTCACCCCCCTCTCTCTCCTCCCATCCTCCTCTCACCCCCCTCTCTCTCCTCCCATCCTCCTCTCACCCCCCTCTCTCTCCTCCCATCCTCCTCTCACCCCCCTCTCTCTCCTCCCATCCTCCTATCTCACCACCACCCCCCCTTTCCCCTCCCATCCTGCAGCATCAGCGAGAGGAAGAAAGGCCCCCCCCCAAAAAAGAGTCAGGTGAACTCAAAAGAAACAAGATGGCTTCTGTTGAATGTTTGGACAGGGAGGTTGGCATGGTAACCCCCGCAGAGGTGAAACGAACAGGAAAAAGGATGCATGTTGTTGCGTAACCTTGTGACTGCGGTCTCTCCTGTGTCCTTCCAGAGGAAGCGCTGAAACACTGGTCACCGACGGTGACAGACACGATAGCGACTCGGCATGGACCCCTGACATGCTAACAGGTCATGCGGGTGGCGGCGTACGTCCTTGAATTAATAAACGGCCTTGAGAGAAGGAAGCGGTACACCATTTACGTTTATTCATTTAGCCAAAGCGACTTACAGTAAGTACAGGGACGTTCTCCCTGAGGCAAGTAGGGTGAAGTGCCTTGCCCAAGGACACAACGTCATATAGCCGCAGCCGGGGCTCGATCTCACAACCTTTCGATCATGAGGCCAACGCTTTAACCCGTTGAGCCATCTGACCCCCCCCAATGATTGGATGTGGTCGTCCCTTGTCGATCACGCCACTGCTATGCAAACGATACATTCACATCGAAACAGGCGGTTCACCAATGTAATGGTGAGGAATGAAACTTAAGAGAACTTCATGGGTGCAACAAGGACTCTCTCCTCCCCTGAAAATACCCTTGGCTGCCCGAGACATGTTCAGTCCCTCCTTAGGAAAACCTAGAACCTTCCATGCATGAGGCTAGCTAATTCTCACAAAGTCATTTCGCCTTGTGAAATGACACCATTTCACACTGACTCACAAGGCGTTTTAGAATATATGATCCCAGCTAGATCCCCTTTAATCAACTTTAATAAACAGGAGGGATGACTCCAAGCTGTGCTTCCAGCATGGGACATGTGGCTTAATGGAAACTTAATGGTACTGGGATCGTCATATGCAACAAGAAAGTATATCCAGAAACTCAAAAATCCATGGCAACTGTATAATAACGTAATTAGCAGTTGGCAACAGGGTCTCCATTACCACAACAGTTTATCATTATTGAGAAAATATTGAATCCATTAAACTAACCACTTGGTAAGACTAATGACATGTATATGATAAGGAGCTGTACGGAAAAGAATTGTAAGCAAAACACAAATGAAGCTTCTTTTTCTTTTTTTTTTACGTGTTTGGTATTCAGATGGGCTACCTACTCGGTTGCATTCTGAGCCGCTCCTCTGTAGATGTCAAACTAAACTGTGCAGTTCAGGCAGCAGACTAGCCACTAGGCAAGCCTTGCTTCATTTGACAGGCACGGACTTGGACAGCCGGTGATGTAAAGACAACTTCTTCGTTTGAGCTGGTCTGAACCGGCCCAACAGACCACCTGCTGCACAGCATGCTGGAACGCTGTGTGCCCTGAACACAGCACTGGGCCATATGTGAGCGTGTGCCCAGCGGGTAGTTTGCCAGAGCAGAGACACCCAGGAAAGAAGAGGGAGCATATGGATAGGCTACACACACATACACACACACACACACACACACACACACACACATACCGTAAATGCGTAGACTACACACACACATACCATAAATACATAAGCTACACACACACATACCGTAAATACATAAGCTACACACACACACATACCGTAAATACACACAGGCTTCATACACCCACACCATGAATACACATAAACTAGACACACTTCCTCTCTATCACTCTCACTCACTCGCTCTCTCTCACACACACACACACACACACACACACACACACAGACACACTCTGCAACACAACCTTCTATCTATCGTACGCTCACGCCGTACCACCACTCTCCCTCTCTCTCTTCATCCATCTCCTGGGCCTAAGGGGGCCTCAAAGGAACTGGGGGAGAGGGTGTGAGGGGAGAATCACACACAGCTTGAAAACACTATCGTTTGCCCAGCCAGCTGTCGTTGCCCGGTTTCCAGGGGCAACAATAAGAAAGGTGATCCATATCTGACAGGTCCTCTGGTGGGTCAAGAGAATAAGAAAGTGCAAAGAAGATAAACAGAGAGAGAGAGATAAGAGGCATCAGACTGAGCTCATCTCATTAAGCGCCAAACACGTACAATAATCATCTACATGCGATATGGGATGAAGATAAGGCATCAAAAATCCTTCAGAATACAGATTTTTCATATCAAGTCAGTCACAGCTCCACATTACATCTGATAACTTGTCTTCCTTGCAGTTTGACTACAACACGTAGCCTTAGAATTGTAGTTTTCAATATGCAGTCCTGATGATCATGTATTTGCCCTGTTTACACTGCACACGGTGCAGCCTAACCCCCCCCCTCCCCCTCCACACAATGTTTCATCTCTGCCTCCCTCCCTCCATCTCTCTTGGGGGCATATGCCCAGCAGACGGAGAGAGAACCCTGTGATCGCACAGCCAGGCTCCCTAGAGAAGGAGCGCTGGTTTGAATGGCAAGCGATAACACTTCTATTCTCCACCCTAGTCTCTGTGAACTGGAAAGGGGGGAGGCTCTGGGGGGTGAAGGGAGGGGAGGGAGAGCGGGGTGTGTGTGTTGGGGGGGGGTTGAGTGAGCATGATATCCCACTTCCCTGGGGGCGTGAATCTCCCATCAGCCTCTCTGAGTCTCTCTGGCTTGGCTGTGTATCACAGCGAACAAATGAGGACGGACCTGGCAGGGTCCCGCTCCGCTTCTAACGTCAGCGTGAGGGGGGCTTGGCTAACCTCTCCCCCCTCCATTTCATCCTCTCTCACATCACCCAAATCTCGGACAAGATTCGTCTCTTCCTCCTCCTCCTCCCTTTTCTTTCACAACAGGTTCATCTTCTCTTACTTCACTGCCTCTCTGTCTCTCTCTCCAACTCTCCCTCTCTTCCCTTCCCTTCCGGACACATCGTACCCCCATCCCTCACCTCCCAATGAGGTGGTGTTCCATCTTTCTCCCTCCCTCCTGTCAGTGTTCCACAGGACCAAAGTGCTAAGCACGGCCACAGAAAGTGTTCTGTGAGAGAGTAGGATTGTCTGGAGCGACGGCCTTTAACTAGACCATCTTGAACAAATGAAACCTTTCCCTCCTCACAGCCCAAGCCATGAATGTCTGCAGACGTTTGCACCTGTGCATCCAGATGAACATGTCTGAAAAGGTGCAGTAATAAAGAGAGCTCACTGCAACATAGAACCTTTATCAATCTGACGAAGGAGAACTAAGGACATGAGATAAGAGCATTGGCTTTGTTCCCAATTTTGACAGCTGGAAAGAACACACAAAAAAAAGATTGATGGTGAATTTTACCTCACAAGCCACTTAAGGTTACTTAACTCAATAATTGTTTCAATAGCAACTGACACTCACTCCTTCATAAAAGCTCTAACAATTATCTGTTGTGTAATACACCCTTATTCTCTCTTCTTCCAAGTGGATAAGAACTTTTCCTCAAATGGAGCAAATGCTAAACTAGGGCGTCGAGCGCACAGCCAAGCAGGAGAGAATGTACTAGATAGCTTAGCTATCAGAAATAGAGTGCACTGTTGAACCCCCCTACACAGTGTGGCCATGCCACGCATAAACACAGCACAAGTAATGACTCTGAAAGACACCCACACAGTCAAACACAGCAGGCCTCTTCTTCCCCTGGGCGACCCTGAATAAAACTATAGCTGGGATGTTATGGAATATTCCGGAAACAAACTTCTGGAGTGGATGAACCAGCGACATCAACCTGGGCACGGCTTCCGCTGGGGAGGGTGGTAGAAAACCGAGGCCAAGTTAGCATTTAAGAAGTGATCTCTAATGGTAGCCTATCTGAAGTGCAATGCAGGCTGTAACAGTCCTTGTCACACCTCTGCCCCCCCCCGTCCGCCCCCCACCACCCCCCCTCGTTGGACACACATCCTCCGCCTCTTCAGACTCCTCATCCCTTCACAGATTCCTCCAACCCTGGGGTGATCCAGTCAGTCATAGACAGTCAGCGATTCAGTCCAGGCTGTTCCAAACCGCAGGGCATGGGGGGTGATGGGGGGGTTCTCGGCACATGGATCGCCCCACTTCTGGAAACATGCTGCGTTCCAGGGCAGATGTTTTGTGGTGGAGAACTGCTGATCAGGGAACTATGTGAGGCGCAGCTCGATGCATTATACAGAGATATTCTCCTTTAATATGTGTGTATACGATGCAACACGAGAGATACAGGTGAAGAAACAACATTCACAACATTCTGTTGCCCCTCGCAGAAATGGGGGGGGAGGGAGGGAATTAAATCCTGATGGTTTTGACGGCTTCTACGTTCTCCATAAAGGTCGGGTGTAACACTACTGACATTGACGGCGTCTGAGATCTCTTGTTTGAAATGCATTAGCCGTGGCGAGAGAAAGTAAGAAAAAAAATGAAATGAACAGAATGAAATTGAGTTTTGCGAATTTCTCGGGACAAACAAACCCCTCTCACAGCTTCAGATGCGTTTGTTGTGCGAGTTATGGAAGACTATGTTCGTTTGGTGCGATTAAATCACACTCCTCATCTCAAAGTTGTAGGACATGATTTCTATTAGCTTTCTTCCAGGACGTGGCATAGATTAGATCGTTTGGGCTCGTACAACGTTTCTCATAGTTAAGGTTATAACAGCATGATCTCTATCCCTTGACCATGATTAACAGATCCCACATAGGCTACTACGCCATCCTGGCTGGGATAGTTGACCTTTTGAACATGCTGATCCATTACATCTGTAACTGTAGGACCCAGGATGATGTCATATCCTGAGATAGTGTTTTTACTCCATCACACCATGAAAAAGACCATATCAACTGAAGTCAACTCACTGTTGATTCCTCTGCTTTGAATTATATTTATTGTTTGAGATTTATTTATGATTTATTTATTGAGACACGGGTACATACACTTAGGATAACATGCTTTCCTCCATTGTTTTATTACACTTTATGATACATTCCAGTGGTATTTAATAGGGCGCGACCCCAAGCCAAATAATTAAATACGGTTTAGTATCTTGGCACGATCAATTTCCGTTATTTGCGTATATTGGAATAAGTTTATAATTTACAAGCAAATCCAAAAATCTAATAATTTCACGCACTGACCGTTATATATTTTGAATAATGTTGACACAGCGGAAAAGTATGCACACACACCCGCAACAACAACAAAAAGACTAAATGTAATATATAGTTTAGGGGTCCTTCTCCAAATGTTCTTCCTTTTAAGGCCATTAGAAATGCTGTAACAGGCGCAAGAAAGTTTGACTGATCAAAATGACACCAAAGCATTGTTTAAGCGAGGCTACAATACTAAACACAAAGCGTCAATTTGGCAAATGTCATCGTCTTGTTATTTTTTCAAACATCTTATCAACACCCATCTCGTGCTGCCGCGAGCAACTGGTGAAAAAAAGGGGGGGGAGAGAACTTTTATGACTGAAGGCGCGCGCCTCCGTTCTTTTTACCTCGCTCTCCGGCGTCTCCGCTCGCGCTCTCCGGGATGCCGTTCAGCAGCAGGAAAGACAGCAGAACCAGCAAACGTCCGCCGTACGCCGTTGGTGTTTGGCCATTTTTCTGCCTGTGTTTGCTGTACATCCCTGTAAGTCCCCTCGTTACCGATCTCTGTCCTCCCTTTCCTCGCGCTCACCGATTCCCCCCTCTCGCCCTCTTCTTCTAGCTCGGCTCGAGACAAAACGAGGACTGGATCACGAGAGCACGCATGCAAGCCCAACCCATAGACTACAGCAGAGACTGGCCCCCTTTCTGCTTGATGAACAGGACTTGCATTTAGGTACTTCCCATATGCAACAATTATATAATAGTGACTACCACTGATATATATTAATCAGTTGAACCAGGAATTCACATTCAACTTTCTCCGATGTTGTCATTTTGAATGCCAACCACTTAAGACAAACAGATGCATTGCTGCATTGCTGTTCAACTCATCAAAGTAAGAACCCATTGCACAAGCCCCAACCCTGACCTGGAGACCTATTCATCAACTCAGTAATGCCCTGAAGAGAACATTGGTGGCTTTATGGTCACGCTTGAAAGTTTTAGGTGGCACATTGCCTTCGGGGAAGTATCAGAGGATGGCCACAGGATCCCAGTCCTCCTCCCACTTTAATATCTATGAATTATTTGTGATCAATTAGCATAAATTCAGTCAAATGAGATTAAAAATGAATAATGCATATGGAAAGGGGTGGATGTGGTGCCATTTCAATTCCAATTGCCATTAACAAACTAGTAAAGATCCATATAGAGACTTGGGAGAGAGACAGAGTACTTTACCATGCACAGCAGGCAGATCGAGGTATGTAAATCTTACGGCATCATTAATTAGCTCAAAAACAGATGATTTGGAGCGTTATTAAGGGAGTATTTCATGCTTTATTGCCATCCTTTTGCAGATGTTACAGCTGAACTTCTAAAAATATGGAGAACATACAGTTATAAATAAGATAGTAACCTTTAATTTAGTCTGAAACATTTCTCCCAAATACATTTTACCCAAAGCTGTTTTTGTTTTTACAAATCCCCTTACTTTACAATGGTAAAAACATGAAGTAACAGTCTTAACTGGGATATAGTATACCCCACTTTCCATCATGTGTGTCTTCCTATAGTGTAGAGACTATTCTACCACCCTCCAGCTCTTTCCCTTTTCCATGTTCAGCATCTGATCACATCAAGTAAATTAAATTGAATTGCGAAAGCTCTCCAAACACAAGGTTATTGTCTTATTTTTTTGTTGCCATCCCAACCCAGCTAGGGAAGACAAAATGAAACCCACTATCCCAGCGCACTCCAAACAGCGATCCTTTTCTCCAGAGTATTAAGATCATGTGCCAGCCAGCTGCTAAACTCCATTATGTCCATGCCTGCTAGCACTTGGAGAGCGTACGCCAGCCAGGAAGGTGGCCAAAACCATTGTCCTCTCCTTCCCCCTTCTGACAGACCAGTGCAGAACAGACACCACTCACGCTCTCTGACTTTCTGAATTACAGACAGCCTCGGCTTTTGGACGGAAGCGGATTTAATTCACCTCATCTGGAAAATGTCTTCCGTGCCGCCCCACCACCCCTGTGCTTCCTGATCCTACTTAGAGGGAGGATAGACCTCGCAGTCGTTCATTCAGCAGGCTGCATGGTCGGTTGGTTTTTTTGTTCGGCCATTGACCAACTTCATTTTCTGATATTGTTGCAACCACTTGTTTCCTTCAAAGGTCAAGAGCGTAGACAAACGGATGGACACAGTCATTGTACCATACACAAAGCATGGGGAGAGAAGGTCAGGGGCCGAGACCCCGGGGGCCTCAGAGAGAACATCAAGGGCCTCTATTCTGTTCCTCCCTGTAAGGCCTGCCCAATCTCCTTTCACAGAAAACAAACTCCTTCAACACTCTTAGATTCTAACGTTTGCATTCCAAGGGTAGACACTTTCTTTTCAGGCTACTCCCTCAGTCTGGAAAATAGAAAAAGCCCATCTTCATTCGGAGCAGAATTGAGCTCTCCGGCTCTCTCCTCGTGCCAGACAGAGGTTGTGGTATTCCGTCAACGTCATGATTAAAATCGCGGGGAGCTTGAGGAGACCGAGAGAAATGACACGTTTTCTTTTCAGATGTGCAATTCGTTTAAAACGGTGTGACTTCAGCCAACCTCCCATTTTCCTCTTCTTTTCCAACTCCCCCTCTCTAACCTTTCCACCTTAACCACCTCTCTTTCTGACACCCAACATTATCCTTTCATACGACAATCATGATTTTTATTGAACGACCATACTGGGGTTGGGAATGTGGCAGAGATGATAGAGTCGAAAGAAAACCGATCCCACGTAGATGCAACACATATTGCAGTCAATCTGTCATGATCACGAGGACTTAATCTTTATATGAGCTGGTAATCTTTGTAAACCCCAGTATTAAAGATTGCTCCTGAGCATTGAAATTAATCATAGGATTCCTCGGAGGTGTCATTTCCTTTATTTATAACGGTGGATTATCATGAAAGTTGGCCTTTTCATTATTATGGCTCCCTCCATTTGTTTTTGTGTTGGAGGACTGGCATTAAACACTGACTCATCATTGCTGGATTGGCATGATATCTCCTGCTTGTCTGTGCTTTCTCTCTCTCTTTCTCTCTCTTTCTCTCTCTCTTTCTCTCCCTCTCTCTCTCCCTCTCCTTCTCTCCCTCTCTCTATCCTTCTCTATCTCCCTCTCTATCTCTCTCTCTCTCCCCCTCTCTCTCCCTCTCTCTATCCTTCTCTATCTCCCTCTCTATCTCTCTCTCTCTCCCCCTCTCTCTCCCTCTCTCTGTGCTACCAAGCAGACTCGATCAATCACTCATCAGTGCACAAGATCTCCAAACTTCCCTTACCTTCCCACCCCATCTCTCCCCGCTTGACGCTATTACATTTTTTATATGAAAGTCCTCGTAGGGAACCCGTGTGACAAATGCTACCTAACTTTAGTTGCAAACTGAAGCAAAGCTTCACGCCAAAAATAACCCTGTGGCTTCTGCTGTTTGGCTTGTTGTCGAGAGAGCATCTCAGTTCCATACATATATTTTATATCAAGTCTTACTGTGTTGATGAAGGATGATTTCCAGTAGCTGTTTAGATTGGATATTTACTGTCAAATGTGGAAAAGAAAGAATGTCCTTTTCACCAACTCCTGGGATTAGGATTGAAGATTGTCACTACACATTATTACACCCTAAAGAACCACTTCCATACACATTTTATAAATGTTTTTCTTTTTGGAGAAAATAAGAAAGAGTGTGGTGGATAAATTGGATACACTCTGAAGTCAAGACACGTAGAGAGCCAAAGTGATTCCAAAATATCACTGAAAAATGATATTAGGCACTTAAGGAGTCTGTTTTGAAAACAGAAAAACAGAAAACTGTGGAAAAGAGAACAGTTCTTAGGTTTAATTAAAATACTGGAGAGGCCCCCCCCCTTCCCTCCACCCAAGTAGTTTCATCAGAAATGTCTTGTATTGTTTTGGTCCTTTCATCTTCTGTTTTAAGTATAAAGTCAACTGTAATGTCTCTATGGAAACATGTTCCTGCTCTCCAGCACATAACAAAGAGCCGAGGAGCGGCCTTGAGCTGTTCGCTCAGTGGCTTGCAACTGCTGTGGAGCAAGGAGCGGTTGCCAACTCCCTAAACAACAACAACAACAACAAAAACATCCCCATGAAATATGGAGCGTGTGCTCTACTATGACCCCCCCCCCCACCCCCCAACCCAAAAAGCATATTTACACAAGTAGAATGGTGGAAAATGCTGGCGAATGGCTGGGGTACAATGTGACGCAGTTCATTACAGAGTGTAACTGGGAAGGAATAATGAATTGAAGCCTCGGAGAAGGCCTGTGGGCTTGAGAGCGAGAGAGAGAGAGAGAGAGAGAGAGAGAGAGAGAGAGAGAGGGAGCCTCTATCTGTAAGAACAATGCAGCTCAAAGCTGGTTAGTCAAACGCTAAGATAAGTGGCAGCCGGTTCCTTTTGTGTCCTCAAGCTGTTCGAGAGGAGATACACAAAAGCAGCACTCGGCACCCCTATCGAATGGAGGTGGGATGGAGCCAGAGGAATGGGATGATGTGGCTTTTTTCGATTCTGTACGGTATAAGAAGCTGTGCCTCTGTCACCCCGAAGGACAAGATGGCAGTTCCACCACTAAGAAGTGACAATGGGATTTTTTTCTGTGCAGCTGTTTTTTACCGCCTGATATTGCTGGTGGAAGGAAAATGTCACAACAATCTAATGGCAGATGTTGAGTTCTGAATTAGAGGGATGGAGTGGGCAGTATAGCTCTAATTGTGACTATAGGGGTTTGCCTGTTGGTATTTGCGAACCATACAGCTGTTTGGAGTTTGAGCAGTTGTAAAAAGGCCCTGCAGATCTTCTTCGTGTTCCATATGGTCCCCAGTAAGAAGCAGGCGAGTGCGTGTCTGTTTACTTTAAGATGAAGAAATGAAGCGTCTGTGACATCCTGTCTGAGAAGAAATCAAGTGGAGCCTTTCCTTCCTCTCGTGTTCAGAGCAGAACCTTGTGCAAGAGTCTGACAAGGTATTTTTTATATACGCAGCATCATCCCAGCCTTCTCAATCACAGTTCACCCTCTGCTACACACCGCTGTAGCCCTGCGCAGCACATTTCTGAGAGAATCAGAATCAGAATTTGTTTTTTTATTCGCCATGCGATTTACACAAACACAGAATCTACTTTGGCAGGATGGAGCATAGGTCAGCATGGAACATATACGGAACTTAAATAAGATAATAAGAAAATAAGATAAAATAGAATAAAAAGAAAAAGTGGGCACTAGCTGTACAGTGGTGCAAATAATTATAGTAAGTACGAGTATAATGTAGAATTGTCCTTCCCTGTAAGAGACCAGCGAACAATCATTTTAAAGGCGGTTGTTTTGAGAAAGAAAGATGTTTGTTCAATTAACGTGACTCTTGAGTGCAAACGTCTCCCAGAGCCAATCTACAGTTGGCACCATAGGTCAGAATTAATTTGCAGAGAGAATAAGTTAATTAGGTACAGTATGGTAACGATAAGAACCATGTATTCAGTTCTTGTAGTACAGTAATTGCATCTCACAGCTAGTATTTGAGGCAGGGGTCACTGTGTATCTGAGGACCACACACTGGGAAGATAAGGTAGCTAATTACGCTACCAGGCCAAAATGGTGTCTGACAAATTGCTGGCAACTTTTTCTGTGTTGGAACGTGATGAGTGTGAGTGTGTGTGTGTGTGTGTGTTTTTGTGTGTGTGTGTGTGTGTGTGTGTGTGTGTGTGCATGTCTGTCTACAGAATGTGTCCTACATATTGATTATTCCAGAATACTCCGAGGGGAAAGCTTGGCCATTAAAGTGTGTAATCGGTCTAACCAGTCCTCAATTAATTTTCTTTTCAGTGGGGAAAGATTTGGTCTGCTGATTTCAAGTAAGGTGTTGGGCCTTCAAATGAAAAGTGTGCTGTCTCTCTGTGTGTCAGTGTGGCTCTATGGGTCATCCTGCTTTCATATAAAATTCTATGCAAGATATCGTTGTCTGCAAATCTTGATGGAAATGAATGATGGATAAAACATCATTGGAAATGTTTTACTTTCCAGTCAGGTAGGATCCCTATATGGCGTCTCATTATTGCCTATAAAAATGCATTGGTATGGACGGCAGGGAAGGGAAAAAAACCTTTCCATTTCTGACGCCATATCATGGGCAAAGTAGCTTTCTCTTTCTTCAATTACCTAGCCGAGTGAATCCAATCCAACTGAAATTGACAAAAGAGGCGCGCATGCACATCTCTCTCCGTGTAAATGTTAATATTGGAAGTATTAAAGAAAAGCCCTTGTGGTGGCTCACGGTCTGAGGGCCGAATCCCTCAGACCATTCCAATCGATCTCCGCAGGGGTGATTAAGAAACTGATTGGACTCTGCGGGGTAATGGCATTCTGTCCAATAAGATCCATGGCGAATGATATTGCGGCGTTAAAAATCAGGATGGATATATCCTATTAAAATACTACAGCCTGTGCTGCTTAATCTCCATACCTACGGGTAGGAGAGAAGAATATGAATCTGAATAATATCTTTTAGAATACTATGTGACATTGTCCTCCATACCTCAACTAAAACCACCTAGATAGATTGTGTTGGAGGCAACTGTTAGTTCAAGACCTCTTGACCCTTGAGAATCTAAGGATCCATTTTTGAGACCAACCAAATAGTTGACCTCTTTACATCCTGAGTTTGACATCAGACATAAAAAAGTTAAACGTAAAGAGGTTCTATTGCAGATCCTTTTATCCATTTTCCCCATCAATTTTCTACCGCTTATTCCCATTAGGGGTCACGGGTGACTGGAGCCTATCCCAGTTACTTCCGGGCCGTAGGCAGGGTACACCCTGGACTGGGACCAGCTAGTCACAGGGCTATCACACAGACAGTGACAGACAACATAGAGACATCCATTCACTCACACAGTCATACACTAGGGACAATTTCTCAACAATGTCCAATTAACCTACCACATGCATGTCTTTGGACGGTGGGAGGAAACCAGAGTGCCCCGAGAGAACCCACGGTAACACGGGGAGGACATGCAGACTCCACCCAGAGAGATCATGGTCGGGCCCGAGATTCAAACTCATGATCTCCTTGTTGGGAGGCAAGAGCACTAACCCCTCTGCCACTTTGCACATCCTCTTAAAGTCCTTAAATAGCCTTGTGTGTAGCTTGTATGTATGTGTGTGTCTGTGTTTGTGTGGGTGTGTGTGTGTGTGTGTGTGTGTGTGTGTGTGTGTGTGTGTGTGTGTGTGTGTGTGTGTGTGTGTGTGTGTGTGTGTGTGTGTGTGTGTGTGTGTGTGTGTGTGTGTGTGTGTGTGTGTGTGCATATCTGGGTGTAAAAGTCTCTATTTTATCCCATTAGGACGCCTCTTCAAACTATACTATAGCCATGTCCAAATATGACAGTAGCATCTTCTTTTTACTTGCACTATTTCCAGATGATTCCGTTTTCATTTATGAATACCAATTAAAAAGAAAAAAGACCTTATTATTTGTTTCTACACGCCATCGTGTGGCCATAAAGGTTTACTGCTGATCCATGGATCTAGGGTTCAGGGTTCACAGGTTATGAACTCTGCGCATGCGTTCAACCACAGCAACCTGCTGGAGGACTTAGATGGTTGAATCAGCTCATATTTTAATACAATTTAGGGCTATTTAGGACTATTTCTAACAGCGGACATGTGGTGTTGGTCATTGTGAACTTCACTATCGTATTGCCAGCCAAGGCGTAGTTAACGCTGGGTCTGAGTACCTGAAAAAAACTGAAGTATGACTGCCAACGAGGATCAAGAGGTAGCTAAGTCAGCATGTGTGCATGATGTTAGAGCTTTAATCTACGAAGCTCATTACTGCTTACAGCCTGGTCGCTTTGTCTATGATGTGATATGAATCTGTTCATTTCATGGAGAAGAACAAACCAAGCTCAAAACCAACTTAAACAAACGCACTTGGTTAACAACCGTGTAGTTTAACCATGTTAGCACCGGTTCCGGATCTCACGCCTGACTCCTGTTTGTTGGTAATAAATATATAAATAATATATAATTCTATAGTAATAATATTACTGCCGGTAGTGACTTGCTGCTCTGCGCTCATCAAAGTCAGAATCTGTTTTTATTCTATATACAAGATATATAAACACAGTATTTACTATGGCAGGAACGAGCAAACACAGAACATATATGGGACATAATAATAAGGGTAAGATAAGAACAGAATAAAACATATAATGTTCTTTGATCTCACCGTCATCCAGATGGAGTTAGAAGCTCTTCGCTCCATATATGAAGGAGATGAATGCTTCAGAGAGATCAGCCCAGTGTCTTTTCAGTTCAGGGTGAGTAGAAGAACTACATTGGATTCGCACACCTGTTGTCATAATGTTGGCGAAGTGAATTGATCAAACTTGCCTGGTTTAATCTTGTGTGTTACAGATAGGAGACCATGAAGACTCCAAAGCTTTTCTGATAGATATTTCATGGCCAGAAACCTATCCTGAAACGTCTCCCCAAATATCATTAGATGCCTTTTTCAACAACAGAATGTAAGTAAAGTATAGCAGGCTACCATGCGCAGTGTGCAAACCTTAGCTTTTCTCTTAAAGGCTTGCGCTCATGAAGCTGTTAAATTTATCTTGTTGTATTGGCCTTTGACTCCTCCCTCCCTCTCCTTCCTTCCCTCTCCCTCCTTCCTTCCCTCCCTGTCCTTCCCTCCTTCCTTCCCTCCCTTCCTCTCCTTCCTTCCCTCCCTTCTTCCTTCCCTCTCCTTCCCTCCCTCTCCTTCCCTCTCTCCTTCCCTCCCTCTCCTTCCCTCCCTCTCCTTCCCTCCCTCTCCCTCCCTTCTTCCCTCCTTCTTCTTCCCTCCCTCCCACCCCTCCCTCCCTCCCTCCTTCCCTCCCTCTCCTTCCCTCCCTCTCCTTCCCTCCCTCTCCCTCCCTCCTTCCCCCTCCCTCCTTCCTTCCCCCTCCTCCCCCCCCTCCCCAGTTCTCCAGACACCAAACAGATGATCATCTCCAAGCTGGAGGAGCAGGTGGAGGCCAATCTGGGCACAGCTATGATGTACACCCTGTTTGAGTGGGCCAAAGAGAATCAGGAGAACCTCATGGAGAACCACCAGCCTGTGGTGACCGCTGTGGTCAGTAGTTTTGTTCTAGAAAGTACTAATGTCATTCATGAACCCCTATGGAGAAATCCTTGAGATGTGTTTCCTTGCATGCATGAACCACACAGGATTGTTGCACCATTGTTTGTATTGTGTGCAGAGCGTCTGATTTCTACCTTGTTGGTTTTCATCGCAGACATTAACGTCCAACAATGACAACACGACTAACATCAACACAGGCAAGAAGAAAGAGAAGAAGGAACAGCTGACCAAATCACAGAAGAGGAAAATGACAAGCAGAACAGGTGACATTTCAGCCTTATTGCTTTGTCAGAATGACACTTTACTATCACATGTATTCATTGACAACAATAGTATGAAAGGTATCTCTGTCTAATGTATCTCACTGGCATATGTGCTTGCCAACAGATAATAAGGGAGAGTTGCCAAGGGGCTGGGACTGGGTGGATGTTGTCAAGGTAGGATTGTACTTGCTGTGTCCCTGAAATCTCTTATTCTGTCCAGAAGATGGCACACTTTATTGTCAGTGTTCTGTGTAGTATGGATACAAAACTGTTAATCAATTACACTATTATAGTTGATCATTATTATACATACTTTTTTATGCATATCCTCTTATCCCTTTAGTAGATGTACCTGAATACTGCAGGTGAATTATGCTTAGCATTCCATGTGAGATTTGCAAGCCTCATCACATGGTTAATAACTGCTTCTTTTTAACATTCTCCCCAAACCAACACCACTCCATGGTTACTTCAGCATGTAAGTTCAAACATTTTATTCTTCCACATTGGTAACATATTTAATCATTCTTAAGAGTAAAGTACAGAGAAGTTTTCGATTTTTCCATAAGGTTTGTGTGTATATCCTTCTTTTCAGCTGAGCAAAACAGGTGGAAAAGAGGAGGGTTAGAGAGAGAGGTGGAGGGGGGGGGAACGGGGATGATGGGATGGAATTGTGGTGCGGATCTACCCAGGAAGTGTGAAGATGAACTTCCTCCAACCACGCCAACCCAGACGCTGCTGTGTTCAGTACCTTCCAGCTGAGCACCACAGACCACGTGCCCAAGAGGTCTGCTCTTCCTACATCTTCATCAAGCAAGATGAAGGTCTACCAATGAAAACACAGCATCAGTGTCTCTCGGCTGTTTATTTAAGTGCGGTCAGGTCACAGTTTGTTGTAGTTTCACCGTCGTACGCGCGATGTTGAATTATTTTGGCCTTATGTCTCCTTGGATAGGAGCCCAGAGTCTGCGTGTTTCATACGTTTAGGATTTTAACGGTTTGCAGTGACAGTGGATGGCAGTGTGAGTGGCATCCTTGTGCTGTGGCAGGGTACAATGTGTCAGGATGGGGAGGTTGTTGCTTCTCAGTATAGGTCAAGCTGAAATGCTGGTTACAACAGATCTCACCTGTACTCATTTGTCTACGTTGGATAGGAAGTGCATAGGAAATATCTTTACATGGCCTCCTTGTCACCAGGACACACATTACTGTCACTGCCAGGTTACAGATATCCACCTTGAGACTGTTGCCCAGTTGCTAGGTGATAAGAGGCTCACATTTGAGCTCATTAATTCAGGGTGTCAATCTGGCCCATATAACCTGGCTGCAATGTGAGAAGGTATATTTTATGAGGACACCAATTGAATGTGATGTTAATACCACAATACCTTTCAATAAAGGTGGGTTCTTCCTGGTCAACTGAGAGACTTAAGTTTTTAATAAAAAATACATATAAAATGTCTACTGCCTCTTTTTCTTATTTTTATCACTTAATATTATTGGTTGATAAGTCTCCTGAGTAGAGCAGAATGCCATATTCAGTCCCAGCTTTCAGTAAATAGTTTCCATGGGGCTGTATCTCAAAAGTACTTGGGAATAACACAACATAGCTATGGGTGCAGTGTTGCAGGCTAATCTTCTGAATCCTAAACACATCATTTAACCATGTGGATGATTCTAACGCCGTTATATCCCAAACACCAGAGGTTTAATATGCAAAGCAAGCACCTCCCCAATGGCAAAAGTTCATTGAGGGAACTTGAAACCTCAACTCCTCCTTGAAGTAGTATTTAGTAACCAGAGTTGTTATCTTAGGAAACACACCATTGGCAGCTTGTTTGCTGACAAGACTTCTCACATAATTGGAAAAACTTTTTTTCTCGACAAAATGTGGACCTACTATAGAAATGGAACTGTATCCAAGAAGAAGAAAGATAAGGTAAGTCATGTAGTGTGTACTCAAAGTTGCCCTTGAGTTGCATAGGTTTTTATCATGAAAAAATTAATATGCATGTTTATTTTTAACAGGAGAACAAAGATATCGTAAAATTTCCAGCCATTTCCAATGGGCCTACTTCTTTATCCAAGGTTAAACAGCGCATCTTCATTTCCCATGCATTTTGCCTTGTCTTTGGTCCATTTCATGTCATTGTATCGCACTTATTTGGCTGGTGCCTGGAATGGTTCGTTGACTTCAGTCACCCACCAGTCAGCATGTATTTCTAATTGAAAGTCCATCCATTTATTAGGATAACAAGAGGAAGTCTCGCTCTCAGCGGGTTCAGGAGCTCTTCTTTTCCAACTGTCTCTCCGATCATGGCATTGTGGACAGGAAGGTCAGAGCAAGTAAGGTAAAGCGAGCTAAACTACTTAAAATTGTAACACTAGTTTCGCTTATAACAGTCCGTCAAAGTAGAACGGATCAAATCAGCTATCTCACCGCACGGGATGCTGTCCTGGTTCTGTTGTGCATCTGTTTCTGTGTGCTAGAGGACAGACATGACCCCTGACAGGACCCCTTTCACCAAAGTGAGTGACGAGGCCGAGTCGCACATAAAGGCTCATCTCAGGGTAGGAACTGCTTGTTTCTGACCATCTCACTGCCCTACAAGCAGACAGCCTCCACTTCTGTCTCACACTTGTCCCTTATTAAACGAGGTTTCTATTACAGTATCATTTACATCAACGCCATGTCAAGGCTTACTCTCGAAGCACGCTGGAAGAGGACAAACAGGCAGGAGTCTTGCACCTACTGAATACACAAGGTCATTTATTTAAGGTGAACAAGATCATCTCATGAGTTGAATGCTATTGATAGAAAACAGGAATGGTTCTGATGTTTAAAATGGATCCTTTTCACCATCCAACTGGTCTTGATGTAGGACAAGAAGATGTTGAAACCTTTATTAGACGTGAACGGACATGAAGGCGTCCAAAATGGCCTTCCTAAGATGCTTCAGAGTGTGGTGGAACTGGGGGAGGTGGAGGGAGACCGGGAAGAGGAGAAAGATGGCGACCAGACGAATCGTGACTCCTGGAACGAAAGCTTTACAGGAAGTGGGAAACGTCCGCCAGAGGGGTCGTCTGCAGAGGAATCCCCAACAGAAAGTGGTCCTCGTCCTGCAAGTCACACTGTGACAGATGACCTTGAAGGACAGGTGGAGTCTCCCTTCTGTACCAAGAAGAGAAGGTTCATGGTTTACATATGTGGAGGATACAAGGGTGAGGATCTATAGACGAAGGCTAAAGCATGTTAGAACTAACTCATTAACTAACTAACTTGAATGTGGTTGAATGTGGAAGGAGTGTACAGAGTAGAAGGGGATGTGTAAGTCAGTGTGTGTGTGTGTGTGTGTGTGTGTGTGACAGACACTGTGGCAGAGAGGAGTGCCTTGATGGCCACCGTGTTCCCTCGGCTGTATCTCTACTGTATAAAGAGAGGCTATGACTTCAAGATGGTGGACCTGCGCTTGGGGGTGGGAGACCCTGTATGGGACACACACGACACCGCACAGCTACATGTGGACGCCCTCCAACACTGCCAGAACACCGAGGGGCCAAACTGCATTGTAAGACAACGTTTGTAGCTCGTCACTTGTTGACATGTTCTGTCATTAAATGGTTGAATTTCTCAAATTTGGGAGAAAAAAAAAGATACTGTATTTGGCCTTCTGGCGATCATACCAAACGCTAGCACTGTGATTCACGTGATGGATGAAGTCATCGATACTCTTTTGTTTGGAAGATCTTTCTAGGCCAAAAGCATGAGGTCCAGATCCTTCCCAAAACCGTCCCCATGGAGGCCTTTGAGTCCATCGTCACGGTCGTGGAGGGAGAGCGCCAGAGGCTGTCCAAGAGGAAGCCTGCAGGCATGGACGACAGCACCGTCCAATCCCAGTCCAGCATCGCCTCAGGCAGCGACGCGAGCAGCTCAGTCTTCGAACCCTTTGACCTGAGGTACGCCGACCCACTGAAGAGTTCAGGGGAGGGAAGTGAGAACTCCATATCCCAGGATGCCCTGTCAGATGCAGACGAGGACAGGATCAGTCCCGCGGGGGCCAGGAGTTGGGCGGACTACGACAGGGATCTGACCCTACTGCACATGTGGTACAAGCTGGACGAGAACTATTCTCCTCCTGTGTATCATCTGCTTCCAATTAGGTAAAACTTAATTCACTGTCTATTCCTTAGCAATAAATCATTCAGGTGTTTTGTTTTTTTTTTGGGGGGGGGGGGCTGGATAGAAAATGAGGATGTTAAATGAATTGATGTGGAATAGTTACATAGTGTGTGTCTTGAGGGACCTCTGAGACCTCTGGAAAAAAGAAGTATGCGTTAAGTTATCTTTTAAAAACGACAAAAATTGATTTCCTCTTTTGTATGGGACTAGTAAGACCTGTTACCAACGTATCATATAGCAGAGTAGCTGGTGTATGAGTACCTTTGTTTGGTTTCCATGGCTCTGTCTGATAGGCATGTATTGTTGATCATGTTTGAGAGTAGTTAAGAGTATCCAAATAACCTGGACAGACAGAAAGAGAGAGCGAGTCGGACCAGCTGAAAGAAATGGTCACAGCAGCACAAAGCCTCCTTTTACACACTGTCATCCCATTGTATAGAGGCTTAAATCAATCCTCCACATCCACACATGTATTGGACCAAGACGACGTCATCCATTGCGTGAACCACACTGAGTACAGTTAAACTGTCAAAGCACTTCTGAATAAAAGGAGCTGGTTTTAAAGGACCTGACAGTCAAGAATGTGGCGGATAAAAAAAAATATATATAATAGCAATGAAATGCAATCTAATCAATTAAGAACATTCAATTTATATACATTTTATGAGTAACTGAATTCAAAGAAATACTGTACAATAGACCCTGAATATAGAAATAAATAACTCAAATACTCACCCCGAAGTGTTTAAGGTATTGGATCTGCTCATGTTAGTCTCACACACTTACAAGAAGGTGAACTGTATAAGATATTCCACTTCCTGCCTCTGCTCCTCCCCCTGCAGTTCCCACCACCCAGATTTACTGAGTCGAGACGGGGAGCGGCGGCGGCTGGCGAGGAAGGCGTGGCACGCTACCTGCCTGCACCTGTGGGGGGTGCTGCAGCGCAGCGCGGCGGCGGCCCTGGGGGAGGACGAGGCTGCCCCGCTTCTCAGGACAGGTGGAGGGAGGGAGGGAAGGGGTCGGGAGGTCATATGGTTAAGGTAATTTAGGCTAGGGTTAGACCAGGGAATACATTTAACACTCCCTCCCCGTCCCCCCCGTCCCCTCCTCAGTTCTAGACTGGGAGATAGAGCAGGGCCTGCAGGCGCTAGGAGAGGACGCCCTCCCAGAGGCCCACTGTCACTGCTACAAGAGGCTCATCCCAGACCTGCCACACCACCTGAAGGATGAGCATGCGGCCCACTACATCGACCTGCTGAAGGGGCGACCGCAGGTCAACCACACACTGACCGCAGCGCATCAGGCCTTCATTGGCCGCGTCCACAAAAAGGTGATGGGAGAATAATCATGGGTAGGGGGGGGGGGGGGGGGGTCATTGGGTGAAAGAGGTAGAGAGACGGACTTCATGAAGGTCCTTTTCCCAGGTTTGTTGATCGATAATGTTGGTTGTGTTTTGTGTTGTGTCGTGAAGCTGCGCCACACCAACATCTACGAGCGTAATGTGAGCTGGGGCAGGAAGGGCTTGGATCCCAAACACAACAAGTCCCACCAGTTCTACACTGAACGCATCTCCTCACACTTTTACAGGACTGTGGTCAACTCCCTCAAAAAGTAGGACAAATCAATAACCTTCTTCATCGGTTATTGTTAGAAGTGTTGAAACTTCTTTATGCGTGAAATAAGTGATTTAGCCGTTAGTCATTGCTTGTGATTCATAGAAGGCAGCAAAGCTGAATCAATATTTTGACGTCTTTTGCAGAGTTATTGAGGTGAGCAAAACCAGAGGTCCTTTTGACATAAGAAGGAGAGAAGCTTCCAGAATCAGGGTACAGGAAGAAATCCACAGGCATGGCATGCATGGGCAAGCACTGTTAGTCTAAGTCTTCAATAAACATTTAACACAATATTACATACAAAAAGAAATCCTTACTTCTAGTAAATGACTGTTGCCCTTCTTGATATTACATCTGTTTGACTTGACTTCTACATTCACATTTGACCAAATGCGGTGATATTTTCAGGCAGAAAAACTGTGTGTTGAGAGAGTCCTTCTTGCCTGAGCTGCGGAGGGCTGTGATGGGTCCCACTCCCGTCCTCCTACTGGGGCCTCCAGGCTGGGGGAAGACCACCACGCTGGCCAGACTGGCTCACCTGGCCCCCTCCTGGATACCTGGGTAACCCCCCCCCCCCCGCCCCCCCCCCCTACAGGACTGCTGCACAGACAGAGCAGGAGTTTGTCCCCCCCAAATAAAAGTTTCAACTGTGTCTGATTTTCTGAGTGAAGATGAAGGCTGGTTGAAAAAGTTCCAAAACATCCGACGGATGTGAAAATGTTCCAGCTGACTCAATCTTTAAGGATCCTCAGTGTGTGAGTGAGCGTACAGTGGGGTAGCCCCTGCTAATCTGTATGTGGTGTGGTCCTCATCGGTGTGTGTCGGTGTCTCAGTGCCGTGGTGCTGGTGAGGTTCATAGGTCTGACCGGGGAGAGCAGGAACATCCGTCTGGTCCTGCAGAACATATGTGTACAGCTGGCCCAAGCCTACAGCCCCGGAACCCAGCTCTCTGAGGTACCGGACAACCTGAACAGAATACTATACTGTGCTATACTTCTACTATCGATACTACCGTGTAGTATAGTAGTATAGTGGAAGCTATGTTAAATGCTGTTGAACAGCTGTAGAAACTGTAAACAAAGAAGCTGCTTGTCCCTCTCCTTCTCTAGGGTCTCCCACAGCTGGTGAATGAGTTCCACTTCCTGCTGGGGCGGGTGGCGGCTGAGCGCCCCTTGGTCCTAGTGCTGGACGGGTTAGATGAGCTGTCTGAGGAACACGGCCCAGATTTGACCTGGATCTCTGTCCCTGTCCCTCCTCATGTCCGCCTCGTCCTGTCGGCCACAACAGGTTCTGTCTGCGCACAGACGCTGCAGGTAAGGATCCCTGACTGTTTTCACTGGTTGACCCAGACATCGTTTGTTCCGGACAATCAAACTGAACCCTCGGAACGTTGGTACATTACATTTAGCCATTTAAAATCTTATCCAGAGTGACTTACAGCAAGTACAGGGACATTCCTCCTGAGGCAAGTAGGGTGAAGTGTCTCACCCAAGGACACATCGTCATGTAGCCACAGCCGAGAATCAAACTTCCGATCGTGAGCCTGACATCTTAACCACTGAGCCACCTGACTCCACGTTGAATCTAATCTAATAATTTCTGTCACTGTCAAATTTGAATCAGCACCCAATGTTCCCATCTCCTCTAAGCAGTTTCTCTCTCACTCACTAGCCATCTCTCCTTTACCAGACTTCCTCCCAGCTCTTGGTCCTCTCTCTCCCACCGCTCAGCCCTGATGACATCGCTGTGGGGTTAGAGGTCAGACTCCACTCTGACCGGCGTTGTCTCCGGGCCTGGCAGCAGCAGCTCCTCCTCCAGGCCTGCGTCTCCTGCCCCTCCCCTCTCTACCTGGAGTCCGCCTACCTGGAGACGCGCCTCTGGAGCTCCTTCGCCCCCCAGGGCAGCCTGGGCCTGGCGGCCGACCTCGCGGGCCTCTACCTGGGCCTGCTGGCTCGCCTGGAGCGGGCTCATGGGGAGCAGCTGGTGAGGCGGGCAGCAGCGGTCATATCGCTGTCCTGCGGAGGGGTCACTGAACAGGTGAAGTCTGACAGGAAAACAGTGGAAATCCAGTTTCTCAGTGCTGTTCGAATTATTTGAAGGTTTTAAAGTTTTAATTTGGGCTTAATACATGCAATGTGTGTGCTAACTGATCAACAGGAGTTGCTGTATTTGTTGGCGAGAGACGGGAAAGTGCTACAGGAAGTAGCGTTATCCCACCACACTTCCTCCAACCATCCCAGGGTGCCCTTTGTTTTGTGGGCACGCCTGAGGCGGGACCTGGGAGGTCACCTGACCGAGGTGGAGACGGACGGGACGTGGGTACTCCGCTGGACGCACTCCCAGCTGGCGAGGGTGTGTGCGGATCGCTACCTCAAAACGGACGAGGCTCGCATGCTCGTCCACGCCGACTACGCCGACTACTACAGGGGCGGCGGCGAGCATGGGCGCGTCTTTCAGCCGCTGGCGTGGGTCCTGGGGGAGGCGGGGGAGGAGGACGAGGAGGCGGCTGAGGAGGAGGAGAGAGGGGGGAAGAGTTACGTGTTCAACCTGAGGAAACTCAACGGCCTGCCACATCACCTGGTGCTCTCGGGTCAGATCCTGCCCTTCCTGTCCGAGTGCATGTTCGACTACGAGTTCCTGCTGCACAAAGCCTGGGGCCTGTCTGTTGTTCACATCCAGGAGGATCTGAGGAAGGCTGTGCTGCCTGACAAGTGGGTGTGCTGTCTTTGCAGTGTGAGTGGAGATGACAGGCCTGGTGGAACTGAACTGCATTCTGGGTTGTTTTGGTCTTTCTCTCTTCTCTGGTTCCTCTTCCCTCTCATCCCCTCTCCCTCTTTCTTGCTCTTCTTCCTGCCCCCCCCCCCCTTCCTCAGAGAGCTGCTGGATGTGAAGGTGTGGGCTGGAGCTCTGCAGCTTGCCAGGCCGGTGTTGGAAAGAGACCCCTGTCAGCTGGCCTCCCAGATCCTGGGCCGGCTGGGTCAGATGGTCATGGAGGACCGCCCCGTGGCTCCGGGTACGTGACCGTGTCGGTGAAGGTTGATATTATCAAGAAAACCTGAGGGAAACATAGCACGTAATTACTACTATAAGGGTGTAAGGATATGGGGTTGGGCTTGAGAATGGGCTTTATTGTACATTTCTGTTGCAACATGACTGTGGTTGTGTGTTAAACAGTGTGATGTGTGATTTCCAGGTGATCCTCGTAAGTTCACCTACCTCCACTCCCTGCTGGCTCAGTGTGCCCAGTCCTCTGTGCCAGTCCTGTTGCCCTCCTACACCTGCCTGCTGCCCCCAGGGGGGCTCCAACACACCCTGCTGGCAGGTCAGGATGCAACCCCCCCTCCCGCCTCACACAGGCTGGTTGTACCATGTCCACCCCCCCCCCCCTTCTTTCCTTCCTTCCCCTCCATGGCTCTAACCTCCACTCCTCTGTCCTAACCCAGGCCACAGCTCCAGTGTGACAGCTGTGGGAGGGGGGCAGGGGGGGGCAGTGGCGGTCTCCAGCGGGGGAGACGGAACCCTGACGCTGTGGGACCTGGAGCAGGGGCGGGCTGTGAGGACCCTGGAGGGTGAGGGGGGCGTGGTGGGGGACGCCCTCACCCTGGGACTGGGGGGGAAGATGGTGGCCATCTGCATGGGACAGACTCTACAGGTAAGAGGATTTCACTCTCCAGTTTACCCTCTGATTATCTGACTGTTCCACATTTGCTTTGAATCGGAATTCAGTGGTGAATATTTGGTAGAACATTTATATACTCTTTATATACTCTTTATTTACTCTTTATATACTCTTTGAATTAGTCATGAATGAATCTCGTTTGGTTCAGTCTGTGTTTGTTTTTGGTTCAGGTGAGAGAGATGGACTCTGGGAACGTGGTGTACATCGACAGGGACTCGATGGATGTTCCCGTGGTAACCACAGCCTGTGACGGACAGCTGCTGGTGGCCTTCTATAATGGCAGTCACATGGTGAAGGTAATTAAGTGGCATTGTATTCACTTGCATAATTACTGTGCAGAATCACTCTGTGTGTGTTTAGCTTTTTAGCTGTGTGTGCGTGTGTCTGTGTGTGTCTGTGTATGTGTGTGTCTGTGTGTGTGTCTGTGTATGTGTGTGTGTGTATTAGGTGTTTGACCTGGCTTCCTCCTGCTCCCTGGTTTGCTGTGTCAACATCAGTCTGGACTGTGATCCCACGCACAAGGACAGCCCCATCCTGGTGTCACACAACTCTTTCAAAGACTGTGTCCTCTTCGCCTACAGGTCAGCGCTCCAGCCTTTCAGCCCATCTTCATTCAAAATGCTTATCGAATAAAAACTTTTCATTGTAGAGGACAGCTAAAAGGTCGAGGGTCGTCATGCCTCGCTCTCATTTACAATCCATTAGTTACAGGCATCACTTGGAAGCGGCCTTGTTCTGTAACAATATCACATATTCCATTGTTCCCTGCACCTTTCAAATCAGGTCAGCGTGTAGTAGCGGGACTGATTTCACCACCTGCCGCTGAAATACTCTGTTCTATTATTCAGAGCTAGCTTCTTCCCAGGTGACACGCTGCTGTAATCCAGCACAAAGGATGTGTGTTCCACAGCTGAGGCGGTGACTCGCAGACAAATGATGTCGGCTGCGTAGCTCGGATTAGTCCTACATGACATACAATACCAGGGGTCTTCCAGACGGCCATTTCTTCTCAATCCTATGTCATTCACAGGTGGAAAGACGGGGGTGGGGAGGAATAATCTGTTAGCGTAATTGAGACGGTATAGTAAGACCGCAACAACTTGAGAGTTCAAGGAATTAGGTGTCATTGTTGGTGATGTCATTTGGAAGGCTCCGGAAGCCTAATGAGGCTTGTTAGTAACCTAAACCAGGTGTAGATCTTTCATGGACAGTGTTGGACATGGTCTAGTGCTGACAGAGCTCAATATGTCATCGACGAGCCTGTGTGTGAGTTCTGCTATGCCAGGGCAGCCACACACATCTTAGTCAGCCTGGTGGATGTGAATGATATGAAAATAATCTTTTAAGAAAGAAATGTGATATTATTATTATATTTGGATTTGATAGTATAGCACTTAAAACCAGCGATATGAGATGTTAACCAAGTGGTTAATGTACGTTACAAGGTCACACCCATCCCACCTGCGGCTGGATGGTTTAGAAGATTAACAGGCCGCAGCAGTGTATAAAACAGCACGCTAACTACTGCGGCCTCTCTGTAGTGTTTCATCTCTGAGTCGGTTTATGGGGTGTGTTGGCGGTACTAAGCAGTAGTTGCTCTGGCAGGGAAACTAACGTCTTTGTATTGATGGAGGTTTAATAAGGTTGGGGGCCCCAGTCACCGCACTTTATGGACGGGCTTTTTATAGTCTTGTTTTCCTCTCTCTTCTTTTCCCTTCCCCCTTGTTTCTCCCATGATTCTGTCCTATACACCCCCTCCCAACCGTCTTCTCAATTCCTTCCTCACGTGCATATTCTCTCCCTTCTTTCTCCCCCCCAACTCCCCTCAGGTCTGCATGCCAGGCAGCTGTGCTCAGTGCCAGAGGGGGGGCGGTGAGGTGCGTGCTGTCTGCCCGGCACGGTGCCGCCTCCATCCAGGGGGTGGAAATTACCTCCGAATATCTGCTGCTCTTCTGCAGGTTCGTACCCCGCCTCGCCCCCCTCAACCAACCTACTTATTTACGCAAGATCTTTATAATGTCAAGTGGATCATTCCTGGTTAACTTTTATCAGTAAATCATTTCTAAGAGGGGTGATTTGGGAGAGAGAGAACACTCATTATCGCTCAATGGCTCTGCTTGTAAGTGCGTTTGTCTCGTTCTGCTCTCTCTTGTTCCTCCCTCCCCTGGCAGGTATCCTTACAAGCTGGACGGGGATATCATCCACATCGAGCTCTTCAGCGTGACGTCCTTCCACTACCAGCGTTCCATCCTAGGCTGTAGCCAGGACTACATCTCCCAGGTCGCGGTGAACCGCTCAGGGACGTACGCTGTGGCCTTCTGCCCGTCCGCCCGCACCGGGGTCACGGACGTGGTGACCTGGAACCTGGAGACAGAGGACCACAAACACATTGCAAGATTCCCTGGTATTCTGACCTCAGGTCAGTTGGAGGATGGTTTAACCAATCACGAGCAGCGCTTATGACTGTGCTTACCACTATGGCGGTAGTGCACTTCATGGTTGAGTGGGAGTAGTTTGATTTGTGTGAATTAACACAGTACCTCTTTGGTTGGAAGTGTGGAGATGGGAAGAGGAGGAGGTAGGTCTTAGGATGTATTTTAGGATATCTAAGGATTCAGGTGGCTCAGTGGTTAAGGCGTTGGGCTCATGATCGGAAGGCTGTGAGTTTGATTTCCGGCTGTGGCTACATGACGTTGTGTCCTTGGGCAAGGAACTTCACCCTACTTGCCTCAGGGGGTGAATGTCCCTGTACTTGCTCTGGATAAGAGCATCTGTTAAATGACTACATGTAGTCTGGAGACAGTTAAGAGGAGGAGGGAGGTCCTAGGGTGTATTTTAGGATGTACTGTATACGTGTGCTGCTGACCCCTGTCTCCGCCCCTCTTCCTGGAGGAGTGTGTCTGGACCTGCAGTTCTGCCTGGGCGTCTGCAGCGGCGAGAGGTACCTGAGACTCTGGGACCTGAGGTCCCGCATCCACGACCAGACCCTCACCTACAACGTTCACAAGCAGAGGAGCGATGGCACGCAGGAGGTCGTCGTCACGGCGACAGCCCCACGGTACAAGCCTTCATCGATCGGCCAGTTCACAGTAGTCGCTTTGGATAAAAGCATCTGCGAAATGAATGAACGTAAATGTAATTATCTTGGTCTCTGTCTCCCCCTGGTGGTAGGTACGCTGTGTGCCGGTCGCTGCGTCCAGGCACAGTACGAGTGTGGAACCTGGCCAGAAGAAGGCTTGTTGGAAGGCCAGTACGCGTGGAGCATGGCCTCTACAGCAGCACTGACATAGCCCTGGTCCACGACCTCAAACTGTACATCCTGACAGACAGGGGGACAGGCACCTTCACAGACACACCCTCACCTATATTCCAAGTAATTACCCCTTCCCCGCTCCCCCCAAAACCACCAAAACATAGTTTCTATCTCCATCATAACATGTGAATTCATTCCTTTGACATGTATGCGTACATGACTTTTCATCCACAGTTCATGTATGTTGTAGGATGACTTCATACGTGTACTGCGACCGTAACTGCGACCAAATCCATGGGAATGTGTTGTGATTGTTGTTAAGCGGAAGGTTTCTATTTGTGGTACTGAGACGTTGTTTGTGTTGTGGTCCCAGACTATGCTGGTGTACGACTTGATCAAGAAAGGCTACTGCAGGAGGCAGACAGGCCTCTACATTGTTCCCTGTCCCCAGCATGAGTACAGGCTTCTGGATGGACAGATTCTGCTGGGCCTCTCTGAGACCAGGTGAGGGAAATATTCTGGCACCTGGTTCAAATAAACCTCATGAAACCTTGAGACCCACACACACACATAAAAAAAACATCTTGAGAGAATCTTTGTCAGCTTCTTTTGTTCTAGCCTCGAGGGCCACTGTCCTCACAGTTTTAGATGATTCTAATGATCCGGCTTCCACAGAGCTTGATAACGACCCATTCATTAGAATCAGTTGTGCTAGAGCAGGGAAACATCTAAAACTGTCAGGACAGTGGCCCTCGAGGAACAGGGTTGGACGCCCCTATTTTAGACTTTCTTTGCTGCACTTGTCACAGTGCAGACTTTTATTCTGAAGGGGCCAAATGATCTGAGGGCCCCGGGCGTGTCGTTTCAGGGACCATCTGATTCTATGGGACTTGGAGTCCGGCTACATCAAAGGAAGGATCAAACCTTTCCACAAAGAGTCCCTCCTGTTGAGCAACAGCTCCATCAGAGACCGACAGGCACAGCCATTACCAACCAAAGACATCCCAAGTCAGCTGCTGTTCATATTTCAGTTGTTTCTTAAAATGTATTTCATCTGAGCATGAGGAAGTTACAATCAACATTTTGCGTGTTGTTATTACGCTTCTGTTTGAATACGCTATTCCTGCTGTAAGTTAGTCGCTTAATGAGTCCACAAATAATCTACAAACTTTGGGAAATGTTATCCGTTAGCTCTGGTAATGCCGTGGGACAGACGGACAGAGAGCCACTCTTCCAGAAAGAGGAGACTGGAGAGGGAGACGCAGAGGAAGAAGGAGGAGCAGCATAGACTGGACCTGGAGAAATATAATTCCATCGATCAGTACCTTCTCAGTGATGACCAACAGGTAGAGAACATGGGCCCTGTTGCCAAATGAGGCGATGTAGACATCACTTGAGGAACAGCTCGCGATCATCTGTGTCTCTCCCTCCGCCACCTTTTTCTCTTTTTCTCTCTCGTCCTAACCGTACACCACTTCTTCTCTTCCAGGTGGTGGTGTGTTCCTACTTTGCTCACCACCTCAGCGTGTTCAGCGTCCTGTCGCAGGACCACCTCCACACCCTGGAGGACAGGGCCTCCCTGCTGACCCTTCACACTGCAGCCATGACCCGCACCGGGACTCACCTGGTGCTGGCCCACTACAGCCAGGCACAGCACACCTCCTACCTCACCCTCTGGGACCTTCGCATGGGCACAGTAAGCCAGAGAGAGGCCACCAAATCTGGTCACTCGAAGAAAAAGTTCAGGGCCAAATGAGGATATGCAAAGTCTAGGGGATTTTCTTTAAAGTTCCCTTTGATGAATCACACTGGAGTAGAGGAAAGTATAGTTGGGTTTGAATATGTTGCGGTGTTGTTGAAGGTGAGGAAAAGGCTGAAGAAGGAGCCGGGGGTCTGTTGTGTTGCGATCACAGAAGACGCCACCAGGGTCGCCTTCGGGGTCACCGGAAGTAACAAGTAAAATACTCAGTGGATGGACACGTTTCTCTTGAAACTAAAATAATTTGTCAGTGGCTATTTTGTACTGTACTGTAAAGCAGTGCTATTTTCCATCAGGTTGAAAGTATGGGACCCCTTCAGGAGAAATCACAGGACCATTTCTGGCTACGGAAACCTGAGGATAGAAGTATCCAGCCAGTTGTACATCACTGAAGGAGGTGCCAAAGCGATTCTGCTCTCAGGTAAATCAATGGCTGAATCATTGTCAAACCCACACCTGGCACCATTGGCCTAATTGCAGCTTCCATATGCTACAAACAAACTGAACCAAACTGAACCTTCAAACGTGTGACTTTTAACTTTCTCACACAGGTCAAGTCAGCCTTTGGGATCTGGAGGCTTGCAGTGTTCTGTCAGTACTGACCCCTGATGCTCACGTCCAATGTCTGACCGTACTGGGCGGAGCCAGCAGTAGGCTGCTGCTTGGCCTTAGCCACAGCCCCGCCCTCATCACAGTCAGGCTCACATCACAGACTGCTGTCACAGCAACCGAGAACACCAGGGTAGAAGACCTCTGTGGAGAGTCCAGCAGCAGTGAGGAGGAAGACTTGTAGGTCATAGGTCACAGGTCAGAATTACTGTAATTTGCCCAGTGTGGAACAAATAAAGGACTATCTTATCTTAGAAATTAAAAATATTGAATACCAGCTTGCCATAGAACTTTGTTTTAATGGATATAAAAAGAAACAATGTACACAAATACGTGATATTAAACTAGTTTGACAAAGAATATATATAGGTCTCCACAAACATAAGTATACTCCAGTGTCCAACAGACCATCATAGCCACAACTTACTGAAGGGCTGTATGCCTGAGAATCATTGATTGAAATGATAAACGTGAGAAAACATTAGCTCTGGTATCGAGCTCACATAAAAAAAGAAGAGGTATTAAGCAACTTCAACCAAATAAAGTGTAGCTTGCCACTCATGAAAGCTAATCAATAAAATGAAACTCAAAAACATGGGAAATAAGACTCCAAAACGTAATATTTTATTTCAACAGAGAGACAACATTATTCCAATAGACCTTGTATCAAATAAGTAGTCAAAGAGGATGGTGATTCAAAAGCTTGAGGTCCTTTCATTCTGTTCTGTCATGTGGGTAGAAGCGAAATGTCTTAAACCTTTATAGAAAAACTTGAAACAAAAAAAGGCGGATAATTTGTACAGCAACATCTGTCTCCCATAATTTGCTTTATGGGCATCAGTGTCTTGTCAGAAGAGTAAAAGCACCATTTTAATGGCAGGTCTGTGTTACGTACTGCTACGGATGTTCTTGGCTTGTGCTCCTCACATCTTGTAGCCAACTTGTCTCCACAGTCCACTAGTCCCACTCAAAATCTTTTAGGGAGGAGAGAGTGACCCGCCTGTCACTACCTCGACCTCCTGTCTTTTTTTATCCTGTCCAGGCTTTTGTCCATAGTCTTTTCGCTGTCCCCCCTGCATTTAGGACAGTACCACTTCCCCTTTGGTTTGTAAGTCAGCCCCACACAGGTAAAGTGGAACCACTCGATGGGGCACTGATCGTTGTCGCAGCCGATCATCTCTCCGTACGACACCTGCTCGCAGAGACAGTAGGTGGGCTCGTTGGGGTCGATGGCGAACTCCACCGGGGAGGCGTCGCGCTCCTGCTTGGCAGCCTTGCGTTTCTTCTTCTTCGCAGACTTGGACCTCTTTTCCCGCGGCTGTGACAGCGGCAGCTCCTCTCCGGGGTCCTCCGCCAGCGAGCCATTGGCCGAGGCATGGCACGAGTCGCGACTCTCGCTGTTGCGCTGACGCCTCGGGCGGCGGGTGGACGAGCGCTCTGGGGGCGGAGCCTCCGGCACCGATCCGGCGCGTCTCTCGGTCACCACCCGCTCGCTTTCGCAGGGCTCCTGCAGGCACAGGGAGTGGGAGTCCATCTGGCGGGAGCGGTTCTCCACCAGCTCCGTCATCTGTGTGACCACGTGGATCTTCTCGTCGCCCAGCTCCTGGCTGCTGATGAGGGCTCTCTGGAGCTGGATCTGGAGCCGCTTGCGCTGGCCGGCATCCTGCTCGCCCTGGTATCTCTCAAACACATCATCCACCTCCTTCAGAACCTCTGAAAAAACCACAGGGAGGATAGGGAAAGTATTTGCACTGTCAATCTATATGTAATAGATTAAAAGAAAAAATGGCAATGTAAATTTTCTACTTAAAAAAAAGTTGGTATGAACCTTTAACGAATTATGGGGGATAAATTAATTGACAATTTGCAATGATAAAATGCCATTGTAATTTTCAACTTCCGCTCTATTGCGAATGCAGGAAGTGACATCACCCGAGGTGTGACGAGCAGGGGGTTGATAATCAACACAGTGAAACATTGTAGTAGAGCAGCTCTGGACACACACACACACCTCGGCAAGGACCAGCTGTACCAACATTTCAGTAGTCTTTCCATGTCAGTGACTACGGTTTGCAAAAAGCAATAATGTTCTTCCGCTAAAGGTTTTTGAATGTTTAAATGGACGGGATTTCAAATCTGACCACCTCGACCGACGGTTAAAAAACGACGAGTAAAAATAACGAGTTCAATTCACGATAGTTAGCCACCTAGCTTACGTCGTGCTAACGAAGTCAAACTAGGTTGCCAAACTAGTAACTCTGAATACAAATGGAAAAAAGACACACTTTCCATTACAATACGAAACGCTGAATGTTACCACACGTTAAGTGTCTCTACAATAATAAGATCAACAACCATCTTAGTAGTGCCCCCAAAAAATGGCTGATCCTCGCTTAGCGACCGGACCAAGCAGGGTGTCGGGAGAAAAGATCCACAATGAAGGGACTAAACTTCCATGTTTTAATTTAAAAACGTTTAATTTAAAAACGTCTTACTAACATTTGCCTATCGTGGTTAGTTATCCTGGCTAGTTTCAAGTGTGTAAGATAGGGCGGCGTGCAAGTGATCAATTCCTGCACACCCCCGAGTTTTCTATTGCAGAAAGTATTAAAAAGCCTTTTTCTAGCCTTTGGTAGATTGTCTATAAAACAGACAAGTTGACGCATAACTTGCTCACCTTGATACCTGGAATCAATTTCTCTTAAAAGAGAAACATTTCTTTGTATATCCAGAGGCAGAGACTCAACACACTCCAGATAATCCTCCACATAGCTGACCAGTTGTTGGGACTTTTCTAGATAGTGATGTCCTAGCATTGTTCCACTGATGCATTAAAAAAAGTCATGAAAGAAAATGTAGAAGATGTAACGACAGTTTGTATGATGGACATTTATTCCTGTTTTCATGAAATGCTGCCATCCGCCTTTGCAAAGCTGCAGAAGATCCACTTCAAACAAAACTAGACCAACTGCGCATGCGCGGGTCCAATCCTTATATGGCCATGCGCCGCGTCTTCCTGTTAGACTTGACAGTAGGTTTGGGGTTAGAGTAATTATAATAAAGATCTTTTTCTAGGGTTAGACTTGGCAGTAGGTTTGGGGTTAGAGTTATTATAATAAAAATCTTATAATAGAATAAATGCAATATTCTTACATGAATAAGTAACTTGTGTTCATTTATAAAAACATGTATCGTTCAAAGGCTACACAATCTGCACAGGTCGTAATACAAAGCAGGTAGATTAAAAAGGGAAGGTAAAATGTAGGTTAATGAAATAAAACGCGATGCACTTTATAGGTGTATGGATCAGTTTCGTTTCCAGTTTATGGTCATAATGGAGAAATATTCCCGGTAATGTGACCGTTCAAACTGGTTAGTTTCGTTTCTGAGTTTTTCTTAGTGAGCAACGCAGCTGTATGTTCACTTTGAAACTGGCTCTCTTTACGGTGACAAGGAAGAGTTTAAAGACAGGCGAGTCTATCTTTTTAGGTCTTAAAAAAAGACATTTGA
Source organism: Neosalanx taihuensis (assembly GCA_030340665.1). Classification (NCBI taxonomy): domain Eukaryota; kingdom Metazoa; phylum Chordata; class Actinopteri; order Osmeriformes; family Salangidae; genus Neosalanx; species Neosalanx taihuensis. Next base: position 6,185,310 of record CM059313.1, read on the forward strand.
AGAGACTTAACTTCAACTATGAAGGTTTTTTTGTTCCTTTGCACACTCTGTGTCTTTGTCTCAGGTAAGATCAATGCAATTGGTTTTGCTCAAGTTTGTTTAACCTGCTGGTTGCTCCTAAAGTTCACGATGTTATAAATTATAAGTATGTTTGGGAAAAAATATATATATAATGTTCAATTCTGTTGTTAGAAGCGTAGCTATATGAACATAATGTATATATATATATATATTTTTTTTAAACAGACTTATAATTTAAAATGGGCTACTTCATGATGGCCAATGTCAAATATATTTGATATTTTAATCATACTTAAGTAAGTCCTTTTTAATTACCTGGACAATGTGAGTGTGTATTTGTTTTTATTTCCCTGTTTTATGCTTCAGACAGGACAGTTTATATTCAGGCCTTATTTTAGATGAGTCACGCAGGCAAATGTGATTTGATTGAAGGGTAAACACCTATTGTAGCTACGCTATGTCATTTACTTTGTTGAAGTAAAGCGATGTAATGATCACTAGTGTTGTCTTATAGCGCGTATCTGAAGTGATTTGTCATAATTTTTATTCGTATTAAAACTGCTACTTCCTGGAAAATGTTGAGCGCCGCGTTTCCGCAATCTATTGGCAATAAAATAGCTTGTCAAGTAGTGTCACGTGGTGCGAGATAAGATATACTTACTGGCATAATGCAGCAAACACAAAACCAGTTCTCTAATGTCAAAACTAAAGTGCACTCACAACTTGCATGAGTATTTGTTGGTGAAATCACACTTGGTCTTTAAAGTAAAAAAGATGTACCGGTAATCAAATAGCATAAGGAAATAAAGTATTGTAGTATTAATCTTTCAGCAGCCTACCCCATCTTTTGTACTCCAGAAGAGCTTGTTTATGAGTGATGCCTAACCATTTCCCTACTCTTTCGGATCAAACAGGGCTGTCCTCTGAGGGCAACACAGCATTGGAACCTTCTGGAAGTCTTTTCCCCCCCTCTGAATTTGACACCAACACAACAACCACTGCTCCTACCACAACAACAACCACTGCTCCTACCAACACAACAACCACTGCTCCTACCACAACAACAACCCCTGTACCTACCAACACAACAACCACTGCTCCTACCACAACAACCCCTGTACCTACCAACACAACAACCACTGCTCCTACCACAACAACCCCTGCTCCTACCAACACAACAACCACTGCTCCTACCACAACAACCCCTGTACCTACCAACACAACAACCACTGCTCCTACCACAACAACCCCTGCTCCTACCAACACAACAACCACTGCTCCTACCACAACAACCCCTGTACCTACCAACACAACAACCACTGCTCCTACCACAACAACCCCTGCTCCTACCAACACAACAACCACTGCTCCTACCACAACAACAACCACTGCTCCTACCACAACAACCCCTGCTCCTACCACAACAACAACCACTGCACCTACCACAACAACTCCTGCTACTACCACAACAAAACCTGAGCCCACCAAGGGTGCCAACCTGACTCAGGGCACCTACACCTTGCCAGAGGGGAAAGGTTTGTGTCTGCGGGCACAGCTGGCACTGGAATTCCGACTGGTAACTGACAAGGTATTGTGTGAGTTTAAGGGGTTTTGTGAGTACTTCAGGCTGATGGAAGATCAGTTTAATTCCTATTGGGTTATTCAATTATCCATTAAAGTTGGGCCACAATAGTTGTGGCTCTCATTTGTTCGTTCAATGCAGTATTCCTTGTGTCTGACCGAATGGCTTGCGTGGTTTTAAGGTGGTAATATGTGTTCCAAGCTGTAACATCATTCGACAAAGCTAAAGCTCAAAGCCATCGCAACTTTGAAGGTCCAATTTAGTTATCTTAATCTGATTCTGCTTCTCAGGTGAATGGGACATTCATCGTTCAACCGAGCATGACGAAAGCTACTGGGGGTTGTAAAGCTTCTACAGCCAATCTGACCCTCTCCTTCAAGGAAGGATTCATCACCTTATTGTTCAACAAGGTAAGAGAGCCTGAAATAAATAGATAACAGGTTTAGCTGGTTGGCATCATGTTCGAATATAATTGCATCCACATGGATCTTTACATGTTATCCAGGATTACAAATGTTTCTCCCCTATCAAGATTTTCCAAACCACAAATGACCGTATCACCTTACATTTTCCCAAAATGTCTTGAATAAAAGGTGGGGATTACATTAACCACATTTAGTTTATAATTAGAGGCAATGTGTTGGCTGTTAAAGAGGAACTTAGATCTGAAAAGAGGAACAAAAAACTTGTTTCAGCAGTGACACTCTTGACTGCTTGGGAACTACGTGATGAATCAATTGTGGCCTTCCACGATTCACAACACGATATGAATGCACATTGTGGTGAAACCAGACAAGATGGAAACCCAGTCACACTGTCTGATACAGCAAGGCTGTTGTGAGCTATCAGTGTTGTCTCATGGTGTTTGCGTGACCCAGTTGGTTTGAATTTGTGTCCACCATCCAACATAACCTTTGCATATCATCTTTTTTTTTTCAGAGCCAGGATGACAAAATGGTCTATGTTGATACTGTTTCTTTTAGTCTGTCCTACCCCTTCACTTCTGGAGGTAAAAACTTGATTTCTATGTGTCTCGTTGACCTGTAGCAATGCACCACAGTCTGTGTAGGGTAGTTAGTAACCTTTGCAGTTAATCCAATACGATCTTCGACTATATGCCTATGCCTGGGATTGAAACTTTGGACTGTTCTGTCGGGCTTGTATCAAGTGGCTAAATGTTAACTATTACCAGATAATGGCTATGCAGATAACGACTAGCCTATCTTTGTTGATTGAGTATGTTGACCAAGCCCAGTGTTTAAGGAAATGAAACTGTTGCCAGGATATACTGATTATTTTAAAGTTATGTTGTATAGCAAGTCTGTCTGCATGTCACCAAACTGGTTTGGGTGCATGTGATCTGCTTCAGTGTTTATACTTATTTGAACAAGTTTTGTAACAGTCAATATGTATTAGGTCCAGGTTTGTGACTTGTTGCTCAGTATTTGATCTAACGTTACAGGTAACCAAGATTACAGCCAAACGAACAGTTCCCTACACCTTTTTGCCGCGGCAAAAGGCCATTCTTACTCCTGCAAGAGTGAGTCCCTGTACATGGGTAATGGACTGTATCTGGACGTCACTAAGGACCAAATGCAGGCCTTCAACCTCATCAACAACCAGGACTTTGGCAAGCGTAAGTGTCCAGCCTAAATATACTTTATGTATGTATGTGTGTGAGTCCCATAGATATAATTTGGTTCTATAGTGCCATCATATTCTGATCAGTATGAATATATTGGCTTGAAGCTGGACAAGCACATTACATTAAAGAAAGTTAGTGTCTCGCTCACAGTAGAGGGAGCACTGGATCCTGATCCAAGATAAACAATGTCGTAATCTGAGATTCATGATTTACACACAACTCAAGTAATATCTACTGATCATTTCTTTGATATATTGTCTGTTGTATTTTTAAACAGTAAACAGGGGGATGGTAACTGGGTTATTTGCTTATCTTGGAGATTAGTTGGTTTGAAAACCAACCTGTAAATATAACTTTTTTGTGACTGTGCAAATGTATTACATTTAAAAACGGCAACCATACTTTTTGTGTGTCTTGTAAACCCCTAAGGTTTTTTTGTGCATGACACTCGAAAAATAATCTGTCAATCACATATAATGAATACGAATGACCAAAGTGTGGCTGTTTGTGTAGGGACACAAAACGAACTCCAGAGAGCAGCCGCTGACAACGGGCTACCTTCCAAATCTAACTTGTCATTCCCTTCTGTCTCCCCACAGCTCAGGTCTGCGCTGCCGACAAACCTGACTACCGCGTAGCCATCGCCGTGGGCGTGGTCCTGCTGGTGCTCATTATCATTGTGTTGATCGCCTATCTGCTGGGCCGAAGGAAGAGGACAAGTGGCTACCAGTCCCTGTAAAGAGTTCACTGAGGTTCAGCGAGGGGGTTAAAAGGGCGTATCCATTCCTCCTCCATACCCAGCTTGTTTTCCATCCGTCAGACTCAAGTTGTTGGTATTTGAACTGTACTAACCCCATCCTGTGCCTTAAACACCCACTAACCAGAACCAGGTCCTCGGGGAACACTTGGCGTCTGGGACGAGTTTATTTGTTGATTCAGCGCAAAGACTCAGCTTGCTCATCACAATTGATTTGGTTGATAAGAAACTGATATGAAACTGACAGCACAGATGTGTCGACTGCCTTCTCCTATGACTTGTAGAGCAGACGCGCATAGTTCCTACAGATTGGCCACATTAAAGGGAAGCATTGACAATGGCCAGCCCACCTTGTAGTCACACCGTCTCTCAGCTAAGTGATTTGCGTTACTAACCTTTCCCTATCGGTCGTGTCTGCTTTCTTGTGTTTCTACAGTGTTTGAACACTTGCACTTCCTCCCTGTGAGGGCTGAGGTCCAGAGGGTGGGAGCTTAAAGGGGCTGCAGACTTTGGGAAACTGCAAAGATTTGGGGTTTGTTGGGCTCTTAAGAGTGCTGCTGTAAATTATCATCCATCACCTGCAAGAAAGAAAGTTTTTGATTAGAGATTGTGAATATTGTATTAATAGGTCATTGTGATGTGAGTATTCATGTCTTAAGTATATCAACGAAAGTAATTAAAGGGATTTTTATTCATACTAAGATTAATGCTTAAATGGTTTTGACGACATTGTATTTAGTCATGAAAAAATCACAGGGATCTGATTAGTGAAACCAGCAGAATATATTTGATTGATTATGGTAGTGTTATGATTCACGTATTTCTGTCACTTTGAAGGTGAAGGTACAGTATGTTTAAAGACACTGTTTCTAGCAGCATGTCAGTGGATCGTTGAGGCGAGATCAAATCCAAATAAACATGCAGGAAGTCTTGATTATTTCTGAATTTGATCTATGATGTGTGTCCATTAATTTTGTTGTAGCCGGAAATGAAAAAGCAGAGCTACGTAAATGGGTGAAACACCACTGATCTAATAGAGCATCCATAAAGATTATCGTCAGGATATCATCATATTTGTATCTCTGATGTTGATGTCTGCATCGCTTTGTCAGACTGGGGAAAGGGCATGGAAACTGAATTGCTCAATTCAAGTTTTCCTGGGAGTTTTTCCTTGCCTGCCTTGAAGGTTTATTTTGGTTTAAGTTCTGATCTCTGGACATATGTAAAGCTCTTTGTGATACTGTATGTAAAAAGTGCCAAATAAATAACATGGTTTAAACTTTAAAGTGTTGTCATTTGATTGTTTTTGTAGTTTCACAGCCAGATAGGCCTAAACAAATGCAGGCCAGATAACAACATGGTTCTTCATGGGACTGTGATGAGTTTCAGTGGGCTGCAACCTTAAGAGAAAAGCATCAAATTGCACAGAAGATCGGGGGAGGATCTAACGGGAAACCAAATCAAGTTTTGTCTGATAGTTAGCTGAAATAATCTGCACCAACATTTTCAACAAAACCTTTTTTTAGCTCTGCCAGCGTGGAAACAGACATGGAAGGTATGCATTTTAACACAGCCCATGCATTATACTGCAGTATTTATGTAATAACTGCACACCAAAGGCTTCAGAAACATCACTTTTGACGCTATTGACATAATTTCACTACAATTCACAGATGTCGTTTGTTGAAAAAGTCACAGGGGCTTAATATACGATGTGAACCAGTTGTAGGATTGTTGAAACCGAGTCAAACAGGGAGAAATAACGTCTAGATCTACTTAACAGACGAACGTGTTTTCGAGGAGCCGGAGAAGGAGACCAGTGAACCCCAAAACGTCCCTCCTGCGGCAGAGCAGGGTCCGCTAGTGTCAGTCACGTTTCAGACAGACCCTCACCGAAAACTGAAATACTTGGAGTCTGAACCTAAAGCATTAGGGGTAGGTTTAATCCAGAATAGGAGCATGAATGACTTAGTGCCTCCATCCTTTGACATCCTAATCTCTTTTCAGGTGACCCAAATTACCTTCGGTGTGTTCAAGATCATCACATTCATCACATTCTTTATCTTGGGACTCCACGTCTCCCATTTCCCTATCGTATTTTTCGTTGAGACTGTGTTGGTAAGTGCAACAGTGGGTCTGTGACACCTTATGTGTCGATAAGCATCTTCATTTACATTTATTAATTTAGCAGACGCTTTTATCCAAAGCAACTTACAAGAGAGAGCTTTACGAAAGAGCTTCAGTTAGGCTGTTTTCACATATGTTGGTGCGCACTGTGGTGCGGCTTTGGAGCGCTCCAAAATACATTGTATCATTTTTCAGTTAGTGCGGTCCGTGTTCACATGTGTTTTTTTTACTGTACTCGAAACGCCGCACCGTACACCATGTGACAACTGTCAACGCTATCATTGGTCTCTGACAGCTCTGACCCCCATGACCACCCCCCACATGTTTCCATGACAACCAGCCTAACACGCGGAAGCTAGAGAGATGGAGGTAAACAAAGCACGTATGTTTACCCTGGCGCTGGTTATTAGTTTTTATATAATTTGTTTATTAAACTTTTGGCAAATTGTTCAGTTTGAAAATGAGACCCGTCTACGTCGGGAGAGGAACGTGCTGATGCATTACAGGACGCAATGCCAAATTTTACGACTCAGGAGAACGACTCGGAGTCGACTCTCGAACGACTCTGACGCACTCTCTCTTTTACGACTCTCACGGAGCCGTTTGCTAAATCCCGTAAACATCACTGTTTTTGTGGGAGGAAGACAGCTGTGCATTAATAAAATCATCGCTCCAAATATCCAGTAGACAGCGAATCTCAGTGACATGTGAAGAACTTCCTGTATTTGGTTCGGCCCGAGGTCGAGCAGCGTTCACACCACAGATGTGTTGCTCCGAGACCGCTCCGAGACCGCTCTCAGACCACCTGTTTAGAGCGGTCTCGGAGCGGCCGTTTAGTGCGCACCAGAGTGCGGATGTTGTGTTCACACTGACCCAAACGAACCGTACTCGGAGCGACACGTCATTTGGGCCGACCTAAACAGTGTATGTGTGAAAGCACCTTGATAGACCCCAACATAGCGGACATCTAGATTACAAAACATACATCATGAGAACCAAGAAGTGCCAAGGGAAGAACTATAAGAGCATTCAGCTGAACATTATACAAGTTTTAAGGTGAGCCTCCACCAGGCTGTAGTCCACCAGTGGTACAAGTCGTAACACAACAATAGGAAGTTTCTGAACTATAGCAACAACAAGTGATATTTCTGAGTGCCATACTAATTCTAGTGTTTCTAAGCATCTTCAGTTTTCTCCCTTGAAAGCGTTGATGAACTTTCAGAATGTTATTTCAACTCTGTAGGTGATAGTGGCTGGTTCTCTGGCCTTGGTGGCGCAGAATCTCCATCTTCCCACAGTAAGTCTGATAGTTCCATGAGATCTAGAATAAGTCTCTGATCGTATGAATCTAGAATATTCCCTGTGTTTTGAAAAGTTTTGTGTTTGTAGGAAGAAAAATTGCAATTTTAATGTGTAACTCCAGGATCTTCTGTTTCCTGCTCCATATGAAACTTATACAAGAGAAATATGAAATATGTTGATCTAATGAGATTTCTGGTCCTTTGTCTCAGCTGAAGGCCTGTCTGGGAATGCAGGTGGTGGCCAGCATGGTCTCTGCTCTGAACCTGGTCACGGAAGGAGGGAACTTTGAAGTGGGGGGTCATATGTGCTGGTTGTCATTGCAACTCAACGAAACAGAAGTTGAAGAATGCACCATGCTTCTAGTGAGTTTAGTTTACACTCATTTCAGAAAGTTCAGTAACTACATAGAGCAGGGGTGGGCAATTCCAGGTCCTGAGGGCCGCTGTCCTGAAGGTTTTTGATGTTTCCCTGCTCCAGCACACCTGATTCTTATGAAGGGTCGTTATCAAGCTCTGTGGAAGCCTCACAATTACCCTCCATTAGAATCAGGTGTGCAGGGAAACATCTAAAACCTTCAGGACAGCGGCCCTCATTGCCCACCCCTGACATAGACCTATCGTTTACACGCAAACGGTGAATTTTCCTCTAAAAACGATTCTTTCTAAAAACTCCGGCTAAAGCGGAGATTCTGGAAAACTGCGGATTTGCGTTTGCGTGTAAACTGAGAAAACGAAATGAGGATTCTGATTGGCTTGCAGAGCGCCTAGACCAGACCGCCCAGGCTTGGCGTAGTTATGATGGCGCTAGATGGCGTATTTATGCGGGTTGACGTAAACGAAAAAAATAAATTGAAAACCGAGGGAGGGAAATATTCGTTTCTCAAAATACCGGGCTACGTGTGCACATAGGGAGAGAATGTATTTGGTTTCTTTGGGAAAGATGAAGAGTTATGTGTTGCAGACACCTTGCAATGGTTGGAATAATTTATTTTTAAGATGTGACACAATCCAGTGGAAGTATCAACAAATACATAGAAATATGTAGATCATCACAAACTGTATCATACTTTGCGTGAGTGTCTGTGTGGTTGAAACATATTAATATAGTTCCCCAATTGTATTTTATTTTTGACAGATTGTACTCGACCATTATACTGCTCAGAATATTCTGATCCAGGCTGCCTTAGTGGCCATTTCTGTCACCCTGGCTGCCTACTGCTGCAAGGTTGTCAACTGCTGCTCTCCAGCATCCAGGATGGTGAGTGGATTGGACTGGACAGTTTGAAGGCCTAATGCCCACACATCTCATCCTTTTGTATTTAGTCTCTTACGTGAAATGGTAGAAATAGACAAAAAAAAACACATGCTAGTTTTACGACATGCATCATGTTTAGGGACTGGACCCAGACCCCTTTAATGAAGAAATATGAAACAAGAGTCCTTCAAATATAGATTTTGAAGCATGTTCCTGCTCACTTCCACTGAAACGATTTGATGCAAGAATGAAATGACCTTCCCTTGATTATGAGTATGAGTATGATTTTTCTGTTTTAGGCTGTGATGAGCATCCAAGCTTCTCCCACTCAGCAATGAGAAATGAACCAACCTACACCTGGACTCAACATTTACCACAGTTTTCTTGCCTATTACTAATACCAGTCATTATATCCATTACAAAGCATTTATATGGTAAGTCACACAAACAAGCTAGAACTTGTTTTAACTGAATGTCTTTATTATAAAACATAACAATGTATAAACGTCCTTTTCATTTGAGCAGTTTTGATTTACACATAAATAGATGGAATTCATCATTTAACACAGTACACATTTCACACATTAATTACAAGCAGAAATATGAGAATGAGAATTCTTGTTTTTTTAAAACATGTTTTAAACTGTACTTTGAAAACTTACATTACACATTATAAAATACATTTTAAAAGCATTATTCTAATATTCTCTGACTGTCGCTAACAGTGCAAATGAGCTGGGTTAGGGTAAGAGCTGCAGTTCATCTGCCCAGTGACTCTGTAGACAGGGGGGGGGGGGGGGGGGGGAGACGGACGGACAACAATCAGAATCAAACATTAACCATGTTCTCTCATTCTGGTGCTAAAATATGGGTACAGAATAATCCTCCCAAACACAAACAAACACAATCTTACCTGGGATGAGGATAAGGGGATCTCGTCCAGGTCTCCATAGCAACCCATCTTGTGCCGTATCAAGCTTCCCCATAGTATGGAAAGATGGCAGCCTGGACATTCCCCTTCCACAGGGAGCATGTGACCTGATTCAGACTTCAAGAAGTGCTTGGCGAGACAAATCAGGTGATAAGTCGTCCGACACGTAGGGTTGAAGCAGCTCAGCTTATCTGCAGACTGAAAGGGCAGGGGTCGTTTATTTTTTTAAGCACACTTTTACTCAATTGTACACTTATTTTCCACCGTCTAGTATGCAAGAAAAGTTCTTACAAGCACTCAGGTGGCATAGGCTAAACAGACTTTCGGCAGAGACGGAGGAGTCACCTTGACACTGCTTCGACACAGCATGCATCTCCCTGCTTCCTCTTCCTCAGGCTGATCGGATGCCTGTGATTGTGTTTTTTTGGCTCTCACACTCCCAAAGGCCACTGGGATGTGTAAGGGTGGCTGGAGGCCCGGTTCAAAGTCCATCCTGTACTCTTGTTTGAGCCAGCGGGCGGTCAGGGGCAGTCGGCACCACGGGGCCACACGGAGCATGTTGGAGACCACACGCCAGTGGAACTGCAGGCTTGACTCCTTCCTGGAACGCCGAGCAACATGGGACAGGCGGCGCGAAAAGTGGGGGTGTTGCCATGCCCACTCAAACTGATAGAAAGGGGAGGGGGGGGGGGGTCGTATTATGATATTTATGGTATTCGTATTATGATATTCATACTGAACTGTGATTATAAGTAGTACTCCATATGGGTGACCAAGACAACATAGACCTACCCTTAAAGCTGCAATGTCTGACGGGAATCCATGTATGATGAGAACCATCTCCCTAAACACAGAAGCAGGCGAAGGACTCACTACAATGGCTGGATAACGTGGTGCATCATTTTTAAATTCATAATTAATTTAATTAATTTACCATGGCCCCCTTCCGCTGGTCTTCTTCGCTCCTCCACGGTGCCTCCCGGCGTTATGCTGTCCTATTCTGCGCTCTGGGTTGACGGTGAACCCGATGTAGATGCGACCCTTGAATTTGGGGTTTGTGCAATACAGCATGTACACACCAAAAAAGCTTTCCAGTTCCACGACCATTTTACATAAACTTACAATGCTCAACCATCATGCACTGTGTAAAGAAAAAAACAAAAACACAACAATACAATTTAGAAAGGACTAGGTTCAGCTAAAACATTGCTTCTAGGGATAGAAAGCATTTTGTTTTTGAGTAGTTCAACTGATCGCCTCGTTAATAATGCACCAAAAAAATACACAATTGATGAAATTAGAGCCATGTTAGGTGTTAATTTATTATATTTAAAACACAATATTTTGGATCTTTATGTGATGGGTTAGGTTAGGAAAACCTATATATATATCTCCCCCAGGTATTGTTCAGGCATTATATTTGATAATCTTACGCTACAAGGACCCCAAAACCTCGTTTGTGATTGGCCACTGAATGACTGAAGCCCATTGGTCCTCAAACATCCCTCTCGCCTTTCTGTGGTTCCTATTGGCTGTGATTCAAGGTCCAGAAAACCTAACCCCGCCCATGTATTAAACAGCGGTAGTGCGGTATCAGTGGACATTCATCTGCCTATATCTTACATTAACGTCACATTCACTGTGTTTCGTTTATATTTGAGGAAGAATGGCTATAACTACAGATCACATTCGTGATAAGCTAATCAAGGAGATCGGGGCTGTGCATGTGGTATGTACAGGACACGGATATCTGCTGAGTACGTTGGTCTTAGTACACAACTTACCCCCAGATCAACACACATACATACTGTCCACTAAAATGTAGGCAAGCCTGTTACTATTTTCATTTTGCTCTCTGGAACCACGAAAATGCAGATATTACACTTTTTTGTAATGTTCCTTATAATATATTGGTTGCATAGTTGACTTGGTTAGCACCACATTGCTCTATTTGATGGATTTGCTCAATGTTTCCTTCCCTTAGGACGTGGAGGACACGTCCCCCAACAGATGTGCAGCCAGCTTTAAAGTCCTCATAGTGTCTCCTCAGTTTGAAGGTAAACCTCTGTTGCAGAGACACAGGTAAGGAAGCACCCCGCCTGGTTAAACAGTGGAGTTTTCTTTGAAGGGGCTGTGGGGAAGGAAATAACACAATGGGACGAACCATCGTCTGTGCTCCAGGTTGGTGAATACATGTCTGGCTGAAGAACTGAAAGACATCCACGCTTTCGAGCAAAAAACCCTGACACCAGAACAGTGGGAGAAACAGAAAGCACAGTGATGAAGACACGCATCCAGGCAGGCAGCGGAGGAAACGGTGGACCATCAGTAAAGACTGTGGTTGAATAAAGGCGTAATGAGTAAAATCGTCATGGAACGAGTGGGTTTTCCTAACGACTGTAATACTTTTACATTAAAATGCCTTACTGTGAATATGTACAAACAGCCAACTCGCTTAAACATGTGTTAAAATCAAGGATGCATAAATGACGATCATGGAAAAAAGTTGCAGACAATAAACATTGCATGGCGAACTTCTGATTGGGAACTATGACATCAAATTATTACCTGCCAGTGAGGTGGGTGAGGAGGTGTGTGGTTATTGGATTCATCTGTCAGTACCATACAGCGTTGTCGTACGAATGTGTGACATATTTTAATTCAAAACTGAAAACATTGTCAGATGATCAGTAAGAATGGGACTCCAGGCAGGCAGCAGCCCCATCAAACAGACATCTGAAACCAACACCTTGACAAGTGACTTAGATTTTAATCAGAACAGCAGGTCACATGTTTTATTTATTATCAAGACTGTAGTAGTCCAGTGCTCATCTACTATTCCCACAAAATGAACTCCTAGCAGGTGTGAGACAGTGGAAGTAGATGATTAAATTGTAATCATAACATTATCCACCAGAGGGCAAAAATCATCTGCTCATTCAATGGATGAAATAGCTTTATGGGGTCTGTGCCTGTAGCTGGGAAAGCTGTGGTCTCCATGTGGACACCCCCAAAAATATTATGAGTCGAAACGTGCATTGAAGTGTATAATTGAATGAACCAACTTCATGCGCTTTTGCTTTGAATATGATTGGGTGAGTCATCCATGTCTGAGTCATTACAAACATGAACACTTTAGACAAAGGGGCATGTGCATTAAGTGTCTGTTGCTCAGGTCTACTGAAGCCTTATATCAAGCCTGAAGACCCCTTCAACTGTGAGCAATGGGTTTGTCCCAGACAGACCACCTGCCTGGAAGCTTTCATAGCTGTAAGCTTGTCAAATGTCCCACTGTCAGAACTATTATCAGGTCTACATTCGCTGTCATTGAACATGAATTGACCTTATACAAGATGAGACTTAATGATTTTTACTAAGCAAATTAGTCACCTGAGGAGATGCGCTCAACTGGTAAAAAGGTGTACTGACCAAAATTGTGGAGTAAAGCAAAAACCTACTTGACACAAAATATTAGATTTTACGATATATCGCCTATTTTGTGGGGGCTTTCTTTTTCACAAAATGATTTATTTTCGGGCGTGGAGGTGCACGTATGCATCTAGACTAACCTTTCCAGACTAACCCATATTTACGGTCTGTCTTCTAGTGCCCAGCCTACTCACATGCCCATGCCAAGTGATAACATTGCCCTCAGGTCCTGCCAATAGTTCTGCACAATAACAGACTTGTTTTGTTGAATTAATGTGAGGGTTTGGTACGCTGAGTAATAACTCCCAAACCAAATGAAAACACAAATCAGACTGGGCCCAAAGTAGAGAGAGTGAGAAAAGGCTGAGATGCCATGGAAAAGAAGAGGCCAGACTGGCACTCCAGGAGAGGGATTAGTTCCACCACTTGTTCTCTGCAAGGTGGCCTGCCATGCGGCTAATGGAAGCAGAGGCGTGGGTGAGCGAGAGAGGCTAGGCGGAGCGAGGGATCGTGCTCACCTCGCCTGTCATACTGGGCACCACTTTCGTACGCCCTGGGGGGAGGAGGATGGGGGCAGGGGGGAGGTAAAGGGAGGGGTTGCAATGTCTTTGACCCCCTTCCTCTATTTGGCGTTCATGATATTAGAACAGAATCCAATCAATAACCAAGCAAGAAGTGGCTTGAAAGATGAGGGACATGGCTGGTGTTATGACTGCTTGATCTGGCCTCGCCTGGCTGCACACACACACACACACACACACACACACACACACACACACACACACACACACACACACACACACACACACACACACACACACACACACACACACACACACACACACACACACACACAGCTTCACCCTTGACTTGTCAGGGTGAGAGGCAGAAGCAATTGGGTGAGCAAAAGAAAAGGCATCAATTAGGTTCCATTAATACAAACACTAGCTGGTATCTTTCCAAGCCATATTTTTAGTCATACGTTTTTCCGTTGTAGACCTTTCCTGAAAATAAATTATGTTTTAGTAAGTAAAATCTTCCTTTTATTAACAAAATTATGCCAGACTAATCACTAAAAATATAATTTTGGTGGACGTTGTTCACTACTTTTATACATACACTGAGAAATACAAAACAAATAGAACACATACAACTGAGGTTTTTAAATATGTACACTTAATTACATTATAAACATATAGTCCCATAGCTTATACATTAAGCATGCAATCTTACGGATAAAAATATTTCAAACTGGTGTTCTAAGATGTCACTGGTCTATAGCTTTCTATACGAGATTTTGTAAACAAACGATGTATAGCTTCATATACTGTAAGTGAAATCACTCAGTCATGATCTCTGTATTAGTCCTGCTCATTGTTGGCTGGGATATCCAACATGGAGTGTAGCTCTCTAGGCTCATATCCCAGCAGGCCTTCCAGGTTGCAGACAAAGCGATAGACATAGCGTTTACCGGCGGTCTTATGGATGATGTTCTTGTCGTAGTAGTAGCGCAGGCCGCGGCTTAGCTTCTCGTAGTTCATTTTAGGCTTGTTCTTCCTTCTTCCCCACTGCTGGGCGACCTAAAACATCCACCCCCCAGAGGAATTGTTACTTGGTGTTGTTATTCCTTGTTATTTTATTTGGTTGGTAAAGACTGGAGACAGAGAGGCAGACCTCTCTCTTACCTCATCAGGGTCCGTCAGTTTAAACTCCCATCCATCGCCTGTCCAGCTGATGAATGATTGACAGCTACGGTCGGTCAGGAGCTCCAATAGGAACTGCCACAGCTGAATGGGACCACTTCCTGTTGAGACAAATAAGGCAGGTTCAAGTAAACCTTCCGTTCGACATATTACAGAAAGGACTCAGTTCTAAAAGATGGCTCACCTGTGTACCCAGCCAAAATGGCGGCCGGTACAACAGCTTGACCCAGATCAGTCCTGTCGCCCACAAACTCTTTAAAGCTCCTGTGTTGGTGTGGCAAGGAGAAGAGATCCTCAGACAAGCAATCTGCCACCCCCTGGTCTAAATCCTGGATCGGGCTGGTCCAGGCCAGGGAGCCAGTGATGTCAGCCTCTTCGTAATGAAAAGCCTCAACCCTTGAATCACATTCTGAAACCAAAACAATAGAGACAAATGGGTAAGTTGTGTGAACCAAACCAGTCAGATCAACACCAGCGTCGTTTGAACATAACATCAACCATCTTTAATCTTCAGTAATGGTGTAATTCCCACCAATCCCTCTGAGGAGCGTGACAGAGGACAGGTGGGGGTGGGATCCCCCGTGTTTGAGGAGGAGTCCGTCCTGATGCTGCATGCTCGCCGGCTCCATGTGGGCGAGGGGTGAGGTGTCTGAGGGATCTTGGGAAATGTGGTCCGGTTTCCCAGTGACCTCTGAGTAGCTGTCTATACCAAGAAACGAGGGCATCAGATGTACTGTTCATATTCATTACCACTGATAAACAACTGAAATTCAGATTTCCACTGCGAGACAGATACTGAATGTTAGACAGTCTTCATGTTCAGTTGGAACACATGATTCCGTTTTGGCATAAAGTGAAGAGATACTGTAGCAGAAATAAGGAAAGTTTACCTCTGTTTATCTGAGACTGGCAGTGAGAAGGCAGCGTGTAGAGGGTCAGAGGAGAACCATATTCATATTCACACTCTGTAAAAGAAACACTCAAGAATGTAAAGGGGAAACACACAGAAACACCTGCAAAGCTGTAGGTGCACGTTGCTATGCTCAATGACTGATGCTCTTTGTAAAAGCTCTCTCTTGTAAGTCGCTTTGGATAAAAGTGTCTGCTAAATGAATAAATGTAAATGTAAGGCTGGTTCATATCCATGCGACCGTGCCATACAGATGGTGTTTTATCATTTTACCTCTCCTCATGGTGTCCAGGTGCTCCCATAGGATCTCCCCGGCCGTGCAGTCAGAAATCAGCTCCAGGAAGGCCTCCCTATCCAGCGCACAGAGCTCACTCCCGGCCATGCCTCTCAAATCTGGGCCCAGGCATTGCAGGCCAAACTCAGCCTGGCACCAGTCCAGCCAGTGGCTCACCTCCCATTCTGACCACAAGTTAGGATCTGAACCAAACAGCTGATCTTCAATCTTAATGGAATTATTCTGTCTTGTCCAGTGTTATGTCATATTTAGCACCGAAGTTGCGTCATAAAATGTAAATACACTTTTACAGGCATTTCAAGCATTGTTGAACAACCACCGAGGCTGCTCTTCACTTCCTAAATCCCTGTATCACTTCCCAAATCACTAGTTTCAATTTTAAAAAGGATGGGTGAATAATAATAACAAGTCACAATAACGACAATAAGTCCCGTACCTTGAGGAAAGTGCATGCTGCTCCTCTCCAGGGAGAAGCCAGCGAAGGTGGCCCTGACAGCCTGGCTCAGCACCTCCTTACTAGTGGGGGTGAGTGGAGGGACATCCAGGGGGTCCGTCTCTGGACCGGCGGGGAGATGGAGCAGTCAGAACAAAGAAAGAGGGGAATCACAGCATCCAGCACAGTGCTCCTCAAAAAGCCGCAGTGAAATAGAGCGGTATGGATACAACACAAGAAGACAGAAGAGTTGATGGGGAAAGTCGGACCAAAAAGACTTTTGATGAGGATTCTGATGAGAATGACAAAATACGGCTGAGTAGAAGAAAAAAAGAAGAGAGAAGACATTGGATGGCTTATTACCGTAAGAACTCCAGTCCATTCTAAGGTCTTGGGATTGAGGGATCAGGGGGATGAGAGTGACCCCTCTGAGCAGGAGAGGAGCTGTTATACGACATGTGGATGGAGGGAGGGGACTGCGGATGATGGACAGATGTCCATCACCAGCCAGGGGGGTTGGACAAGCAGAAGGGTAATAAACACACAAGTATTTTTTTCCCCTCATGATAAATTGTAACTAGGACTGTGTCTCAGTAATAAACAACTGAAGGTGCTGATGAAACTAAAGTGATTATCTCAAACTCAAGTGAGGGCTGATATCGTAGCAACACTTTTGTATTCCCCGTTCCCCAAATATTTCGGTATGTTCGGTACATTTTGGTTAAATTACCAAGGGTGTTTTTTTGTGGACAAACTATAGTGTTGAAAATACACAGCTTTGTGTTTGTGACAGCTATGGGGTGATACTGTGAATACTAAACTATATATGTCTGAGTCTTGTCAAATGCAATCTGACCGGGGGGGGTTCATCCCCTCATTCATAGAACATAATTACATGGATTATATCAACTAGTGTGGCGTGAGGGTCTACGTTCACACAATCCATTTGTCTAAGTGTGAGCATGTGTTTGAGTGTTTAGGGGGCAGGGGAGGGGTGGCATGATCTAGACCCCCTCTCCAGGCTGTGTGCCCCCCCCACACACTCCAAATCACTTGATGCCGAGCATCTCAAAAAGATCAATGCAAGCGTTCTTACCAAAGAGTTGCTTTTATATGCACGATATAATTCCATTTCAGAATTTCATGTATCTGATCATTCTGGGATTCTTTTATTTCAGGATCTCACATCTCTCCATCGCTTTAAACAATTTGCGTCTGGCTGCAGGGAGCAGGGATGATGTTAGACCAGCAGGGTATCAGTCAGAAGTGACTGGTCTGCTAAAGTGAGGAAAACCGATTTGGAACAATCAGCATTTTCACTCAGAAGAGAAATGGAAGTCAATGTTTACCCACATCAGAGAATGCACAAGCTTCAGTACTTTTAACAACACGTAAAACATGGCTCAAGACAACCCAATCATCTGATCACTTATCTAATCCAACATGTAGGCTATGTCATGTATATTCTGTAGTTATAAATACAATGTGAAAAAAGGGAGTATTTTCCATGACGTTTAAAAAACAGGCTGGAAAATGGGAAAGGTATTTCTACAGTACTCTGCACTCCTTTCAGACATTTCAGACAGACTGTGTAAAACATGGCCACAGTGTGTAAATGCCTGGGGTTTAAACGTTGCATCGTCTCATAATTCGCCACCACCCCCACCACCCCCACCGCCACCGCCGCCGTCGCCGCCACCGTGAGATCGCTGGTGGAACCTCAGGCCCCCGCAGTTCCGGAACCTCTTCCCACACTGCCCGCACACGTACGGCTTCTCCCCTGTGTGGATGCGGAAGTGCCGGGTGAGCGCCCCCGAGTGTCGGAAAGGCATGGAGCACACGGAGCACGTGTAGGGCCTCTCCCCCGTGTGGATGCGCAGGTGCGTCTTCAGGTTCTCCATGCGGTTGAAGTCGCGGGCGCAGACGGTGCAGTGGAAGGGGCTGCGGCCGGGGGGGTAGAGCTGCAGCTTGTGGCGGGAGCGCATGGCGGAGCTGGGCGGGGCCAGCTTGGAGCGTTGTTGGCTCAGCCGCTGCTGACACTGGCTGTAGTGGCGGCGAAGCTCGCTGGGCAGCTGGAAGACCTGGCCGCAGGTCTTACACACGTGGACGTTGGGGGGGAGCTGGGAGGAGGTGGAGGTGGGGATGGGATTGGTCCTGATCTGGACCCCGTAGAGCTGGGAAGAGGCAGGGATGCCGGCTGGTTCCTCGGGCTGGAAAAGACTGGGGAACTGGGTGGAAAAGGCTGGAAGGCTGCTAGCTGTAGGGTCTCTGAGCTCTGCAGCATTTTGTTGGGCGATGGGAGGGTGAGCTGTGGAGAGCAAGAGAAACAGTGAGATATAAAAAGATGCGTGCATAAATATATACAAACAAAAGCTCTTGATATTTACTGTGTTTTCCTAT
The DNA here is from genome assembly GCA_030340665.1 of Neosalanx taihuensis. NCBI lineage: Eukaryota > Metazoa > Chordata > Actinopteri > Osmeriformes > Salangidae > Neosalanx > Neosalanx taihuensis. Next base: position 6,204,099 of record CM059313.1, read on the forward strand.
TACGGTACAATAGACCATTGTGAAAATATACTCAATGTGTTGACAACTAGTGACATCTTGTGGATTGTAAATGTGCGTTCTCCTTAAGAACTTACACAGAGCATGGCTGGTTCCAGGACCCAGTGGGTCCGAGTTCTGCATGTCCAGTGCATCAGGTCTCCATTCCTCCAGCATTTTGGACTGAACCAGAGACAAGCTATCTGGGCAGAAGTTCGCTTCCCTTACTGGGTCAAAATGGCAGCTCGGAGAACCTATTAATCTGGAACTGTTCTCCGTTTCCTTGTTTTCTTCCTTGATCCGGACCAGATCCACCTGAGGGTTCTGAACCACAGCATCAGCTGCTGAGGGGTTATAACTGTCTGCAAATGCTGGGTCTCCTCCTCTATCTTTGGTGCTTCCTGTTTGGGGCTGGTCCTGCGTACACACACTAGAGAGCTCTTCCTTGGCACCTGTATAAAAATAATAAATACATTAAATGTGGATTGGAGCATGTGGTGGATAGGACGTAATGTAGACACACAAACAACCAATAACTTTACATGAATATACCTTGACGTGAGTCCTTTATCGATACTGACTCTCTGTTTAAAGTATGACGAAGATCCTGGGAGCAGACTCGGCCATCCACGCAGATTTCACTGAAATACCCATTATGGTCTTCACTACTCATCTCCTGCTCTGCTCTCTCTGAAATGTCCTCGGTTTCATCCACTGTCACTTGTGTCTTGATGTCATTATCTTGCAGAGGAGGGATCCCACGGATGATGTCCTCCTGGTTTTGATTAGGGATCCCACTGATGATGTCCTCCTGGTTTTGATCAGGGATCCCACGGATGATGTCCTCCTGGTTTTGGGATCTTTTAGAGGACTTGCTGACCCTAATCATGAACTCCTGCATCAGAGGATCGTCTGCGTGGTCCAGAGACCCTCGCACGGTCTCCAGCTGCTCCTCTGCGCTTTGCAGCCGGAGTTTAAGGGACTTATTCTCCCGCAATGTTTCATGCATCTGATCACGGACATCCCCAAGTGCTTGTCCGACTAGTTTAGTCACTTCTAAGATTGCGATTTCCAAAGCCACCTCGAAAGCACCGTGGATGGTGGCAGCAAGCTCATCCTGGAAGGACAAGGACACTTCACTCTTTTCACACGATTTGAATCTCTCCTTACGGCTTTCGGTTTTGAGTTGAGGCTTCATACTGGCTGCCTGTGTGTCTCTTTTGCTCTTGAAATAAAATATATTTTCAATATTTTGTACTTAAACCATCACAAGGGCGAGGAATTTATTGTCATGTTAAATCCCTTTGCCATGTTAAAACGTCACTTGCCTTCGCCGTCGATGACCCGTACTGCTTGTTTCCGTTCTTCTAATAACATGCAATGTACATATACCCCAACTAAATGCTTTAAAAACTACTTTAAAAAAGATTAGAAACAAAAGGCTAGATGGAGTATGTTTTGGATGCCATTTGCATTTCGTAGTGAATTCCCAGTAATGCCACTGCTCAGCTTCCGGTTCCTTGTTTCCTAAGGGGGGGGGGGACTCTGACGTCACTGTAATGTTACACTAACATCATGTAAATATACATTTGATATACGATAAGCACGATATAAATCAAGCATTGGGCCGTTCATTTTTTTTATGTGATCCAAAACAGCCTTAAATGTCGAGTAGACATCTCAAAACGTTGATGCAACTCATCACTTTTTGCACCATAAAAAAAAGAAAAGAAAAATAACATTGGATGAACTCAGTTTAATTGTGGGCAGGATTTCCGTCCAATAACTACAGGATATGTTGCCCTGACTCCTTCTGATCAAATACAACTGAAAGGAAATAATTACATAAACTAAATGAAGTTAATTTGCGTTTCTCCAACTCATTTAGTATTTCTTTCCCATGCATTCAACATTGCTACTTTGATCCGGACCGTATTTAAAAGTCCTTGTAAAGGACAGAATCACCAAGACAACCATTACTGCCTCAGTAAAGTGGAAGAAGCATAGACATGTATACATTTCTAATGTCTATGGGAAGAAGTGCTTGGTTAAGGACCACACACAGCTGTAGCAGGGCTGCCCTGCAGGATGCCTGATACTGATGTCTCCTCTGATCATGTTAATGAGATCCAGTGGTGCCATGATGAAGTAATCGTAAGATTGAATCATGTCCTATGGTGAGGTGACCACAGGTCATGACCAATGGAAATGTCACTGTCCCTTTCCAATACCTGAGAATGGGATGAGGGTGAAGAAATACCCCTCCCTCAAGCACTTAGCAAGGCAACAGCCATCTGCAGCACAGCTCACCTTAAATAGAACCACATCCATGACCAACTCTAAGTGCAATAATAATGCAAATACGTGCAATATTACATGCAATATTTATTTTACGTGCAATAACTTGCTACTCATGGAATGTCACCCAGTACTTATTCATAACATCAGCCACCACATTTACCTCTCACATACTTTATATATTATTTCACTATTTTATACGCTTAGATCCTTATCATCATATTTTTTTAATAGGATTCCCTGTATCTTGTATATTTTGTATATTTTAAATTGTTACTCTGAGTGCTGTACTGTATCCTGCTGCTGGACAAATAAAGGAATAACTTAGATTGTGCGCATGCGCGCTCGTGCGTGTACGTGTGTGCGTGTCTAATTAACATTTGAGTCAACTCTTGTCATTAGCAGCTCTGTGCAGCCTGGCCCTCCCATGGTCTCTGAGTCACACATTAAGTTGCTGCTGCTAATATGAGCTGACATCAGTGCCATACCCTGTATATTCTGATTTTACTGTTCATACTGTGTATATTCTGAGTATACTTATATTTATTATATTCTGTTGTAATAACTGTTTTGCACTTCTGGTTGGATGCTAACTGTATTTCGTTACCCTGTACTTGTACCTGTGTAATGACATTAAAGTTGAATCTAATCTAATCTAATCTAGAGTGCTGTAGTCCTGTATCAACACCTCCAATCAGACACGCACACACACATACACACGCACCCACACACTTGTTAGGCTATGCCAAACAACACATTTAAGCCTTATGTGTTTCATGTCAATCAGACGCTGGCACACTTCTCACCTCAAACCTTCTTGTCAAACCTTCTTGATTGGTCGACAACAGATGAACAGGAAGTTGTGTGACCATGTCAGTGCTTCGTGACCTTTTCCAATTCTCCTCCAGATCACCTCCTCACAGCCCCCGCTGACCCCCGCTCCCTTCCTCCCTTGCGTACACTCTTGTCAACCAATCCCCTGGCTCCCTTGGATCTGAGGATGAGACCAATCAAGGATGAAGAAACACTATATATATTCAGATCAGTGCTGTTCCATAACCATTCGAACAGCTCAGGCAGAAAGTAGAGTGTCTAATCTTCTAACCGTGTGTTTTTCTCTTTTCAGACCCACATTTTTCAACACCACCGGCACATTTTTGGAAAACCGTAGTCAAATTTTTGTCATTGACTTGAGAAGCGAATCTTTTCCTCAGAACCGACCGCGTAGCAGAGAGATCAGGTGAAGATGCTGCTCTCCCAGCTGCAGGTGCTCCTTGTGGCTCTGTTCTCGTCCATGTTGCTGGCGAGGGTCACCAGTGCTCCACACAGAGACATCCTGACTGAACTTCTGAGGCCTGATTCAACCCTGGAGAACGAGGTGAGTGGATCTTCCAGGAACACTTAGGTGGTTAGGACTTGTGTGATTCAGATTTAGTCCTCACTTGAAGAAAAAAAAAAGTGTTGAGAAGGGGATACAATAAGGAAGTCCAAACATCTTCTTGACTGTGACAAACAACCAGGGTGTGACTCCTTCCTTTCTCCTGTTTTCGTCAGGATTTCTCCCCTTTGCTCCTGCTGAAGCTTCTGGATGATCTTGTGTCTGTGGGGGGGAACAAGGTGGTATTATCAGGCAACGAGGAGGAATCGAGGCTCAGGGAGGAAGTGATGCGGCGGCAGCTACCTTCACCCCAGCGAGAACGCAAGGCAGGCTGCAGGAACTTCTACTGGAAGACTTTCACCTCATGTTAACAAAAAGAAGCATCGCACTAAACTGTACTAGGAAACTATACCAGAAAAGACTCCCTGTAAAAATGGCTTTCCTCCCACAAAATAATAACCAATTAAAATGGTCTTCTGTTTATTCTCATGCTAGATGCTCTTGGGTTTTCTCCCCCCCCCCCAATTTTTTTTTCTAAATATGAGTGTGCTACATATGTGTTGAGGTGTGATATACACTTTGGAAATACATAGTTTAATGAGAACGATAGTTTAATGAGAACGATGGTTTATTGGTTGGATTACAATAGGCATGGGAGGGTGGTTGCAGAATCACCCAAACGTGGATGCATGCATGAGCGCACACACACGCAATTCACATCAACACAGGTTAAGAAAGTAACATAAAAACAAAAAAAAATTGGGTGAATATTTTGAACATCGACACCACAACTTATAGTAAAGGTGACAAAGACATGTCATAAGGAGAAGAGTAAAAAAAAAAACAGAAAGCAATTATTTATACTGAGAAATATTGGGTTGGCAAATGAATTGTATTATGACTCCCTAGTTTAAATGTAACTATTAATAACTGAACCCCACAGATGAACGGAACATGTACAACACAAGAGGAAATAAATAGATGCATGGCAAAATGTTAAGGGTTCCACAATTGTGCCGATTGATCATTACTCAAGAGTATAATCAATTAATGTAACCAAAAATTAGAAGGAAAAAAAATGTATAATACAAGAAAAAAAAATGTCATGGACACTGAGGGATCGACATCAAACTTCATGACCAAGCTGTTCCTTAACTCTTGAAAACAATGGATCATTTGGAGTAAGACGGGGAGACAGAATATAAACGTTATCGTTCAGTTAAATTGGCTATTTGTCACGTTGGTTAATGATGTGACAAGAGTAAGGGTAAACAAAACAAACTTTTTACCGAAAAAAAAGAAAAGAAAAGAGGAAAAAAAACACAAGGACGTCTTGTTTGATCAGACAGCTCTGTGTCTAATGAGCCCCCTGTTTCTCATAGACAGTGGCATGAGTTTCACTTCATTGCACCTTCATATTAAACGTAACAGTCAAGTATCAAATCGACACATTTCCAAAATTAAGCGCGAGACAGAAATCGATCGTACTAAAGCGCACTGGATTTGCGTGGCCTACTGAAAGTAAGGATTTGGCTGGTATAAAAATAAAACATTCAAAATACCCTGAAATGCAGTACCAATTCCTCCTTGTTATTGTGGATGCAATCCTATTGAAACCCAGATCAAACTATGCTACGACTGGATGGGCTAGTCTTAACATTCTCTACCAAGCTGTTACTTTCAATATACAATCTTTAAGTCTACTTTATCCTGCCATTTCTAACGCTCGCACCACAACTCATCCCATCCACATGCAAACTTCACCGAAACAGATTCCCTCCTGAACCAGATCTACCTGAAGCATCGAGTCACAGACAAGCGCTTGAATTGCATAATGTGCTTTTCAGAATTAAGGAGGCAATTCAGCAACAGGTCACTGGTAGTGGTCAACAGAACATTATGGACCCGTCCCTACTGGTGCAGCAGAGATCAGTATAGAGCAGAGCCTTCCTCACCACCCTCCTCATCATCAATAACAACAACTTCTCAATCATCTGTGTTAAGACCAGCTAACTGGATCAACCCATGATGACACCCCTACCTCTTTATATCCACAATGACAGAACGATACAGTGGAGATCATTATGTGTTTGTCTGTCTCTGTGTGTGTATGTGTGTAACAGTATTCATTAGGTGCCTTATGATTGTAAATAAGTATTGGAAGCATGGGGGGGGGGTGGGGTTCAGTGCTGCCCCTGCTGCCTGCAGATCAGGGGCCCCAAATAGTAAGACCCAGACAAAGAAGCCCCCAACCACACATGGTTCACATACTAGAAAGTCCTCCAGAGCCTACATCTGTGTAGAGGAGACCCCCCCCCCCCAACCTCTACAGTGAGTGGTGGTGGTGGCATATGGACATAGCACCAGGCGGGGGAGGGGTGGGGGACGGGGACGGTTAGCAATCGGTGGAGATTTTGGCGGAGAGGTCCTGGATCCGGCGGGCGCTGCAGCTCTTGCACAGTATGTGGCCGTCCAGGGGGTAGCAGCCGCGCCCTTCGCCCTCCGAGGAGAGCAGCAGGCCGCACTCCTGGGGGACGGAGACAGACAGCGCTAGGGTTCAACACGACTCTCCTGCGATGTGTGACATACTCTTACACCGAGGCATTTCTAGTCATATACTTTCAGTCGTTTACTCTTCAGGTACTGCTTTAATAGCATCACCTCCCACGCATGCGCATGCGCACACACACACACACACACACACACACACACACACACAGAAACATAGACACACACAACCACACAGACACCCACACCCACACCAGTGTCACCTCGCAGACGTAGCAGTTGACGTGGAAACTGCGGTCCAGAGCCACGATGCGGACGGTCTCCTCCTGGCCTGGTTCAGGCATGATGGCCTGGCAGCACACGGAGCAGCGTGGGGCAAACTTCCTGTGTGTGTGTGTTCAGATACGCACGTTTGAAATGTTACCGTCAGCAACACCATCATACACATAAACTAAAAAAAGCTCCAGGACCCAAACCATGAAACATGCAGCTTTACTGTGTGTGTGTTTGTGTTTGGTGTGCTGACCTGTGGAAGTCCTCTATGCAGTGGATCTGGGAGGTGGCGTCGACAGTGAAGGGCACTCCATCCAGACAGCAGCCGCACACCACACAGTTGAAGCAGCGCGGGTGGTAAGCCTTGCCCATGGCCCTCAGGATACGATCCAGGATGGGCTTGGAGCACTTGGAGCAACGCTCCAGGGTACTCTGGCAGGGAGGAGCAGAGAGGGACGAGAGGATGGAGGGAGGGAGCAAGAGAGAGAAAGAGAGAGAGACGAGGGGAGAGAGTGTGGAAGGAGAGTGTGAGACAAAATGAACTGCAATTTGAAAGAGGAAGTTAGGGAAGTTAGGGAACATAAGTGTCTCACGATGTAACAGCTCTCGCAGTAGCTCTTCTTGTCCAGGGCGTAGAACGGTTGCCCCCGGAGACGGGCATGGCAGGTGATGCAGGTGAAACACTCCACGTGGAACACCTGCTCCATGGCGATGCAGCCACTGCCGTCACCGAGGACGTTGTCCCCGCAACGGGCACAGCGCCCTACAGGGACGAGGGAAGAGAAGAAGAAACAAGGGGGACGTTCGTTAGGCTTGTTTGTCCTGTCAGGACCTTCACCAGAACATGGGCGGAGTCTAGAGCTCAGCACGGCACGTACCAAAGTACTCTTCTGTAGGGGGGTGGTTCATGTCGTACACTAACTTCTTGGTGAGTCGGTCTAGCTCTTCTTCTGGCTTCAGTGCTGACCCCTGCTGGAAAGAAGAGAAGATAAAGAATGTGCTTTTGAAACATGCATGGTTTAAGCCTGGTCAAAGAGTCATTTGTTAGAAAATAATTGAACTCTATTTGTTTTGGACCTACCATGCCAGGGTGGTAGGCAGGACTTGTGCTTGACCCTGATTGGTGAATCTCTGGACCCCTCTTGGGTGCAGGGCCTTGATTTGCTCTTCCTCCAGACCCTGTTGTACCACCCCCTTTGTACCCTGCCTCCGAGTGCCCGTCCTGGGCCTGGGAGGTGGGATGAGGTGGGTACCAGCCCTGGGGCCGTGTTTGGGTCTGGGGCGGTGGGCGTGAGCTGTGTTGTCGGGGCGGGGGAGGGGTGTAGGCCTGCTCTGCCTGCCTCCCTGACTGGGAGTAAGTGACGGGCTGAGCCGTCTTGACCTGGACACTAAATCTGGGGCCGGTAGGGGTAGAGGCTGTGGTGTAGGAGGCTGGGACAGGCTGGGGGTAGTGTTTCGGGGCAGATGAGTAGGGGTAGTCCTGCTGGTGGGAGCTGGTATATTGAGGACCCTGGTGGTCATTGGGGTAAGGGGGTGCTGGGTGGTAGTGGTTCTGAGGATGAGGGGGGTAACCCATGGATGGTCTACCCTGGGAAGGAGCTCCGGTTTGGGCAGAAGATTTGTAGCGTTCCCCTGAGTGGTGTTGGTTGTAAGGCACGTTGTCGTACAGCTGTAGAATGAAACAGTTACTTAAAATACATTCGGGTAACTCTCAAACTTGCAGCTGCCACACTGACTTAACAGAGAATACTTTAGGAGAGCTTAGGAGATTTTTGTGATTATACTCATACATGTGCGCTTGAGTTCTGAGGATTGCTGTCCAGGTCTGCCAGCATGCAGGTGAGAGAGTCGATCTCCGCGTCGATGTTGGAGTGGTGTCCCCCTGGTTTCTCTGGACCACGTTGCTAACGGCACAGACACGCCATAAAAGGTGACACAACGCCGAAAACACGTTGACGGAACAAAACTGGAAAAAAAGCTCTCTACACAAAACGTTCCAGAGGCTTTAACTTGACATCAGGCAAGTCATTTTGTACTTTAAAATACGAATGGTTGATCAGTGTGGGGGGTAAAGTATGGCGCTGGTGCCCCTACCATGAACTCGTAGCTGTCCACGTGCGAGTTCCAGCTGCGCTCGGCGTTGGGTCCGGGGCCAGGGTGGTAGTAGCGCTCACTGGGTGGATGTGGCATGGGCCCACCTGCAGATCAGCGCACACACATCGAAACAACCACAGTATGATATTCACCACATGCGTTGATGGATCAAATCTTACCAGTGCAAAATCATCTGCCAAAACTCCTAACAGGGACAGGGACTCAGAACAGGGATCCATGTTGTTACCTGCGGGTCCTGTAGCCATGTACCTGGTGGCTACTCCCCCCCCTCTTCCACCTCCATTTTGGTCATAGCCGCCATATTTGGGCCGAGGGTCGGATGAGATCTTCTTGTTAGGCAGGGCGTAGATGGCTGGTCCAGAGTGGGCCATCTGAGGGGCGGATCTCTCTGGGCTTCCCAGAGTCCTCGGCGGCAGCCAGGTAGGACCAGACATGTCCTGTGGACGTCTGGAAACAAGAAGGATGGGGAAGGATCTGTTAAGCTGGAAAAAAGATGATGTTCGGTTATCTGAAAGACATAAGGAGAATCCTTCCTTGATGATTTTCACTGAGGAAGACTGTTCAAGGGGAAATGATGAACACAAAAGCTAGCTTGTTCCTTCGTTTCTGAATATGAGCATACGGAGAGTCATTAAGCTCTCTAACTGTGCTGCACCTTAACTTTGCCCTCGGGGATAACAGAATTCTCGATTGCTGCTTTTCTGGTTCCGCACGCTGGGGTGGCATGATCGGTCATAACTGCATCAGTGCATTTTAAGTCATCGTGAAAACACTGGAAACCAATAGATGCTGCTTTGGCTCGGTTCCAGTTTCCTATGGCAACCAAGCCAAGCAGGCTGAACAACAGCCTTACAGTTGAGAAACAGGAAGAGAGAGAGAGAGAGGGGAGAGAGAGAGAGAGATATTCCCCATATTGGGGGGGATTTCCAGCAGACAGCAGCCCTAGCCTCAATACACACATGCACAAGTATGAGCACACACACACACGCACGCACAAACAACCTCTACTTCCACCGTACAAACACACACACACACACACAGGTGCAAACCCCTCATGGCAGCACTGCGGTTACCCCCCATTCTGTATCCACCACAATAGGGATTGTCTTTGCTGTTTACACTTAACAAATTCCCAATTAAGTTACAACATTGGGACAGGAAATGTTGTGTAATATTGTCTCTTTTCTTAAATAACACCTGGTTCGCAAACAATATTGCACAGAGTGTCTATTCCCTTTGGGAAAATAAAAACCCTAGCAGACGCAGCGTTGTGGAGGAAATATGGCCTTAATAATGAACTCTATAAGAGGCTTATATCCCTGAACAGAAAAATGGTGTGGCATGCTATAAGGAAAACCCATTTCACTTAGTTTCAGAAACACTGAAGTGTGTTTGGGGGGAGTGGTCCTTGCCTTTTCTAGTTAGGGCTTAGTGTTTTAAATAGGGGTTTTTGGGGAAAGACTATGTCATTAGAGTCATGTCTTCATGTCTATTTCCACTGTCACAAGATGGAACAACTGCCCCCTAGACAGAACTGATTTAAACCTACTAAATCCGGCTGAGCATACACTCAAATCCGAGGATTGGTGGGCCGTGAACATTAATCACATCGGCTTTTATTATTCTGTGATTAAAGCAATTGACTAAACTGGTGGATTTGGAAAGAGAACCAGCGTTTATATTTGTTTTAACTAGCCTATCTATCTGTCAAACTTCAGATGAATGGGCTGCAGGACTCTAATAATGTGACCATGGTGTTACATTGTCGCCATGTAAAACAATACAACTTCAGAGATCAGAGTAAAAGTGTTAAATGTATCATCGAGTTTAACGTTAAATAACATTTAACATTTCCTACCTTTTTAGTTTCCTGAAGCTTTACTTGCCTTCTTCTCACTCATCTGCAAAACATGATTAGATTAAGCGTAGTCTTTCCCCGTCGTGAGCTGTTTTATATTTCCCAATTCCCAGCAATGATCTTTATGGAAATAAAAGCTCTTTAAATGCCGATTTATTTAAGTTTTTTATTCTAAAAGAGGACGTCAAGGCAGACATGTGCGGTGATTCATTTACGAGAAAACGCAACCTCGATCTTTGCTGTTGCCTCTGCTGTACAGTAAAAATGTCTGCGTCACTGTATCAAATAAACAATTATGATCTCCAAAGCAAGGTAATGGACTTAAAATCACAGCAATTAACTTAATGATCTGTTTGTTTACTAGTTTGGGTTATTAAACTAAGAACAACGACTGACTCGCAGACTTACTAAACAAAGACTTACAACAGCGATCAGGCGAACTTGGCGAAATCAACACTTCACTCATTTCACATGCAGGATGATAAAGCATCAAAGTTCATTCTCAAACGTGTTTCTTTTGTGGTTTTTATTTCGTTAACCTACTTTTTTTCGTGGATCCTGCGCGTGTCATGGGCCTTCAGCAGCGCTCCATAGGCGCGTCACTGCATTCCAACTGCGTGACGTAGCTCTTGTGTGACGTAGCTCTGGTGAGGTCATGACCCCGAGTCTGTGGCTTGACAAGCATTTGGCAGTGAAAGTTGACCCTTGCAAACGTTTTACGACATCTATAATTGTAGACTGCAGGGAGTGTACTCAATATTATATGATGCGTCAAATATATTAATGATTTACTCATGATCGTTATCTGAAACCAGCGATGTGCAGAAAGTAAAGCATAGGCCTACATGGGTGAAGGTCATCTAGTGAAAATGTTTCCAGTTTAAGCCTAGGCCTAATTTAAATATCTACAGTTCTACTAATATCTACAACAATCTGAATACTAGATGAGATCTCTCGCCATTATCAAGAAAATCTGCACGAAGTGCCAGAAAGTGACTTTGAGTAGGCTACTGTACAAGAGAGGCCAGTGTGATGTCTAGTGTCTACCACTAGACACTGTATCTGGATGAGAAATCCATCCAGACAGATTCTGTGTGAGTTCTTAAAAGACAAGGAAGCTATAACTGACTTCACTGCAGCCTGGAGGGAAATACTACCACAGGCAGTGCCACTGCTGGACCTTACTGGCCAACTGTTGAAAGCAAGACAACCTGAAGGTTTGTTACATTTCACATTACATTTATTCATTCAGCAGATGCTTTTATCCAAAGCGACTTCCAAGAGAGAACTTTAGAAAAGAGCATCAGTCACTGATCATGGAAATGAGATTGTCCCCAAACATTGAGGGTAGTTGGATTATGAAAAATACATTGAGGGAAACCAAACAAGTGCCAAAGGGAAAAACCACAAGAGCATTCAGTTAAACCAGTTACATTTAAATAACAGACTATACAACACACAATATGGGTGTAAAAATGTGCATGTGTAGAATTAGTGTATTCTTGAATTAAACTTGTTAAAATGCAAGGAAACAAACAAATGTGCATAATTTGTTTCCAACTGATAGTTTCAATACATTTGTTAATATGAGTTTAAGTGGACTGAAAGGACACATGGATATAAATGTCCATCCTGTTGATTTGATTGACAGGTCTAAATGGGAAAGATTAACACATTGTTTGAACAATCTCTAAGATGCTTTTAAACTCCATAGACATTTTCAGGGAGCGTCTCTAAATGTCACACTTGAAAAAATCTACTTTGCAGTGCATTTTCTTGCAGGTCTCTTCATCACTGTCAGTGAGCTATTAACGTCCGCAGTCAAAATGAAACTGAACTCTGACCCACCATGACTTCTGTCTTCACAGCCAGGGATGATTAAGCAAAACCTCTTACCTCGATTACCTCATAAATGCGTAGCCTATTTGAAGAGATCCCTGAATGTCATATCAATTTAGAACCATTAACATGTCCTGACTACCCTCCATGTTATTTGCAAGCCTTTGTGTTACTTTCAACAGCGTCCAACTTTACGCCACCAATCATTATATCGCTGACCCCTGACTTTAGAGTCTTTAACATCTATTATTCAAAACATGATCTTTCTGAGGGTTTGGTAGGTGAGGAGCCTCTATTTGAGTTAACAATTAACTATTGATCAACCTAATCTAATGATTGATTGTGTCCTAGATCGGAATGTGCTTCTGTAGAACAGGGTTATCGGAACAACCTGCCTCAATCCAGCTCAATTGATTCTGTGTCTGTTTTTCTTTATTGAGACTCTGCTGTCAGACATGGGGTCAGTTTCGCCCCCCATGCACTTAATTTTAGACCGCCCTCCAGACACACACGCACGCACACGCACACAAGCACAGTTTTTGCTTTGCCCCTCCTATAAGCCTGCCAGAGGTCCTCCATACTTCCCCAGACACTTCTTCAAAGGAAGCTCTCTTAGACTATTTTGCTTTATTGTTTTCCATCGCCTCCCCGCTACCTCCCACCCCCTACCCCCCCACCCCCCCACCCCCACCCATCCACCCACACCTCAGACTAATTCCTGCACCCGCTAGCCACCTCCCGAAGAGGACAAACAGTTCCACTCCCTCCCTTCTTCCTTCCCTCCCTTGCTCCCTCCCTCCTCATCCTCCTTTACTTCCATCCTTCCCCCGGATAGCCCTCACAGTCTTGCCCTTATATGTCCAGATCTCACTGCGCAGCAGGCACAGGAAGATACGGTTACCATGAATCTGTGTTATTGTTGCAGGGAGGCTCCTGTCAACACATTTGCTCCGCCCACTGAACTGAATAACAGAGTATAGAATTAGCACTAGTCTCCTAGGGTAGATTATCAAAGAGATCTTTTCAAGCTACCAACAAACCGGAAATTGAAAAACCTGAATTTCATGGCAATGCAGATAAAGAAAAAGAAAAAAAAAAGGAGGATTATAACAATCAGATGGTTGTCATAGCAACTCTTATGTATGATCCGTAGTATTAAGATGAGGATTAAGAATGACAGTTCTTCATGTTCTATCAATCCCTTGTTTTACATAGGATACCTAATTGAAGGAGTGACCTTTGCATTTTACCCTACATCCACCACAGCACAGTGTCCGAATGTTACATATTTATTGCACAGTGTGCATATATACCTTTATATACAAGATACATGTACATTACATGACCCAGAACCTCAACACTCCATACCATGACATCATATCCGGTACCGATGCCATGGCTGCAGACATTGACAGATTGGGTCACCCAGGGGAAGTCACTATTAGCTCGGTCCAGTCTTGCCAAAGGGGCAGACTGAATGGCTTCCGTCCATTGGCAAACCTGTTTAGTAATGTTCTCACTTTTCCTCCAGCTCCCCCCCTCATCCGTTCCTCTCACAATGCCTGGAAGTCGCCTAGACTCACACCTCCCTCAATGTTTTCTTAAATGTTGTTTTTCCCTCTCTTTTATTATATATATATATTTTTTTTTTTTTTAGGGGGGGTGTTATTCCTGATTGATCCGGTGTGCATCAAAACAAATAAAAGTGCACACGCACAAAGTCAACACCTCGTAAACAGAATGCTTCCGTCTCACATGTCTTATGAGGTTTATAGCCATTGAAATACATATGGGCAAATATATCTTTCATAAAGCATGTATGCATAGATGTATGATATCCCCCTGTTTGAGTAATATAGTTAATTTTCCCAATGTATTTTAATCACGCATAACATTCAAGGTGATTCACTTAACTTCAGTGCAAGACAAAAAATACATGAATAATCCATGAATTAATCTTTCGTATACTTCAATGTTCTATCCCCCTTGTCGCTCACTCGTTGTACAGATAGTACAGTTAGTTTGTTCCTAGACTAAGCAGAACCCTTCCTCTTTCAGTCCCAGTTCATAAAAGCACCCGATCTTAGGGAGGGTCAGCAGGTCTTCCCTCTGTGCAACCGCAGCTGTTTCTGCTGACACCTCTTATCTCATTCAGCCTTGACCGCTGGCTTGCAGCCTCCTTCAAGGTCTTCTACACCCCCTATTCAGGCTTTGATCTGAAGGAAATACTGCTAATGGGGCTCTTAAGCAGTGTGGTAACAGGCACTGTGTATAATGTGTGTCTATGTGTGTTTGTGAACCAGGTCGGTACAGTAGATGAGGTAACCTTCCACTTGTTTTTTAGTTATTGACAACCTTTGACCCCTTGTCCAGGCCTCCTCCTCCTACCCCCCCCCCCCCCCCCCCCCCCCCCCCCCCCGTCTCCTAGGTTGCTTATTATTGACGGATGTCCTGTGCGGGTGTTTTCATCTCTGTCTCTGGCCCCCTTTGCAGGATACATTCAGTGTTTGTGTGAAAGAGGGACGGAGAGAGAGAGAGAGAGAGAGAGAGAGAGAGAATGTGTGTGTGTATGCATGTGTGTTCCTCAGTTCCTGCACATCTGTCTACCCCATTTCATTCAGGCTACAGGACGATAGAGGGTGGGGGTGGTGGGTGGGGGGGGGTTGTTGTTCACACCAGGAGAGGGTTTCTTCCATTTCCACATGCGCACACACACACACACACACACACATATATACACACACAGACACACACACACACACACACACACTGGTTTCCTTCCTTCAAGTCTCCACAACATGTTAGAACCCCACACCCACACCCTTATGGCAGTTGGCCAGAACGTTCCGGAAGATCCCATGGAGCATCTCATAAACTCCACGTTTACCTAGATCTGTCACTATTGCTGCACACACACACACACACACACACACACACAGAAGCGCATAATTCAGACTCTTAAATGATTAACAAAGCTACAGGCTATATGTTCTAGCTTGATTGACAGATTTTCCATGAATGGTTTTGATTGAGGACGGGGGCTTGAGTGCACAAGCGTGTTCTCGCCAAACGCCGTGGGCAGGATGACTGAAAGGAATCCATGATAGAAAACCTGAAGGGGAATCACATGATGAGATGAGACAGCAAGGACAATAAGACCTCAAGGCAGTTTGGCATGTGGCTGTTGAGTTTGGGGGCACTGTTTGTTAGTACAAACGTGGAGGGTATTCTTCTAGTTTCCTTTCAGATGGTTTCCTCTGTCCTGGGGATATGGTGGAAGGGGAGGAAGGCGTTGGTGGTGAAAGGTCGGCATTGGTCAGGCTCACTCCTGGATAGCTCCGCACGTACCTTTCTGGTCCCATAGGGTTTCAACAAAGTGTGTTTTTCTCAACATGACACCAAAAACACACAAAACACACACACACTTTCCTGCTGGTGCTTGCTAAGGAGCAATGGGGTTACAAAAACTAATAGGCCACTAAAAATACTTGTGGGGCCAGAACTTTGGATCTGGCTCCAAGATCCTTTCCTTTCCTGCAGAGCTTCCAGGCTACGCGTGGGCCGTTGAGGAAAGAGGAAATGAGCGCCCCTGGTTTTATGGGGCTTCCTGTGCAACCTTATAAAGAGTCCTTTCCCTTTGGCAACCCTTGACAGAGAGGCTCAGACCCATTAGCCTGTAGGTTTGCCTTGATCAGAAGAGGTTCGTTGTGCAGACAGCAACTGCTGAGCTGAGGGTTGTTAGGTCAGCGCCGTGTGTGAAGGTTCTCGTCCCTGCTGGTCGGGGTGAGTGACAAAGAATAATAACGGATATTTTAAAAGGATACTGTTTAAAAAAAATCAGATTTCACGGTTTAATGATAACCTGCTTGGATGTACGTGGATATTCTGTTCAGTTGTTTGTACCTTGTCTCAAACTAAAGGTAGTTTTAAGCATGTGACCATGGGGATAAAAGTTCAGTTTTGTTCTTTTTTTCCTGATTTTAAGACAAATCTTAATTCTGATCAAAAGTAATTAGCAAAATTATAAAACTGCACTTGTACAGATGATATATGTATTCTACATTGATAGTGTGTGTTGTGTTTGGACAGTGATGGATTCTTGTGTTGCAGGTACGAGTAGGGAGCTGGTCTCACCTAATAGATGTCCAGGAGACCTTCGTCCACATAGTCTTCTGCAACAAGGTACAGTGACCAGTATTTCTCTCCTTCAGCATCATTCATTGTATTTGATCTTGTCCTAGCTTCCCCTGTAGTACATTGTGTTAAAAATTATGATATGTTGCTGTCCAGTTTTGAATTACACCCCAAATTCAGATACATCCTGTTCTCTTTATAAAAAAAAAATAGATGAGCAAGATGCAGGTGGTGGAAGGATACAGGGTCAGCGGCAGGCGTGAGGTGGCAGCTGAGGCAGCGGTGGAGGGATACGTGAAGGAGTTCACACGGCACTCCAACGACGTACTGCTGAACTTAAACGAGCTGAGGCACCGGAACATTCTGACGGACACCACCCTCTTGATTGGCACCACCCACTTGCGGGCGCACTGGGCAGTCCTCATCGCCTGCAGGTTGGCACAGACAACAGGGCCACAGACATTCCTTCAAGTCTCTAATCCCTCATCCGTCTTCCATCTTATTCTTCCTTTTTAGCTTTCACTCTCTTTATCCGCCTGCCATCTTCGCGTTTTATTTCCCTCCATTTTCCTGCCCTTTCCTGTTTCTATTTCCTGTTTTGCACACAGGACTCACTCTCCGTCATTCCTCTGAGGGACTGGTACTACTTGTCTTTCTTTAGAGATCTGTCTGTCTGTCTGTTTGTCTATCTAGGTATCTATCTAACCATCTGTCTGTCTCACTCTCTCTCACTCTCACTCTCTCTCTCTCTCTCTCTCTCTCTCTCTCTCTCTCTCTCTCTCCCTCAGTGGTTTCTTCTACTCCCTCTACTCACGGCGTGTGTCTGTCCCTGGGTGGGACAGCCCCGGGTCTGGAGGAGGCGGTCCAGCCATGACCCTGTCTCTCCCTGACTTCCTGGAGCCCAGCAGCGTGTCTCTCCTCCTGGACTTCATGTACACTTCCCGCCTGCCACTGACCCGTCGCACCGTCCCCGGCGTGCTCGCTGTCGCCACCTACCTGCAGATGGATCACGTGGCGGACGCCTGCAGGGCCTTCATGCTAGACAGGTGATGCTGAGGGACTGGGAGGAGGGAGGAGAGTGAAGAGTAGGGATGGTTTATTTCAAGAAAATACTAAACACTGAAAAGGTTCAGTATTCAGTTCAGTACTGAAAATACTGTCTGACAGCCAGATAGACACAACTCTTGGTTGGGTGATTGTGTGCCTTAGGCACTGGCACTGTACCAAATGAAAAACTTTGGGAGCAGTTTTAAAGTCTATTCAAATCTTCAACTTGACAGCAGCTTTGATTAATGAATAGAACATTTAGTTAAACTATTAATTCCCCTTGGGGAACCCACAGGTCACACTCAACCTTTTAAACCAAAACATGTTGGTCATGCTGGGCTCTAACTGTTTTGCACTTCTGGTTGGATGCTAACTGTATTTCGTTGCCCTGGACTTGTACCTGTGTAATGACAATAAAGTTGAATCTAATCTAATGTTGGGGGTTCAGTACATAGTGAATAAAATCTTTAGCATACAACTCTATTAAAAAATAACACACATTGCTTTTTGGTAGTGCTTGTTCCTCTATATTACAGTGACACAGCCCACCTGTGTGAAGTGTTGGGCTATGTGATCTGGCTGTGTCTAACTTGTGTATGTTGTTCTCCAGCGAGAAGATGTGTGTGACGCCTCCCTGGCCGGAGCTGGACTCCAGGGGGTCTCCAGGCCGTGTCACCCCTCAGGGAGGAACCCTGTCCACACCCTGGGTGAAGGGAAGAGGAGCGTGGCCCCCGATGTTGGCTCCCTCCCAGCCTGAGGGCTGCGTGCTTCCTGACTTGGCTAGGTGAGAATGTGCTGCATGTTGGTTTTCGACCCAATGAAGCAGAAGTGCGTTTGAATTTTAGAGATATCTGTGGTTGTGGTTCACAGGTTCGTGTGTGTGATTGTGCGCCTGTACCTGTGTGTGTGTGTGTGTGCGCGTTTGTGCATTTATGTGGATGTGTGTGTGTGTGTGGGATTGTAAATTTCAACACACATCTGCCCATCTGCCAAGGGGAATGTTTTTGTGTTTCAGTCCTTTGTCAGCAGATTACTTAGATCATTACAGGAGTTCCTTCCTTTCTTCGCAGAGTCCCAGGAGATTGCCTGGCCTCCGTGAAGCCAGGGACTTTCCTGACCTGCCAGTCCAGGTCACAGGAGCAGAAACTGGAGCCTGAGTCACCCCATCTGGGCTCCCCCACCCCCTCCCCCGACAGCCCCTCCCTCTCCAGCTGTCAGCCCAACTCTCCTGCTGAGTCAAACACCTGCAACCTGTCCAACCATCTTACGGCATGTCTCAGATTTAACTATACCAACAAGTCAACACAATGTGTTTAGTCTGGCATGGACCTGGCTACCCACTGGTTTATTGACTAACATATCAGCCATATTTTTGTTTTGCCTATAATATTGTGTTCATTCTTTTGGGCTCCCACACAGAGTGGGACCAAGCCCGCTTCAGACCCGAAAGTCTGCAACTGGAAGAAGTATAAGTATATCGTCCTCAACCCTCTTTGTGCTGTAACCACGGTAAAGGAGGAGGGGCCGGAGGAGGGGCTACAGCAGGCTGGCCACACTCCGGCTTCCGATAGGATGGACGTGGTGCAAAAACCACCTGGGGAGGCGTGGCCTGGGGATGAGCTGGGCCAAGACAGGTAAACACAAACACACCAGCTCAGCCTTAACAACATCAATACATTCAGAACTGCTATTAAGTTTAGGTATTGAGTCTAAAACAGGGAGTCAGGTGGCTCAATGGTTAAGGCGTTGGGCTTGTGATCAGAAGGTTGCAAGTTTGATTCCCTGCTGTGGCTACGTGATGTTGTGTCCTTAGGCAAGGCACTTCACCCTATTTGCCTTAGTGGGAATGTCCCTGTACTTGCTGTAAGTCGCTCTGGATAAGAGCATCTGCTAAAGGATTAAATGTCAATGTAATACCACCATTGTATTCTGGCAGTAAAACAATGTTTTTTCTCAGGCAGGGGCAGGCTTCCTGTTGTGATGTCACTGGCCGAGTTCTTCCCCTGGTGGCCACCAACCTTGTCCCATTAGAGCACAGAATGACACCTAAGGATCCACCAGCTCCCCGTCGCCGTCAACACCCAATCAAGTGCGAGAGCTACTGTCTGCCCCTGTGTTACTCTGGCAACGTGGGCGGGCCTAAACCGGTCTGCACAGGTACAAGCATGGTCTTCTAGTAAAGCTTGACGTGTCAAAGGGGGACTGTCAGTCACTTTCAAAGGGGACTGTCAGTCATCATAATCATAATACCACATCACATGACATTTATTTCAAAAGTGTAAGCTCACTGCTAAATTGGCCCTCCCTCGGCTCTTGTCACTGGATTTTCTCCAGGAGATAAACCATATCGCTGTGACGTATGCGGCGCCCAGTTTAACCGCCCAGCCAACCTGAAGACTCACTCTCGGATCCACTCCGGAGAGAAGCCGTACCGCTGCGACACGTGCGGGGCGCGCTTCGTTCAGGTGAGCACGCGTGTGCGTGTGGTTCATGTGGAGAAGTCAATCAATAACCAGCGTGAAACAGCGAGACACACTAATCGATACAGACTGTTAAATGCAGTTGGTGGATGTTCATTTGTGTGTGTGTGTGTTCTGTCAGGTGGCCCACCTCCGAGCCCATGTTCTGATCCACACCGGGGAGAAGCCGTACCCCTGCCACACCTGTGGCACCCGCTTCCGTCACCTGCAAACCCTGAAGAGTCACCTCCGCATCCACACTGGAGAGAAACCTTACACTGTGAGTACACACACACACAAACACACACCCGTCATCGACACAGACGCACACAAGTCACTGACTCACACATGCCCTACGCCGAGAGCTGAAGTGTCCCATCTCCCCTTCTAACAGTGCGAGAAATGCGACCTTCACTTCCGCCACAAGAGTCAGCTCCGCCTTCACCTGAGACAGAAGCACGGAGCCGTCACCAACACCAAGATCCGCTACAAGGTCCTGGCCGACCCCTACCAGCCAATCCCACAAGCCTGTTAAAGACGTATCTCTAACTACCGTAGCATTTCCTGTTTGGAAACCTGACAAAGCCTTTTTAAAATCCTGACTCCCTCTCATGTCAAAGGTCTGCTGTTCTGTGCTTGTTCTGTTTGCCTGGGGTTCTTCTGTGTTCCGTGCCTGTATTGAACGGCTTGGGTTATGTTACGAAATACCTGCAAATGTTCCCAGCATTCTGCCAGAAGAACATGAGCTAGTAGTGTCATCTATCATTGACAAGCTATGTGTCAAGTCCAACGTTGGAACATGTTGGGGGGATGGGGGGGGGGGGGGGTGTGCAGGGGGGTGCAGGGGGGTTCACCTGTTGTTTTGAAACGTTGAGAAGATTGTTGAGGGTAAGTGTAGAAAGACTGGGGAAGTAGTACAAGTAGGAAAGAGAGGAGGATTTGAAGAGAGAGAGAATTTGAAGACGGACAGAAGGGGCAGTAAGGGTGTTAGAAGGATCAAGTATGTTGCACTGAGGGACATATTTCCAATGAAGGTTTTGGGTGGGTTTGTTTTTTCTTTTCTAATATTAGCCTCTTTGGTTTGCTTGACATTCCAATCAGGTTCAATGTAATTGTCCCACTTATATTCAGCAAGTACGTGGACACCATTAAATGGCCTTTTAGTTTAACTGTTTTAATTTTTAAATCCGTGGCCTGGTGCCTGCGTGCTGTATGAAAAGTATCCTTTGACAAATATGTCATGTGGAACCGAATGTTTTTTCCAAATGGATTATATTTAAGTGCAAGAATACTTTTTCGTAAACATTGGTGCTTTTTAATAATGTATTTCACAGTCCAAGCAGGCAAAGGACTTTATTCTCTTGTATATGAGGGATTGTTTAGATTGTAGAGTTGAAAACTAGAGCAACTGTATAAAATGGTGAGAAATGATACTGATAGTGAAAGTGTTATTATGTTCTTTTGCTGGGCAAAGACTGGTGTTTTATACAAATTAAATTAAACCAATTACCCATCCACATCTGATGTGTTGTGTTGAAGCACCAGTTCTCCGCTATGGAACTTGTGGAGTCGTCGTGACTGCATGGAATGTGGTTTGGACTCTAGTTTGTACCACAACAGTTGAATCTAATCTAATCTAGTTTACATTCTCTGTAAATTATAATGTCTTTCACTCTCTTATCTATTGCATGACTATGTCTACCCCCCCCCCAACCCCCCACCCCATTATTTCAACTTCCAAGCTAAGCTCTCTCATTGCATCTAACCATCCCTCTCTCCTCCCCTCCCTCCCTCCCTAGACTTCCTTCCGTCAGCTAACCCTTCAGTCTTCCATGACTCATGTCTTGGGCCGCAGTGGCTGTAGCTCCTTAACTGGGCCCGCCTCTGGGTGTCGGTACTGGGGTAGGAACAATGGGGACTGCCTGGCACCTGTTTCCGGTAGGGCTCTGATTTACAAACACGCTCGTTGCTTCACGCCCAAGGAGGTTCTTAATGCAAGAACACCCCCCCCCACACGGTAATGTGTGTCAGCAAGTACTTTCCTGTATTGAATAGGATGAGGAGGAAGAGGAGGAGGAGGAGGAGGAAGAGGGGGGTTGCCAGACCTACTTAACTCTCTCACCCTCTGACAACCCTGACTTGGTGGGCAGAGAACATTGAAACTCTAGGGAAATGAGGTTGTGTGGGGATTCCAATCCCCCCCCCCCCCCCCCCCCACACACACACACACACCCACACACACTCAAACACACAGGCACACACATATTATTAAGATAGTAGAGCACAATACACCTACATAGTGTCTGTATTAAGAGTACCAGGACATCCATAACAACTGATTTAACGTTCATAAATAAAATATTGTAATCAACAAATAAATAATTTTGTGAAGGCTTGGTTTCCAGTTCAAATGAATGTTTAGTGTTCACTGTTCTGTTGTATAAGTAGAAATACACTGTAATAATACATGACACATTGGGATGTGTCACAGCGGGATCAACGGATTTGTAGGTCAAGGGTCGGATTGTGGGTCGGTTGGTTAACCAATAACTGGAGAATTGCAGTAGGCTTTCCTTAAACCGGCCTCAGACATTTATACAGCATGATGTAACCCTTCCCCACAGGCACATGGCTGAACCGGCTCTGTCTCGCCGGCGAGGTGCGCCTGAAGACAGGGAATATCTCAAGCTGTAACCCGCCCATCTCTTCATCCCCAGCTCTTCATTTATGAAAGGGATGTCTAGATTATCCGTCATATTCATGACATACGCATGGCTCTCTTGTTGAACGGGTTTAACAGCAGATCGGCATATGGGTGAGTGTCAGACTACCATGCACAACGTACACACGAGATATGCAACTCGTAAAGGTTTATTGGCGTTCACTGGTCAGATAGTCAGTGCAGTAGTTTACGACCATATCGTGCAGGCTCAGATTAATTAATTATTTTGACTGTCGCCTCATTTATGAGGAATATTCTGGTATAACGGCTATACATTTACTGTTTAACAGTCGGTTTTCCGTATGATACATACAGTATGCCAAATGTCCATGATAATATATTTATATATAATATAATATAATATAATATAATATAATATAATATAATATAATATAATATAATATAATTGAAAATTAGGGTTCTTCGAGAGATGGGTTTGTTTAGATTAGAACCTTAAATGGAAATCCCACTGGACAAGTGAATATGATAGGGGGGTAGTAAGGCGCTGGCTGTAAAGAGATCATGTGAAACTCTGCAGTCTGCCTTCTTATCACATTGTAAGGGAAATTAGTAACACATGATATATGTATTCTGATGCACGCTGTCATCTGATAACTAAACTCAACTGTGATCAGGTGAGGCTACAATGGACACTGTTATAGGACTATAGTCGAAATAGCCGGAGACAGTTGGCTGTCATATTGGTCTGTAAACGTGGTTGCACATCAAAGACTGAAAGAGCGTCTGGACAGGGGAGGGTTTTACTCCCTCTAATCTGTCCCACTGAGGTCACACAGTTCGTTGGAAACCGTTAAAGAGTTATGGAAAGTGTTGAAACACAACTGTACCACTGTGCATTTGAACTTGTACCGTATAAAAGCACCATGCCATAACACCTGTACTTAGTTCAGCCTAAACGTTCAGCCCGCACCGTGGTGGGACTTGAACTATTCAGCTCAATCATCTTTTCCATCCACTTCATCCAGGGAATGATTGAACAAGGAACACTGATTATTGGTATGTGAGGGTCAAATTTCCCTATTGTACTCAACTATGTTGTTACTGTTTTTGTCAAATTCATTAGTTTCATTTTCAATAATCTTTGTGATATATATAGGACTATTTTAGTCTATACAACTGCATACTTATTTATACCAAAGTTAGATAGGACATTTGTGTTTGTGTGGACATGGGTTTATGACTAAGAAACTGAGCCACACTTGGATCTTAGTCAGGTCAGGTTGACCTCCATGTAACTATTTAACTAGATCGCCTCTGAGACACTGAGACATCGCCTCTGATACACACATAGACACACTGCTTCTAGAGTGAATCTTTAAGAAATTATTTGCGGATGCTTTTTGCTATTGTGAGAGATTTTTTTGGGGGGGAAACAAAACAACCAAGGAACAGGAATAGGAAATACCATCAGAAGGCTCTGTTACCCATCAGGAATGTATCTTGGGTAAGGGCAGAGTTAGAGCAAGTTCTGACTGTTAATCCATTTGTCATTCACCTCAAGTACCTCTCGGCATTCATCGACAGGCTGCTACGAAGTTCTCATTCTCTCTGTGAAGCCCTCTGTGCTCCTGAAAAAGAGTTAAACAAATACGAATTTGATTCGTTTCATCATAGAATCCATCTGCCTCTCTCTCACTTCCTCACTCCTAGCGTCTTCCAGGGCTTTGACACCGACACAGTTACGTGAAGCGTCAGTCAAACGACCAGTAAGGCTTCTCAGTCAGACTAACCCACTGTCTCTACCCAGCTTAACTCTTCCCCAGTCATGTCCAAGCTCCAGCCCAGGCCTGCGTCTCCCCCGGAGGCCATGCCAGACGGGGGGTGGGGCTGGGTGGTGGTGGGGGCCCTGTTCGTCAGCTCGGCCCTGGTGTTCGGCCTGATCCGCAGCCTGGGGGTGTTCTTCGTCGAGTTTGTCCGGTACTTCGATGAGAGCGCCCAGGTCATCTCCTGGATCACCTCCATTGGGTTGGCAATGCAACAGCTGGTCAGTAAGTATTAGCGGAACAGGCAGGTGTGTGTGGATGGAAGCACGATCCTATGAAATAATTTTTTATTGTATCTTAAATTGGGTGTTTGTTAGGTAGGCTAACAAGACATTTGTGTGCGTGTCTGTGTGTGTGTGTCTGTGTGTGTGTGTGTACTCCAGGTCCTGTAGGAACAGCACTGTGTAACGCCCATGGTGCCAGGCCTGTGGTGATGATGGGAGGGTTCCTGTCTGGATTGGGCTTCGTCCTGGCTTCCCAGGCCACCTGTGTCACACACCTGTACCTCACCATGGGGGTCATCTCAGGTAACACACAGATACTACGCAACCCCCTGCAGGTAATATGTAATCTGAATGTACTATTTCAACTCGTATATATATAATGCTTTCTACTCTCTCTTCGCCGTCCGTTCCTCTCTATCTCTCTTCCCCCATCTCTCTTCTTCCCTTGTCACATTTATCCACATCTCTCCCCCCACCCATCTTGTCCTCCTCTCCCCCTCCTCGCCTCTCCTCCACCAGGCTCGGGCTGGGCGCTGGTCTTCACCCCCACTGTGGCGTCGGTCATGCAGTACTTCACGCGGCGCCGCTCGCTGGCCATGGCGATGGGCTTCACCGGCATCGGCCTCTCCTCTTTCGCCTTCTCGCCGCTCTTCCAGCTGCTGGTGGACATGTACACCTGGCGGGGGGCCCTGCTCCTCCTGGGGGGGCTCAGCTTTAATATGGTGGCCTGCGGGGCCCTCATTCGGCCCCCAGGGGGGCCCAAGGTGGTGGTGGTGGTTGAGGTACGGAGAAGATGAAGGGATTGTAGACAGGGGAAGCAAACAGGATGAGTGAATGAGGGATGACCAGCAGAGGTCTGTGTGTGGATGATGTTCAGCTGGTCATGTGGTCTGAAAGAAGATGATTGGCTGGTTTTTGTTTTTGCTGTTTGGAATGAGAGCAGAAATTTGGAGGAAAGTATTGTTGGGTGTGTCTCTCTTGCTCTGTAATAGATTGACTTACTGCTCTGTTTTGCTCTCCCTCTCCTTTCCCATGCCCTCAACATCTTCTCCCCACGTCCGTCCCTCCTTCCATCAGTCTGACGCCCCCTCCTCTACCTGCTCCTCCGCCCTCTCCAAGGCCTACTCCTACCTGGAGCTCTCCCTCCTCTTCCAGAGGCCCTTCCTCACCTACAGCCTGGCCATCACCCTCTTCAACTTCGGCTACTTCGTACCCTACGTGCACCTCGTGGCCCACAGCCGCCTCGAGGGTTTCTCTCAGTATCAGGCCGCCTTCATCATCTCTGCCACCGGCGTCACCGACATCGTGGGCCGCCTGGTGTCCGGCTGGTTGTCGGACATGGGCCGCCTGCGTCTGCCCCACATGCTGTGCCTGTGGACGGGGATGACGGGGCTGTTTCTGCTGCTGGTGCCGCTGGGTTCGTTGGGCGGCTCTTACCCGGGCCTGGTGGTGGTCAGCCTGGCCTACGGGTTCTGCTCGGGCGCCATGACTCCGCTGGTGTTCTCGGTGGTGCCGGAGATCGTCGGCATGCAGCGCACGATGGGCGCCCTGGGCCTGCTGCAGCTCATCGAGAGCGTGGGAGGCCTTCTGGGGGCGCCTCTGTCAGGTGAGGGGGGAGAGGGGGTGATGGGTGTCTGTGTGGGAGGGGAGGAGAGGGGCTATGGGCAAGGAGGAAGGGTTGTTTGGCAAGGTAAGGGTGGACTTCTGTGGGAGCGTAATTCTGAAGAACATCAGATTAGAGGGCTATTAAAGCTCCCTTTGACCATAGCGTCAGTTCTCTCTCTCTTCTCTTCTTCAGGTTTTCTGAGGGACGTTACTGGTAACTACACAGCCTCCTTCGTAGTGGCAGGCCTCTTCGTCCTCCTGGGCACCATGGTTACGACCATGCTGCCTCACTTCTTCTCCTGTACGACCCCGCCTCCCCTGGCGAGCCTGAGGACCTTTGGCCAGGACGAGAAAGACACAGAGTCTGCACTGATGAATCCCCCCCTTTCCTCCCTCACAGGGGGACTCAACCACCTGGACAGCCTCCCGTTCTCTGACCCACAACTGGGCCGCAGCGGCCTTAACCTGGACCGGGACGACATGCCTCTGAAACAGAGCAGGACCGAGGTCCACAACAACTGCTGATTTAAGCATGTCTGACAGGACCCTCCATCAGCCAATGGCATCGCTGCCATGTTGGATAGGCCTTGCTCCATTGGAGGGCTTGTGCTTCCTGTCTGTTGCAGCTGCACACTTGTGGTGCTGTGGGAAAACCCTGTATGTTGCCTTAACTAATCTTTCTGTGCCAAGAAGCACTGGATTCAGAACATTCCTGCTCAGGAAAAACACACACACTCAAAAACAACCACTGTCCCTGTTTACATACACGCGCATGGGAAGTATCACTCTGGTCTAGAACGGTTCACTTGGGAGTTCTACTGCGGCGGATTGCAGAACTGGGCCCGTATCGGTTCTGCTTTTGCGTGTCTTCTCATGCAACTGTCCCTGAATGGAGATTGGGAACTGGCTTTCTTTTTGGGTTCTTCCTCACAGAAGTATCCCAGGATTCAGTCTTAGAAGTTAGGTTAGGTCAACTGTCTTGACATTTGCTTTTAAGGTGCTGGAATCAAATTCATGACAAAGGTTTATCTCAGGACAGCCTCACCACCATCAGTTTTTACAATCAATTTTCCGTCATATAGACTATTGCTGTTCCAAAGCTTAACTGTCAGCAGTTGAGCAATACAAACCAAATGCCAAGTGTCCTTTGGAAAACATTTTTCTATTTTATTTGATTTTTATTTATTGGTTTTAATATCTATTCCCATCACAATGTAGTGTTTACATTACTTTGATGGAGGAGAAGGAGGTGTGTGGATAGGGCGAGTTGCTTATCTTTAGTTAAAGTGCAGAGTACAGATTACTAGGATGTCACCTGTTCTCTTGCATGTGGGGCAAAGGGACAGTGACCAGCAGGGCGGTCACTGTGCCCCAGAGTCCTTACTGGTGAACCCTTCACCCTGGGAATGATTGACTGTCCCCAGATGGACTCTGTGCTACACTACAAAAAAGTTAAACAAGGTTAGCATGTTGTCCTCCTTTATATATCTGGTTCTCTGCCAGCTCTGATGGGAATAAGCATTGGAGGTCCAGGTTTGGGGAGTGGGAGTAAATCTTAGCATGTGAGCTTTAATACTCTTGAGTGCCTGAGAAGCAAGAGATTCAACAAACAAACCCAAGCCACATGCCATGGGATAAAGCTAGCAGTACATTCTGTCCTGACCCCGCCCCCCAAAACAATGACTATTTTAGGACTTTTGCAACTTACTATATATTGTGTGCACTAGATTCATATCCAAAACCAACTAGATATAGCCTACACTGTAGCTTTCATAGGTACAAGTATGTTTTGACCGATTCATTGTACACACACTGCCTACAGTGTAAGATGATAGTGTTCTGAATAGGTATTCTTGCATATGTAGTCATGTAGTCACTTCGATTGTGAGGTTTTGGTCTGACAGATTCATGGCCAGTTCATCTTGGTGAGTTGTGTAAATTTGACATGGGACATTTTAATGAGCAGATGTCTCTTTTTGACACTTTTAAAGGTTACCTCATTAGCTTTGTTGAAGAACCTGTTTTTTTACAGAGCCTTTGCTACAAATCAACTATACCTTATGTGCTATATATGGACATTAGATGTTCACATTTGAGGTAATTTTGTGTACCTTTTTAATAAAAATCAAGTTCTCTATTATGCATAGCAACTTCTTGTTTTGGTCCCACATGAGAGCTTAACAAATATCACCATCTAGTGGATGCTGATAGTCAAGATATATGTCTAACCAGGCATCAATATCTTCACCCATTATAAAAAACTCTCACAATGAAATCAAATGCACATTATTATCTCCCATATAAACTGACCATGTGACGGAATAATATTTTTTATTTTTGAAACATTCCCAGTACCTCTGGCAGTCGATAAAAACAACCTAAATCAACACATTAACATATATCCTGCAACTTCATCCAATAAACAAACAAACAATCAAAGCATTATTTTTTTATGGGAAACCAAATTAAATGAAGACATGTTGATGATATTGTGTCATTATGTGCGTACTATCCACTGCTGTGAATGGTTTGATTGGGATATTTCTCCCTAGTTGACGTTTGTGTTCCCACTGGACAAAGAACACAACATCCTCACTGTTAGGCTGAAGTCATCCCAGCTGGGAGGTGAGCGAACACAGCCAGCGAGCGTGTGTGAGCGAGAGAGAGAGAGGGAGACCGACAGAGAGAGAGAGACAGAGAGAGAGAGGGAGAGAGAGAAGGTTAAGGGAGGCCATACAGTGGAATGTCTGTAGCTGCAGCTGCTTACATGCATACATCTGTGCTAAACATGCGTCTGTGTTACCAGCACAACACATCTGCACGTCTCTGGAATCAATTTGAAACGACCAAGACCTATCGAGGAGGCCCATGCCACCACACTGAGGACTGGGGACTGAGGACTGAGGACTGGGGATGGACTGGGGACTGAGGACTGAGGACTGGGGATGGACTGGGGACAGAGGATTGGGGATTGGGAACTGAGGATTGAGGGCTAGGGAGTGAGGACTGGAGATGGACAGGGAACTGGGGAGTGAGGACTGGAGACGGACAGGGGACTGGGGACTGGGAACCGGCTACGGCAGCTTTCAAATCTTGAAGTCGGTACTCCTCCGCTTGAGCTTCTCTGGGTTGTTGGAGGCCATATGTGAGAAGTCCCTGAAGATGTCATTGTACATCTCGTCACCTGGGGAACAGAGGAGGGGAGACATGAAACACATGATAGAAGGTCAAGTCCAGGAAATCAGCTTACATCTCAAACAGGAAGTCTGCCATGCTTGTTTCGCTCTCTCAGTGCACACGTCCTAACCAGGGACTATGAATAGTTCCACATTCCACAGACTCCTTCTACTCTGCGTCATCAATACAGGCGTGAAAGCAACAATTCTGCACACGTATGTACTGACACACACACACACACACTCATGCTTACAGACACGGCACACACACTTTACCTGTTGCTCTGTCAGGCATGACGGGGCAGGACACACACTGCAAGCTGAGGCTTTCCAGCCATCTCAGTGGACTGGAGACATTAGCACACACACACTCAGACACACACACGGCGAACAGCGAACAGCACATGGACCACATGAGGTCACATACAACTGCCCAATCAGCATTGACGTCGCGCTTAACCCCAATTCCAGTGGGATTGTACGATTACAACTGTTTGACAGGTCATCTTCGTTTAAGCTGAGGGTGACTAAAAGTGACTTGGCAGGTATTTTGAGGGCGACCTTCATAGCAGATTTAAAAAAGTTGGCAGTTGTCCAACGCAAGCAGCAAGTGTTTGAGCAGAGCTGTATGTCACAGGTCCAAACTAAACAAAGCTGTGAGGTGAGTCTTCGAGGAAAATGGAGAAGCTCCTGGGTTTGTCCTCACAGGGATGTGGATCATCGCTCCTGACAGTTGGGCCTTGAGCACAAGCAAGCGCACAAATTAACCAAATGAACAGGATCATAACTTGAAGCACAACATTGTGGACGAACAGGAAGCAGTGTGAAAAGCGTACAATTGCAAAAGAGATTCAAATGGCCAGCGGACACCCAAATTAGGTTTTGAATTCATCTTATGAAAACGGTTTACGGTTGCTTGGTAACCCAAGTGGAAAGATGTGTACACACACACAGCAGAAAGTTCATGCATAAAAACAATAAAACAAACATACACAAACACACAGTGTTCACAAAGCCCACTCGACAGCCGAAAATACTGAGCTTAAACAAGTGCAAGACAACTTCTTATTTTGCTCAACATCAAAGTGCCGTGGGTGGATGGGTGGGCATTGTTACATAAACGCCCCCTCTCTCTCTTTCTATGCACGTCCTCTCATCATTGTCCTCAGATTGTGTTTCTCTCCCTGTTTTCTCGCTCATTTTTGAAGCTACTCTTCTTCTCCTCTCAGGCGTTCTGCTGTGGCCTCAGAGTTTCTCTCAGCCCACACAGTGGACATAGACTTGACCCTGGCCTTCTGATCTTCCATTTTCTGTTGTAGAACATCCATTTTTCACTGGAAGCCTTTGTACAACGAAAAAATTTATAAAAAAACCCCATTCCCTCCAAGTTCAGCCAATGCTTCCCATTAGCCGGTGTGAAGTGTTTGAACTTTGCCGGCGTCCGTGCCTCCTCTACCCTCATCGCCCCCCATGACTCATTCTGCGCCCCCCCCCAGGGCCCACCCGCTCAAGTGGTTCATAAGAGCCTGGAGGCTCTTCCTGGTTTGGCCAATCCCACTTCCTGTCCCCCCGCCCTCTCCCCCGCTACCCAGGCCCCCCGAGTGACCTGGTTGGCCAAAGGCTCCGTCCATCTCGCGCATCTCCTTGTTCATCTTGTGCAGCCTCAGCCTGTTGAGGAAGAGACGAGGCATGAGGATCCACACGGTCATCCAAAGGTTCCTCTCACAGACGCTCACAAAACACCAAATGTACAGAAAAGTTTTCATTCACAGCCCCCGCTCCCTCTTCCTCCCATCACACACTCTCCTCCTCCTCCTCCTCCCCTCCTCATCATCCTCTCTTCTCCTCACTCACAGTGTGACGATGTCAGCGTTGGCCTCGTCTACAGCGATGGTGATGGGGTCTTTCTGGTCCTTGTCCCTGGCATTGTAGTCTGCTCCTCTCTTCAGGAACAAACACACCAGCCTGAAGAGCCCCAGCAGTCGAAGTTAGTGTGTGTGTGTGTGTGTGCTGAACGAAGCTGTAATGTTAAATAAAAAGAGATGGAGAGAGAGGTGGGGGGGAGAGAGAGAGTGTTCAGCCCTTCCTACCCTGTGTGTCCCAGTATGGTGGCGTGGTGCAGAGGACCTCTCCCATTGTTGTCTGCCTGGTTCACATTGGCTCCATTCTGGAGCAGGAACTCACATGCCGCCAAGGCATTCTGGGATGCAGGGGAAGTGTAAGTACAGGACACACACACCCACCCACACACACACCCACACACACACACACACCAGCTCACCGATGTGACTGCCTGGATGAGCGGGGTGCTGGCCTGCTCGATGGCGTTGACCCAGTTGACGTCAGCGCCGTGGGCCAGAGCGTCGGCCATGACAGGGAAGTGCTGCAGGGCGGCCGAGCGGTACAGCAAGGCCCCGGGGTGAAGGCCACTAAGGTCCTCCTCTTCCTCCTCATCTGGGGAGCCAAGCAGGCATGTTAGGGGAGGGCTCAGCTGGTCTGGTTCCAGCCAATGGGAAAGCGTTCGGTGTGTGTGAAGGTTGATGGGTAAGTATGGCTTTTAAGTGTGTCTTTGTTTTAACGGGGTGTGTGTGTGTTCCACCTTTGTGGAAGGTGGTATTGTTCTTCTGGACAAGGTCGCTTGGACTTATCCCTGAGAGAAAAGAGAGAGAGAGACACAAATGACACAACTACCGGTTTATTCTGCTGATTACTACAATACCCACACACAGGGGTGTGTCTGCTTTATTATCTTTATTATCTGCTCTGTCAGCATATGTTTGTGTGTGTGTTTGGAGCATACATATGTGCCTTGGAGTCCATGCATGCAGATGTCCATGCATGCAGAAATCCTCTTTCGTTTTCCTTTGCGTGTGTGTTTGTGTGTGTTTTTTGGGCCTCGAACCTGTGAGCCGGGGCAGGGTGGTGCGGGAGGGTTTGGGTTTCAGAACCGGCCTGGGGGCCAGGCCCTGGGTGTTGGTCCGGTTCCGCCGGGCGCTGGAGCGACGCAGAGGGGGATTACGGCCCGTTTCCGGAAGCTTCTGGATGAACTTCTTCTCTACGTATTTTGAGCGAATCCAGGACTCCTTATCCCCTCTAAGGGGGAGGGGGAGAGAGAGAGAGAGAGAGAGAGAGAGAGAGAGAGAGAGGGAGCATGTGAGAGAGAGAGACAGAGAGACAGAGAAAGAGGCAGAGAGAATATAGGGTTAACAACTAAAAAAAGCATGTGACCATAGAAGCCTTTCCACTTTCAAGTATGAACCACCAGGAAACTGAAAACACATGCGAGGAAACACACAGCTGCAGAGCACGTTTCCGGGGGACATTTTAGTTACGACACCAACCAATCATGTACCTGTGCAACTTCCTGTCTGTGCAGCACGCAGAGAAGAAAAGAGGAAGTCAGAAAACTGAACTAAAGCTGATGCTGTTTGATCAAATAGAGGAGTAGAGAAAGAGGAATAAGTTACTGAGCAACCGACTTTGATTATTGATAAAGAACCGTGTAAACATGTAGCAAGCGACACTACAGTTTCTAAATGTGTGCTTGCAATGACACCCTGTATCCACCGGAGGGGACCAAAGAGCACATTTCTGGGTCTGAGGAATGAGGATGAAGGTATAGGGAAATGTTCTTCTTACCTGGGGCTGGAGGGTTGGGGCTTCTTGATGGTGATCTCATCAATGCGCGCTTCGTAGATCCGGTTGATGGCCGTGTTTCCCAGCTCGCACATCAGCTGCGAGAAGTGAAGGGGACCATGAACACATTAGCACAGGGAGAGGGGGAGGGGGTGAAATGGAAGGGGAGGTGCGGCCGGCAGTCCATCAGACGTGCCAGGTGGCGGCGCTCACCTTGACCAGCTCAGGCTCCCAGGAGTCCAGCGTGAGAGAGCGTACTTTGGAGAAATGAACTCCCAGACTCCTGTCAAAAGGCAGGGGGGGGGGGGGGGGGGGGGGGGGGGGGGGGGTGGTGAGATGTTCTAGGCCAGAGGTCCCCAACCCTGGTCCTCAAAAGCCACAGTCCTGAATGTTTCAGCTGTTTCCCTACTCCAGCACACCTGATTCTGATCATGAGGCTTCCGCAGAGCTTGATAAAGACCCAGTCATTTAAATCAGGTGTGCTGGAGCAGAGAAACATCTAAAAACATTCAGGACTGTGGCTCTCGAGGACCAGGGTGGGGGACCACTGGCCTAGGCTGTGTGTGTGTGTGAGTGTGTGTTCACAAACGACGCATTAAGAAAGAGAAACATGGAGAAAGGGCGCCGATCGAGAATTCCGCATTCCGCACCTGTGAATTCCGGAGCAGACGATGCAGAGGGTGATGCCCAGGTTGATGGAGGCCCACTCTGGGCCAGCCTCCCCACAGTCACAGCACTGCCTGTTCCCTGGGGTTGACTGCACCTCCAGCAGGGCATCGCAACTAGGCTTGTCCTGCTCGCCGCACACACCCACTCCCACACTGCCTGCAGACACCGAGCTACAGCGCTCCCTCTGAGGCACGCACACACACACACACACACAGTTAGAGTGGAAGTTTGCTATTTTTCTCCATAGCATATTTTTCAGTGTGTGTGTGTGTGTGTGTTCTTATAGGGCTGTGCGTGTGTGTGTTCTTACAGGGCTGTGTGTGTGTGTTTTCACAGGACTGTGTGTGTGTGTTCTTACAGGGCTGTTTGTGTGTGTGTTCTTACAGGGCTGTTTGTGTGTGTGTTCTTACAGGGCTGTTTGTGTGTGTGTTCTTACAGGGCTGTGTGGGTCTTCTCTGTGGTCCTGGAAGGCTGAAGCTATGCTGTTCTGAACGGCACTGATCCATCCCTGCTGCTGCCTCTCTGAATCTGCCTGCAACAGACAGCTCCTACACACACACACACGCACGCACACACACACACGCACACACACACACGCACGCACACACACACACACACACACGCACACACGAGGGTGGGAATACAGTACGCAACAGTCCTTAGAGTGGGTCTTTATAATCAACACACATGACTGGAGACTCACTTGGAAGGGGAGACCACTTCAAAGCAGAATCGCCTCTCATTGTCAGCGCAGGGTTTGACAGTACACAAACGCAAATCCTCGACTACGACAGTAGGCTGGTCCTGGGACAGAGATAGGTCAGAATGTATATGAATATGGTCTGTGTTGACGTGTTTGAATACGTTTCGTATTTTTCCTTTTTGAACGTGTTAACCTTTGCTATTAGAACGCAGGCAAAATAAAGCTGGACCCTCGAAAGATTCACCTTGAACTTCTTCTGATAGACCAACTGGTTTCGTTGAATGGAGAACCAACGCCTGGTGTAGGGAGGAGAGATGAAGAGTAAAGAGATAAAAAATGTAGCCTTCTGAGTCTTTGGGATTCAAGCCACACAAGCGGAAAACCCTTCTTTGTTAGTCTGATAAAGGCCGGTGTCTGGACCAGGGATGAAACAAAGAGAATTGGGGAGAAGGAGAGAGAGAGGGATCGGTAGAGAGAGAGCAGGGCGGTCATACTAGATGCTATGAAAATGATGAATGTGGAACCAGACGAAAAATGAGAGAGGAAAGAGTGAAACAACCAATGTGTGTGTGTGTGTGTGTGTATTTATGTGTGTGTGTGTGTGTGTGTGTGTGTTTACCTGCTCCAAGTCTTAAAAGCATTGCTGGCTCTCTTGTAAAGGTAGCCCTCCATAGCAATACCATTAGAAGCATCAGCTCTGAAATCCATGATGGAGTCATCGTATGACACATCCTAGAAAAACACACAGTCACACACACACACAGTCACACACAAAGTCACACACACAGTCAGTCACAAACACAGTCACACACAAAGTCACACACACAGTCAGTCACAAACACAGTCACACACACACAGTCACACACACAGTCAGTCACAAACACAGTCACACACACACAGTCACACACACAGTCACACACAAAGTCACACACACAGTCAGTCACAAACACAGTCACACACAAAGTCACACACACAGTCAGTCACAAACACAGTCACACACAAAGTCACACACACAGTCAGTCACAAACACAGTCACACACAAAGTCACACACACAGTCAGTCACAAACACAGTCACACACACACAGTCACACACACAGTCACACACACAGTCACACACACAAAGAAGGAACATCAGTATAGAGATACAGCGTGTGTCATGCGTTCCTGATTCATGTGTTCATGATCTCCAGTCATGGTCAAGTGTTTACTTTTTTCTTAATGGCGGCATGTCTTTGTTCCATGTCTCTCTTCTCTCTAGCGGAGTTTAACACCAGCTGAGTGTGCTGTAAGAGAGAGAGACAGAAAGAGAGAGAGAGACAGAGAGAGATACAGGGAGAGAGAGAGAGATAAAAAGATAGAGGACACACTTAATGAAACTAGTCGAGAAAAAATAAAACACATTAACAAGGCCCACTTTCAGGCTCCCATCTCTCTCCATGTATTTTTCCTCAGTAGTGTCCTTCCATTTTGCATAGCTGCTTACAGATCATCCATAAATAGTTGCCTGCACTGTGGTATGTGTAATTTACTGATGTTACTTCAGAGTTTACGAGAGAGAGAGAGAGAGATAGAGAGAGAGAGAGAGAGAGAGAGAAAGACAGAGAGAGAAAGACGGGGGGGGGAGACGCAGAGAGGGAAGTAAAGATGGGAAGCATCCGATGTTGTTCAGCTCTCAGGTGGAGGTCAATAACCTACATGGGGCTTCCTCTTCCTCTAAAGTGAACAGGAAGGGGAAATGCTGAACCTCGATAAACTTCCTGTCTTGTGTGACCAATGTATTTTCTCTCTTGTTTCTGTCTTTCACTTTCTCCCCCTCATTCTCACTCTTTCCCCCCCCCACCCTTCCCCCCTGCCCCTTTTCTCTCTGAAACGGACACAGAATTTAAGAGAAAAAACATTTGACAATTTCCTGTTAAAGTAGGAAGGCGTTACGTTAAACTCTGTCAAGTTCCTCTGTCTCTCTCTCTCTCTCTCTCTCTGTCTTTAATTCTGTCCCCCCCCACCCCCCCTCTTATTCCCGTACCTCTTCACTCAGGGTGCGTCGATAGTCGTCCAACTCAGAGAGGGACTGGTGGCCCTGCTGGAAGAACTGGGCCTGGGCCTCCATCAGAGACAGCATCTAACAGAACCAAGCACGAAGCCAAACATAGCAGAGACGCACCATCAGTCATCACATCATATTTTACACCATAGAGCCTCAAGAGCCTCAACAACAACACATCCATCTCCCCACTACAGAACCTTGGCTCACAAAACTAGCGACTTAATCAAGCATTGCAGGAATTTCTGTTCATTTGGCCACTGCAACGGAGGGAAAAAAACTCACCGCCATCAAAATGTCCGTCTTCTTCTTGGCCTCGATTACGTTAATCTAGGAGAGACAAACAATCAAGTTAGGGAAACAGTTGTTTTTGAGAGCTGGTGATGCTGTGTATTTATAACTAACAGTCTGTAGGGAAGCATTTTGGGGCGGGGGGCTGTTCTCGTTCATGACACCTCAATCACCTCCCTAAACGGTATTTCGGTTGCATATTTTATCACCGCCATTTGTTAGGCCCAAGTCTCAAAACAGCAGTTATGCAACGAGCTGAAAAGCAAAGTCTTTACATTCCAGGCTGTTTATTCAGATGATGCTCTGTGGCGAGCTATTTTCCATGACACACCTTGAATGTGAGTGTCTGTGTTCACATGTTCCTGAAATTAACTCTCAGTTTGTTTGGGACCGTTTAAACGGACTGTATATGGGTAGTAAGCCCCACCCATCTCTCAGAAAACCAATCAACCAGACTTACTTTTTTCCCACACAGCTTGGTAGAGCAAGGTACCATCAATCACTTCAGCCCTTAGCATTGCGTGACGCAACAAGATTCTTTCTTGTAAAGTAGCACACCTCACTGTATAACTGCTCAGCATGGTGTAGTAGTTTAGTACTAGTCCCAGGTCCAGCCTAGTCCCAGTCCCAGACCCAGCCTAGTCCCAGTCCCTGGCCCAGCCTAGTCCCAGTCCCAGCCTAGTCCCAGTCCCAGCCTAGTCCCATTCTGACCTGCAGTACGTAGTCCAGCGCTCCAGAACGGAAGCTGCGCCGTGCGTTGAGGAGGGCGTGGCTGGCCTCCTCCACCTCGTGCTGCTTGCCTCTGGGCACCTGGGCGTTCCTGCTCAAGGCCGTCTCCAGGCTCTCACTGCCGCGCTCAAACTCCTTCCGCACATCCTTGAAGCGGCGCACGTCCCTGGGTGGAGAGACGACAAGGGGACGGAGAGCAGGTTGGGGAATGGGTGAAACCAGGGGGGGAGGAAAGGGTAGCGACAAAGAGCAATGAGAGGGAAGGGGAGGGGGGGGGAGGAGGGAGGAACAAAGGAAAGAAGAGAAGAAGTAGAAGTTGACGAGTAGAGCGGGGGGGAGATGAGGAGGGGGGGGGGGGCTTGTGGTGGACAGGCGATGGCACATTCTGGTGTTTAAACTTAACTCCGTTTAAACTGCGAGGGTGTGTTCCCACCACACCAGATGTGTGTGTGTGTGTGTGTGTGTGTGTGTGTGTGTGTGTGTGTGTGTGTGTGTGTGTGTGTGTGTGTGTGTGTGTGTGTGTGTGTGTGTGTGTGTGTGTGTGTGTGTGTGTGGCTGTATTAGGTAAGAGGCTGGGACAGATGCTCAGGAGGATTAGCTCATGTTGGCCTGAAACAACAAGTCATACTTGAGCCAGACGGATCCCCCAAAAAACAACTCACTCCTTCACAAACGTCTGCAGCTTCAACTTGACCGACTTCTGCGTGTTCTCGATCACCTCCTACGAGATTCAATGAAATGGTGTTTGAACAACAGCAAAGTCACATGTGGAAGATATTTTTGGTAAACTTTGGCACCATGAAAATATGAAGGGAGACACAGACACACCCCTTGGGATTCCAAGATGGTTGACAGCCTCTTTGAGAACTTCTCCAAACATTCCTGTAGGAAGAGTACGGAAATACATTTCCCACA